>VNJR01008027.1:0-27798 GCA_008042585.1 Drosophila punjabiensis
TGTTTGAAGTGCCAAAACATCTAATCAATTACTGAATATCTAAATAAAAGCAGTTCAGGCAATAAAGTAAATAAACATTCTTATCAAATGAAGGAATGAACATAGGAAGTTGCTATCTAGATTCTAGAAATAAAGATTGCTGAAACAAATGTGTTTATATAAGCAATAAAGGAAGTTCTGATGAACTTAGAAATATGATCTCAAAACTATACTTAAACAGCACTTTTATTATTACTTAAATATCATAATTAAATGCATAACTTTGCTCATCATGCGGGCAGTGGGGAAATGAGTGAAACCAAGCCCGTAGAACAAAGTTTCATCGCGACATTAATCAATCGTCTTTCACTTTCCAGCCCCTACTCCCCACAATTTCAATCCCAGACCCAATCCCGCGGATAACTTTCAAAGAGAGTAAAGCCCGACCTTTATTTGCTTTTGGCAGCTTTCTAACTGCACGGCAACCGGAGCCGTAAATTGGCAAAGAAGGGCGTAGAAACACGAAATCGGGGAGATCCAGAAATGTAATAAAAATAAAGATTTCGGAGCTCGCGAAGAACTGGCTGGCACATACACAGTACTTATGGGGATTTAATTGTTATTTTTTTCCAAGAAAACTGCCGATAAGTGACCGCATTTATCAGTAGCGCAGACATTCATATTGTTATTCGAGTATTGCAATTGCATTGCTCTTATCACTTTTATTGTTTCCCTCTTTACTTACATTTTGAGGCCGTTTATTGTGTATTTACTGATCTTAAATCCGAATCCGATATCTGCATTCAAAGTGCTAGTTTTATGGGAGCTTTAAATCAATTAATTTTCGGTTTTCACACATTTCATTATTATGCTAATTCACTTGTTGTTCAGTTGTTATATAAGTAATGACCTGACGGCATTATCTTCTACGCTTTCTTATACCAATCGGCCCTCGGGGTATTATCACTTTATCTATGCTTTGTGAGTGGCGAATCTATTGTGAGAAGAAGCTGCTGGCACGGGGACTTGGAACTTTGCCTGGTCACAAAAATATTTCACTCTTCACATTTTTCTCATTTTCCCCATTTTCACTTTTACTTTTGCAATTACTTTTCTCAGATTTTCCACTCAATCGCAAGTTGTGGCACTCGCACGACAATCAATCACTGGCTTTTGGTCTCGATAACAATTAGACGGGGAACCGCGCGCTAATGGAGCTCGTAAGAGTTTGATCGCTGGACTGAGACTGTGACGGAAACCTGAGACCGACCGGAGAACGGAGACCGGAGAGTGATAGCGCCGGATCGGGTACCGGGTACCGGGGATCGGGGCGAGAGAGCGTGCGCGAGTGCGCGGCCATAACAATGGGACTATAGTCGCTGCCGATCCGATTCCGATTCCACTCCACGATCTCTGCGCTCGGGAGCTTTGGCCGAGTGCCGCCGGGTCGGGTCACGACGCCCGAAAGCTGTGGAGAAACAGTTCGGATCGTATAAGCTGGAGCACAGGGAGCTTTCAGGCACGGAGCAGATCGCTCTGCGTCTGCTCATAGCGGTTTACGACGGCTGTCCCCAATTCCAGGTTTTGTTTGCTTTTCGTGGAGTCTTTTCAGAGGTTTTATACCCTTTCAACGGCTATAGTTACTGGATTAGAATGTGTAAAAAGTAATTATAGAACTACTATATTTTATTATAAATATCTTTGTAGGGTATTATAATTTTAGTCAGAAACAAACCCAGTGAAGGAGTCTATTTCCACCCTATAATCTTTAAATATTATTGATCAGCAACAACAGTAGAGCTTATCTAGCTTTGTTCGTTCGGAAAATAAAATTGTATCAAATTTTGTATTTTTAATTATCAGTAAAATTGTGTTAAAAGCGCAAAAATTCACTTACATAACATTTGGACTTATTAACTTTGTAAATCCCAATTCGATAAATATTTAAAGGCTTTTAAAAAGAAAGACAAATCATGGTCAAGATATTAGATATTTAAATTCTAAACAAATACTGAATTATTTAATAAAAAAGGACTGGAAAAAAATAGTTTAAAAATGTGACTCGCAACACTTAATTCTAAGTATTTGATGTTGCTTTTGTCTTGCAGCCAAACAATGTTGCAGACTTATGTTCTATTTGGTTGCATTTAATATAAAAATTATACTCAATTCGAAGATTTATCAACCCCATGGGAACTAGCACAGAACGCGCTTTATAAACTAAAATTGATTTATCTATTAAAATGAATATATTAAAAAATGAACTTCCTTAGCCAAATTCTTAATAAAAAATTAGGTAGCAAACAAAAAATATATATAGTAAAAATATAAAAAAAAATATAAGAAATTAAAAACATTATCAAAAAGGGCGTTGAACCCTTCGGTGTCTTAACCACAAGCTTTCCCATTTCTTGTTGTAGTATTTTTTGGCAGAGATACTTCCATAAAAACGCAAAATACTTGAGTCAACAGATAAAGTAATAAAGAATTCCACACACGTCTTGGCTGCTTCTGATACACTTGGCGCAATTACCTGAAATCAGCCCGAAGAAAGGCACTCTCCTTCCCGAGGGGACTGGAAAATATGCTGTCAACATTAGAAAGTAAGGCAAATCGAGGCAAAAACAAAACTCTGCCGAAGATGTTCGATGAAATGGCCTGGTCGGGGCGAGTAGGTGAGGAGAACACACACGACCAGCTGCGTGGAAATTGACCAAAAGTGAGCACTTTACCTGCCCAATTTGTGCCTGTCCAAGAGTTGTCTGGACAGGAAGATCTTGGCTTCAGCTCGCCAGATAGCATGTGAAAGTGCGCATAGAATGATGGAGCAGTGAAAATGGAAAATGCCCAAGTCCAGACTTTCCACTTCCTGTAGAAAATCTAGTCAGAGTCTGTTTGCAAAAAAAGGGGGAAACATTATAATAAAAACTGGTTATAAGCCTTAAAAGGTTTCCCATTTCCCCTGTTTGAATAAAAAAAACAGTTTCCTTTTGCCATGCTTTATATAGTAAAGTGTATATTTCTTTTTATATCGTGTTTGACCCCCCACATTTTACATATTGTAATTTCAAAACTTTCTCCTCTTTCGAGCTCTCGAAAACTGTTTGTTTGTCTTGCGTAATATTTGATTTAAACATTCTACTTACTTACTTGGTGCAAAGTTGTGAATTATCTTTTGTTAGTAACATTAAAATGTAGAGTTAAGGTTAGATTTTCGACAATGTCGAAAACACATACTATCTCTCTCTCGTTCGTTTTGTAAAATAGTTTGGTTTTCTTGGAAAAGGAGGCCTTAGAGCCTGGGTTTCCCTTAGCTTTATCACTCTACAGTTCAATATCTTATATTGGTGCGAGACAAAGTGCAATGTTAATTTTAAATATATATAATTTCTTTGATTTTTGTAAATATTTTGAGGGTCCTGATTGGACTCGCTCCTTGGATCAAAACCAATTAAAGCGTCTTAGCTGCATTTTGATGCGCTCTACAAAAGGGTTTTCCAAAAAGAATAATACATGCTTTGCCGAAAATCCAAACTGTTGTTCGATCTATATCCCTGATAGTGCCTCGATCCGCGGCGACATGAACTAAAGCACAGCTTAGTGTTAGGTATTATACTCGTTCATTCATTTATTTAATTAAACAAAAGTGTGTAACTTAGGCAAACAAAAAGGACTAAATGATTTCTGGGCCTGCGACCGATCAAAGGTGTCATGAGCTCATTCGCTCGGCTTGAGATAGTTTAATTATATATAATACAATAAAATAAATATTAAACATAGGAGTAAGAAATAAAGTTAGAAAGGGTTTTATTCATTCCAAAAAGTACGCTGATCGATCCCCCTATGCGGGCTCCTCTCCTTACTCTGCGCATAGAGTTGCTTGGCTATTTACTACATCTCTGGCTCTCTAGGTAGCATCAAAGACTTGCTGTGAGTTGGATTGCTTTCTAAACACTATACATTTCGTGTTTTTTTGTATTTTTGTTAGTTGGTTGCTTGCTGTTTGCTCTTGTAATTTCACTAAACTAATATTTAACATTTCATTACTTTCACACACAATATATGCTCTTAACAATTTCGTCAGCAAAAAATCGTATCAAAGAGTCTGCATACGTTTCAATACAAAATATAATCGTAATTAATATTCAACTCCATCTGCTACTCCACCTCCATCGCATCACTATCAAATCTACAAATCCTCCTCCTTAGGTCGAAATCGCGTCATTCAGCAGCGCGTTCAGCTCCCGGATGTGCTGGGCCTTGGATCCGGTGGCGGTAGAGGCTCCGCAAGCGCGTCCAACATAGCTGTGGATAGTTAAAGAACAACAAATTAGCTTGAGATCCTTGGAGATTCTGATGTGGGTTGGGTTAGAGACACGTGCACTAGTCTTTAGTCTTGATACTAGTTTTCATTGGTTGGTTTTTTTTTTAGCACATTTAGGGCAAATGGCAAATGTTCAATGAAATGAGGGGGTTAGGCAAGCGCAGGGTATTAGATCAAGTTTATTAGAAATGAAAAGAGATCTTAGGTCGAGGCGGGAACTTAAAGGGAAACCACACCGAACCCAAACATTGAAATGGACTCCTGAGAGGAAGCATTGCCTTGCTTCTCTTGTTTATATTTTATTTGTAATCCTTCAGATTGTTACAATAAATTCTCAAGCCTCGTTCTTACAGCAAACTGCCTGGTTCAGGATGTGTGATATTTGTATGAAATGTCTGCCTACAAGCATCTTGAAGTCAAGATCTAGAAGTTTTCTACAGAGTATGTTTGTTGTGTGGTTTATACAACACTTTGGACAAAACATACAAAACAAGAATGGAATAGGACGACGACTTGGGTTAGATTGGAGCAATACATATGTCGGGGTTAACTGTGGTTATCTCTTTATACAACAAGGGACTTGCGAACGGCCAAGAAATGGGAGCGGGGAACTTGTCAAAATCAAACTCAAAACGCAAAATCGAAACGCGCGTGCTTAGTTCTGAACTAAATAGTAAGACAGTAGGTAGTCAGAGGTTAAGATATAGTTTAGTTCGAGACTGGATAAAGTTGAGTAAGAGTAGTAAGTAGGTTTTAGTGTGTTGTTTCATTATTTCTTTCGGGAAAGGGTATAACAAACATCATGCCGAACAACAGAAATCAGTAATCAGCCATTGAGGAAAGGAAACAGAAACAGAAACAAAAACGGAAACGGAAACGAGAGACAAATGAGGAGTTAACGGAACTAAGAGTATTAATTTGGATCGCTCCGAGGGTAGTAGTTATATTTGCAGATAGTAGTAGTAGATAGATAGGTTGATTAGATAGATTAATTGTAGATATATAGATTGTATTTGATCGCGGGCAGCATCGTTGCTTAGCTAGCTGTGTGTTCCTGGTGGTCCTCTCACCTAATTTTGCGTCCGGACTTGGCCTTACGCGTTCCGGGAGCGGCCGCGATGCCCGCGGGCCTATTGAAATCGTGTCGTACGTTCTTTAGGTCAAAGTGCTTGGCGGCATTAAACTCGCCACTCTGGCCCGCAGCCGCAGCAGGATCCGTAGGATCGCCCTTCGCGTTCGAAGCGGCGAACATGCGGCTTAGCCAGGGTTTCGATTTTTGATCGGAATCGGAGTCGGATTCGTGATTAGTATGATCATTAGTGGTAGTAGTATTGGTGGTTGTATTGGAGAAGGAGGATTGCTCATCGCTTTGGCTGTAACAATAACACATACACAGAGAGAAAACGAGAGAGAAAGAGAGAGGATTTGTTGTTTGGTTTTTTTTTTTCGATTTCTTGGGTTTGTTTCGAATTTGTCACAATTTTGTTCTTTTTCTTGAGTTCCGCCAATTGCTCGTCACATATTTACACAACGATTGGGACAGGGATCTTTTTTGGGCTTGGTTGTCAGAATAACACAAAACTGGTATTTGCTCATCGTCTTGCACAAGTTTTCGATTAGTAAAGAAAGATACAACTCAACGAGGGCATCGGGGGTTAAACAAAATCATAAATAAGAAGCCATGCCAAGTAAAATGAACAGAATGATTGTTTCTAATGGATGATAAAGCCAATTTGCTGATGGACTCGCTTGGAGAATTTTCTGTGATTGAATTTTAAAATTTCGAGGTGACAACAATGTTGTTTTGGTTTTCTTTTGCGGTGCCTGGACATGCTCATCCAAAACAGAATTAAAGATAACTCAAGGCGGATATCCGTTCAATGTGTTTGTGTGTGGAATGTGTTGTTGTTTTTATCACTTTTCTAGGGTCTAAGTCTAGTTACTCAGGGAGATATACTTAGAGAAATATATAGATAGATAGGCGGTAGCAGCTAGGAGGCATGATGAGGGGTGATAGGAAGCTCTAAGTTCAACTAAATATAGCCAAAGCCGTATGACGTTAGCCTATAGTTGGAGATAATTATATATAAGACGACAATAGGCGTAAAAATTCATTGAAAATTTAAAGAGTTATAATTTAACGTTGCCTTTAAGTTAAAATTTTAGTATTCAGGCTTCGAAATTTTGTAAATACTAGCATTTAGGCTTTAGAAATGTATATATCTTTGAAATCTATTTAAAAATTCGTTCACTTCAAATGTATATACATTTAGATAGATTCTTAATACCAAAGAAAATTTCTATTTAATTTATTTTGTTCAGCAAGCGTCATACGGCCTTGACAACTAAGAAAGATAGCGATAGCTTCGATAAATAAAAAGATAGTCTAGTAAAATAATGGTAGGATTAATGCAAAAATAGAGTGAAATAATAGCAAAGGAGAGAAAGATATTGAGAGAATCAAAGTAAGAAACAGATACAGTGCACGGTGAGAGTAGTGGGTGCACTTCACTCCAAAGGGACAGAGATAAACAGAGAGACTGCAGAAGATACGTAGCCTGAGGGAAAGGAATGAGGCTGAGGCGAGGGCTCAGCCTCGAGTGGGTGGGATTCGGTGACCGCTTAGTGTTCTAGCCCTGGCACCTACCTGATGTCGCGGCTGTGGTTCAGGGCGGTGAGGAAACGGGGCTGCACGTAAGTCCAGCAGCCCTGGTTCTTGTGCTCCTCCTGGGCCCACACGAGCTCGGCGTTCTTGTAGAGGTTGGCCTGCTCCTTGACCAAATCGAAGGGGAAGGGCGAAATCTAAGAGAAAATGGAATTAATAGTAGAAAGTTCTTAAGATCTCAAGTCTATCTCTTACCTGCTCCACACGCACGATGGCCACCTCGTTCTCCAGCTTCTTGTCGGCACGCGTCTTGGTCAGATCGTAGTAGACACGACCCGTGCAGAAGACAACCTTCTTGACATTGCTCGGGTTCTCGCCGGCAACGCGGTCGGGGATGAGGCGCTGGAACTCGCTGCCCTCGCTCATCTCGCTGAAGGGGCTCTTGGCCTCCGGGTGACGCAGCAAAGACTTGGGCGTGCACAGGATGAGGGGTTTGCGGAAGGGCAAAGCGATCTGGCGGCGCAGGATGTGATAGTAGTTGGCGGGCGTCGTGCAGTTGGCCACGATCCAGTTGATGTCGTGCAGCTGGCGGGTACCGAACTCATCGGACTCCGGGGGGAAGTAGTCGGGATCGTCGCTGCTCATCTGCAGGAAGCGCTCCACGCGGCACGAGGAGTGCTCGGGTCCCATGCCCTCCATGCCATGGGGCAGCAGCATCACCAGACCGGACTGACGCACCCACTTGGACTGACCGCTAGAGATGAACTGATCGATGATCGACTGGGCCGTGTTGCTGAAATCTCCAAACTGAGCCTCCCACAGCACCAGGGCGTTGGGGTTGGTCATCGAATAGCCGTGCTCGAAGCCCAGTACAGCGTACTCCGACAGCGAGCTGTTCGACACAGAGTAGGGGGCCTGATCAGGGTACATGTGCTGCAGCGAGTTGTAGGTGGCCTTGTCCACCAGCTGATGGTGCAGAACGTGGTGACGGTGCGAGAAGGTGCCGCGCTCCACATCCTGGCCGGAGAGGCGGACGTGGATGCCCTCCTTCAGCAGCGAGCCGAAGGCCATGGCCTCACCCAGAGCCCAATCGGCGATCTTCTCGTCCACCATCGCCTTGCGGGCGGCCAGCACACGAAGCAGACCCCTAAGCAGAGAAATATTAGAATAAATATCCAAGGATTATGGTTTACAAACTCACTTGTGGATCACGAATTCCGCGGCATTTGGTGGCGGCGACGAGAAACGGTTGCCGATGTGAATGAGAGTCTCCTCCTTGACACCAGTGGGCGCCACCTTGAGGGGGTCCTTGCCCTCGAAGAAGCCAGACCAGGGCGAGTCCAACCAGTCCTTGTACTTGACGTGAGTCTCGGTCTTGGCCAGAGCGAAGGCCTCCTCGCAGATGTTCTCGTACTTGGCGGCCACGGACTTGACCTCCTCGCCGGTGACGGTACCCTCGGCGATCAGCTTGTCGGCGTACAGATCCAAGCAGTTCTTGTGCTTGCGGATCTTCTGGTACATAAGCGGCTGCGTGAACATGGGCTCGTCGATCTCGTTGTGTCCGTTGCGTCGGTATCCCACCAGATCGATGACGCAATCCTTGTGGAAAGTGGCACGCCATTCGGCAGCCACCTTGCACACATGCATCACGGCCTCCGGATCGTCGGCGTTGACGTGGAAGATGGGAGCGTTGACCACACGGGCAACGTCCGTGCAGTATGGCGAGGACCTCGAGAAACGGGGATCGGTGGTGAAGCCAATCTGATTGTTGGCCACCACGTGGATGGTGCCGTGGGTGGTGTAGTCGGGCAAGTCCGAAAGATGCATCGTCTCGTAAACAACACCCTGGCCGCAGAAGGCGGCATCACCGTGAATCAGAATGGACATGACCTTCTTGCCCTCCTGGTCACCGCGGTAGAACTGCTCGGCACGAGTCTTGCCCTGGACCACGGGATCCACAGCCTCCAGATGGGAGGGGTTGGCCACCACAGCCAGGCGTATGTTCTTGTTTGTCACGCGGTTCAGACGCTCGATGTATGTACCCAAATGGTACTTGACATCACCGGAACCCTAAGGAGAAACTTGTTTATCCACAAAATTCTCTTTTGGAAGCTTTCTAGTCTAACTTACATCATCAGCGGCCTCCAGACCAGCGAACTGGGTGAAGATCTGGTTCAGGGGCTTGCGGCACACGTTGGCCAAAGTGTTGAGGCGTCCACGATGGGGCATACCCATAATGACAGACTCCACGCCCAGCTCAGTGGACACATCGATGATCTCCTTCAGGGCTGGGATCATGATCTCGCAACCCTCCAGGCCGAAACGCTTCTCGGAAGAGTACTTCTTGGCCAGGAAAGCCTCAAAGCCGGTGGCACGGGTCAGGCGGGCCAGGATCAGGCGCTTCTCCTCGGGCGAGAAGTTCAGGACGCCGGGTGTCTCAAAGCGCTTGCGGATCCAGTTGCACTGCTCCAGGGAGTTGATGAACATGAACTCCACGCCAATCTTGTTGCAGTAGACATTCTCCAGGCGGTTCAGGATTTCCCTATAAAGCAAGAAAATCTTAGGATCGATAAGGAGTAGTATATAGACGATTGTACTCACTTCAGGGGCAGAGAGGCCTCATCGCCACCGATAAAGGTGGTGCTGGGCAGCTTGAACTGCCGCTCCATATCCTGCTCGCCTGTTTCCGTAACGAATTTGGGGTAAGAATGGGTGAAGACTTTAGTAAGGGGTTCCGGAAGGTCGGGGTCAAGTGAGGTTTTAGGTTAGTAAACTGTAGGCGGCAAATGTTGGTTTTGAAATTCGGAGTGTAATGATTTTTTTAGTTTCTTCATAGGTACGAGCAAAAACCTTGTAATAACAAGATGCACAACGCTCATACATATGAATTGCAAGCACGAAAAAGTCGTGAGCAAATAATAGTACGGCGTTACTCATCTTTTTGTTATAACACGTCTTTGCTACGAGTACCATTCAGGGTGTACGAGTACAGAGAGTTCGGATTGGGTTCATGCTCATCTCGGTTCTTAACTGACACCTTCTCAAACACTTGGCGCCACTGGCCAGTGGACATGCATTAGACACTGATGGCGATAACTGAACTGAAATTGTTTCCCGGATGGTTTCATAATCATTTCACTTGCAATCAGACTAATTGGGGCTTATCATCGATCGATTTCCCTTCGTTTCGCTTGTGAAAAAAAAAATATATAACAATCATGCAATCTATATTCATGACAAGGTCGAACGAACTCGTGAGAATAAATAATAATAACAGTACTTTAACTTATTGTCACACTTTAAATTACAATATACAATTAAAATAATGAGGCAGGAGAATGTACAAACGATGTAACACAAATTCATTGGCAATATATAGGCGTATATTTACTTGGTTCTATATATCATACACAACATTTGTGTGGTGGGTTTCGATTTTGATGTCGGGGATATATCGTGTGTGCGTGAAAGACAGGAGACAGTCACTACCACAATGTTCTCGGTATGTTTTAAAGGTATATACAGATACAGTTCAAGGAGATCATGGATTGGGGTTAAGGAACGCAAAACGGGGCGTGGTGTGTCCCGGGTCGAATTTACTTACCGAAACTGAAATTAGCGTAAATGGATTTCGTCGAGGAGTTGCCAGGCAATTCTGGTGTATTAATTTCGAGTGGGTCGAGGTGAGCAATATTATGTCCTCGAATCTAACGTGTCAGTATTGGGTGGATTGGTGGTGTGTGTGGTGTTGGTAGTATTAACAATGTTTTCGGATTGGTTTTGGTTCGTTTTCGATTTGTTTGTTTTTAGGTTTTACAACACACACATAATAAGTACAAAGAAAGAGAATTTGGAATTTGATTTAAACATTGTTTTCGAGACGAGATTTGGCGGTTTTCGGTTTAAGTTTCGATTGCAGTTTGGTTTTCGATTTGGTATAACATTTAGGTTAGGAAGCGGTTATATAAAAATAAAGTAAAAAGAAAATAATCAATTAAAATTATAGATCGTAGTAGAGTATGGCGTAACAACGGAAAATATAAACAGAACAGATACAACAGATTCCTCAGCGCACAAAACACAAAATGAAGCAAACTCTAAGGGCTCGGTAAGTAGACAATGATCGGTAGATATAATATGGTAATGTTTCGTTTTGTCGAATGTTAATCAAGGATCGGGGATCGGTGCAGTGCACAGGACAGAGACAGAAAGATAAAGATAAGAGACATGAAAGTGGGGAAGTGCCGGAACAGAGAGTAGAGAAAACTAGAACTATAAACTGTAAACCGTAACTGAAAGACGAAGAACTTTGAGAAAGCCAAACACCAAAAGGTTACTTACAGGAAATACCATAAACCTAGAACTATAGAACGAAACTCGCTAACTATAACTTAAGCCTAGGAAATAGTCAATATTCCTGCTCCTCATCAACTCCGAATTTCACTTAACATTCTTCTGCTGTTAAAGGTTACTTAAGCACGATATACTCGTTGTTTTTCGGGGTGTTTAACTTAGGCTCTAGGTGTGGGGATGGGGGGTTGGAGTAGCGGTTGGTGCACGATTATCGGATTGAGTGCGAGACTATGGTTGGGTTAAATGAGAGAGAGATTTCTGTAAAAAGAAGAATTTACCAAACAAAAACCCAGAGTGCTGCCTGAGCACATCTTCGTTAGCACGACGTGCTAGACCATCCTTGCAAACGGTTTTTTCGCGTGTTAAAATTCCAAGCGGATCCAGATCAGATGCCAAATGACCACGTGACTATATTGTATGGTTCGAACAATTTGTAGACAGATATTGGTTGATTATACATATGTGGGGTAGATCATATAGGTCTTAGGTATATCAAGAGGGGGTTATCGTGTTTGTGTGGCCTTAGTAACTAACTCAAACAATGGAAATCAGCTACAAATCAACGGGCTTTAACTTTACCAAAAATCTAATTCATGTGCAACTTAAAAGAACACTCCTTCTCTGGCAATACCCCGGTATTGGTACGTGCCCCGGATAAGTTAATGGGAAATGGTGCTAAGAAGTATGACCCCCAACAGTAAGGTAAGTAAGGTAAGCCGGGATGGAGGTGATCGAACAGATAACCAAACTACTCATGAACTTCTACTCGCTACCAACTAAATGGAAATGGATGTGGAAACCGATATCGATATAATGAGGGAACTCAAAGACTATCTACCATATGTACTGTTCGCGGAATGATCTGGTTTCTGGGGAAATGAGAACACACATAAAACAGGGGGGCAAAGGCAACTCTAATAATCGTAATCTAAACATAAACATTAACTGAACCTAGGAGAACGAAAAAACGAAAAGCGCCAAACGAATACGAATACGATCCGCAATGGCTGTGGCTGCTGCAATCTCCACTGTTCGACTCTGTGAACCAGTTGGGGAGGGGAAGCTAGCACGAGCTGACATACCTGGTAGCTCCTGATGATGGCCTGCACGGCCAAATGGTCGTCAATGGTCTTGGAGTCGGGCGCAGCGCCGGAGACGGCGGCTCCACCAAAGTTGAAGGCCGTCAGCGGCAGAGTGTTGGCCTGCACGGGCGCCAAGTTCGGGGGGCTGACATAGCTGTTGCTGCGGAAATACGCATCCCAGGACTGTAAATAAGAGGAATTTATAATAAGCAATGTTTAAGGAAGCTTAACTAATTGGAAATCAAATTATATTTAACATTTATGATGATGAATATATTAAGCATGTTACTTAACACGGAAAGAACTTAACAAACAATGCAAACCCCTTTCGAATTACTCGTTTAAAGTTGAATCACACCCGGAATTATTTCCGCCCTGATAACCATTACTTACGGTGTGCACGGAGGTGGGATCCCTCAGCCAGGCGTTGTACATCTCCTCCACATAGGAGGCGGTGCTGCCGTTGGCGAATGGCTCGGCTGCCGCGGAGTTGTAAGTGCGCACAGCGGCCGCTGCAGTGACCTTAGCCATCTGTAAAAGATCACCAGTTATAATATACTTCTGACAAAGATCAATGACCAAAAGACTTACCTGCTTGCTGGTGTTGCTCTTGAGGAGCCATGTTGCAAAGTTCTTGTGCGCCATCGGCGACAACGCCAGGCTGAAGGCTGTGTGGGCTCTATGCATTTTGTAGCTTTACAAAATAGAACTGAAAGCAAAGGAAGAGGGACATTAGTTAGTTAGTTGGTTTGGGCAACTTATCAACTGATTAATCGATGGTGCTTTGTTGACAAACAAGCCACCCGCCCCCTTATAACCTGACCCTCTCGGCTGCTGTAAACGCGATTAGATTAGATCCAGAAGTCTTTACGTCATGGCCGCTTTTTCGGCGTTTTAACTGTGTCATCGCCGATCTACTGCCAGCTAATTGAAACTTGTTGCCAAGTCAGCGGGAGTCAGTTATGAAATTCCCGCACGAAACGAGTTAACAATGAATGTGTGGCCAGCGGTGTATCGGTGGCAAATTTACATACGTCTAAAGCCAGACTAGACTGGACCGTACGGTTAGGCGGATCGCGAAGGCACACACGTGATGCCGAACGTCCCATGACGTCAAACTGGCGTGGGTTGTTCCGCTCGTCGTTTTTTTGATAATCAGCCAAGAAATTGCGGAGATACTTGGCCCCCAAAAAAATAACGAAATGGTGAAATGGGGTTTATTTTTTTTGGGCTACGAGAGAGAGTCTCTCTCAGCAGCTGCTTTTTGCGCAGTTTTTTCGTTCCATTTCTTAATCAGTCGTGAATATTTGCTGGTTAAATAAAAGCGTTGGACTTTTGTTTGCCAAATACGAATCACGGTGAGCATCCACCTGTGTTTTTCGGTAACGAACGAGTTTGCGTCGAGGGAGATGATAACGTCAAGTGTGAATGTCCCGGGGTCGGAGTAATAAATTCCTGCCGGTCTGTGACTAAACCCAGAACCCTCTAGACGCAGAACCCAGGTGATAAGATGATGGCGCTGCGTAAAACCGGCCTCCGCCGTCGATCATGCCACGCCAGCAGTTCCAGCGGAATTTGTCAATTATTAATCAAATTATTGGCGATAAGGACGCGCGTGCGGATGTCGTAATTGAATCGCTATCTTAGGCCAAAGTCGTGCAAAAGCCGCAGTATATAAATTGAAATTCGGAAAGACAGTGGCTGTGACTGGGAATTAATGGGAAAGTCTGGGAAGAGGCGTGGCCCGGTCACATGTCTTATCGGCAAACGCATGCTGCTGGCGCTGGCCAGACGATCCAAATCAAATGATTACAAAACACTGGCCCCCGAAACCCAGACCTCTCCCCCTTCAAAAAAAAAAAGGAAAGGAAGCAATTGGAGCGACTAACCGGTTTGGAGCGGTCAAAGTTAAGTATTTGAATGTGCAGCAGCAACACGGTTTGAATTCGGTAATAGTTACAGATACATTTACAGCTACAGCCTGCAGCTACAGCTACAGTTGAAAAGATAATTGAATTTAGCCGCCTACAAACACTGTTCCTCCCAGTGTTATCTATCTGTTTGCTTGTTTTGTGCTGGCGCTTTTCACAAACTGCTTTCCTTGCAATTATATTCTGCTCGACGTCGCCGCCGCTGTTACGAAAACAGATTACATAAGTGCAAAAAAATAATAAAACAGACTCGCGTGAGAGCAGCAAAATTATTAGAACGCGCAGATGAAGCTAATTAGTGTGAAATAGGACGGCGAGCGGCCCGCTTCCATTTGGAGCGTGTCTGGAAAAATCCATTGAAGTGTTTTCCATATTTTCGGGGATGGAACAATGACTAGCCGACCGATTATACACTGCACGGCACTGACTGTGTTGGATGAGGTATAGGTGCGTATAGTATAGCGCATACGATTGCTCCAAAAAAGCAAAAACCAACCGAATATATGTACTCGACGCACTCGTATCCGTATCTCGCAGATACGCGGCTAACGTTTGTTCGGGCTGAGTGCTGCGCGTCGACTGAAGCGAATGCGAGCGGAATGCAAAGGCTGCCGTCACCGTCACCGTCGCCGCCGTCGAGAGTGAAATACAAAATTTAGAAATCGAAAATTTGCTCTTCACGAGCGGCGGCCACAACAGGAGCAGTGTGTGGTGCGGGGAAAGCGAACGGCGAACGGAGAACAGAGAGTGTGTGATAAAAAACACACAAAGCTGACTGTGGCACATGACAACTCGGCGTTGTATCTTTATCTTCAGGCAAAAGGGGGTTTGGTCTTCGCGCTGAGAGCGAAGGCATGACCGAGGCGGACCTGAGTGTTATCAGGTATATTATGTATGTCGACTGTCCTTCCTATCCGGCTATCGGGTCTATCCGCCTCTCTTTCTGCGTGTCGTTCCCCGAGTCTTGCGTATTTATAGCCGAATTTGTTTACAACAAACCCAAAGTCCGTTCGTCAGCCGGCTGACTGTTTGAACAGATGCCGCCCACACAGGCGAAAAGAGGCAGAGACGGTGGACACCGAGAGGTAAGAGAGGTAATATGATCAATAATTGATAATCATCATTAAACTGCAATTTTGATATATATTTCTTTTGATTTCCTTTCAAGGTCAGTAACACTTGAAAATAATTTTGCATAACAAATTTAGCCTTTGAAAGTAATTAATGTTGATAATATTTTTCAACGTAAAAATGAACACATTCTAAGTTTACATTTTCAAAGAGAAAATGAACTCAATTATCAATTATCCTAAAGGGATACATTTCTTAAGGGTAAATTAGCTCCTTCCAGAAGAATAAATCTAATAAATAAATACATTATTATCCAAACAACTTCGTGTTTTACTGAATTTAAAAAGTAAAATTTATAATAAGACTGAATAAAAATCAATTTCATAGAAATTTGTGTATTCAAGGATAATTTTTACAAACTCAAAATGAAGGGATTTAATCCCTTTAAAAAAAAAATGAACAAAGTGCTTTAGCAATTGCACATTAATAAACTTTGCTCATTTTCTTTCAGTGTACTAAATGCGTCAAGAACAATGCGCTTAGATATGTGAGTGTATGTATATCGATTACCTTTCCGCTAATCAATAAACTTTTCAAGTTCACACGCAAACCAAATCAATTTATCTATTTACCTTGAAAAGGGGAAGCAAATTAAGAGAAATTATGATCGAATCTGTAAATACCCTTGCTTTCTAGTAGTTTCTATATTATGAATACTATTTTACTGCTTATTAGTAACTGGCTTTATACTGATTAAATAGGGTAAACAACCTGAGTAACATTATAAGGCTTCTGGGAAAGCTGATAATGGAAAATGAGTTCTAAGAAGATACTGATAATGCCTCTTAATAAAAGGTTAAATATTATTTCAATAAACAAAGACATATTTCTACCTTGAAAATGGTTAAATATTAATTTAATAAATAATGACATATTTTTACAGGAGGTGTATAAAAAAAAATGTAATTCCAAACTACAGACAAAAAATTAACACATCAAACTATTAAAAAAACCCTTCCAAAAAGGGTATTGAAAAGGTAATGAAGGCGCAACCGATAAGGTTGAGGTCTCGGGTTAGCCGCTGCCAAAACCTGCAACTGCATTTCATTGAAAACCCTGGACGAGCCCCCAAGAAGAGGAAGACGAGAGGCGCAACCACATGAGGTAATTGAAGCGTGTCCAAGAGGCGGAACACGGATACTATTACTAATCCTGATCTGGGGCCAGGGCAGCCGGCTTATCATAGGTTGCGAGTGCTCCACATTTATCTACGAAAACTAGTTCCTCTTGGCGAGCGGATAAAAATGCGGCAGACAATGCGGCCGCGCGCTTTCGTCGAGTCTCTTTTCATTTCGTTTTTGATTGATGATTCATTTGTGGGTCGGAGAAAAAGCACACGCGGCACAGTCGTCAATTGCGTCATCGTTGCGAGTTGTAGTTAATTTTACAGCGACGCCTGTGACGTATTCGTTGTTGCTTGTTTTGCATTGCGAAATTTCACTTTTCAGCTGGCGACAGGCGCAAGCGCTTTTCCGACCACCGAGCGCCGCCCACCTGCACTTTTCGCATTATATAAGCACACTCAGTCCTTGGGTATTTCCCTATGCGAAAACCTTGGAAAACTCAATATTTGTGAGACGACAAGTTGCACCAGCAAGCAGAAAGTGGCGCACGCGGTGTGTGGCACTTATTGGGGGAACTTCCAGGAACTCCACATGCCTTCAAAGCGGGCTTGAATGTGGACCAGTTAAAAATCACTTGATTTCGCTGTTTTCAGGAAAAAACAACACTAGCACTCGGTTACCTCGATTAACAAGAACCTTTATTAATTTTACCGCACTGAATTCACTTAAAACTAACTTAAAAGTTTAAATATTTACTTTTTGCAGCCGAAAACTTGACAGCGTTGTTAATTTAGCTACCGCTATATCTGGCGGTTTTTTGAAGCCACAGCGGGAAATGTAGTTTTTGCGTTATTTTAGCTATTTTTTAATGTGCTTATGTAGGTATTTTTTTTCACACAATTAAATAATTTGTTGTACTTTTAATGACACCTGACGACTACCTGGCATCTAGCATGACCAAGCATATTTAAAATGGGATAAGCATCTTAAATTCGTAATAATAATATATTTGTAGTTTTTTCTAGAGTGTAGCTTGTTTAAGAGCTCATCACTGAAAACTTAAAGTGACTGCGTTTGATGCAGAAAAAAATACAAAAAGAGTGACCGTAATCTGTTTGATATAAGTAAGATAATGTTTGAATATATTTTAAAAACGACTTTTTTTAAACTTTTGTATATGCTTTTCGGGCGCTTAAGATAACAATACCAGAAAAATCAAAACATGTAAATGTTGTTTCGGGGTACCGATATTTTTAAACTTTCTTTGATCAATAATAAATATGGGCAGCACTGTTATCGATATTTGAGGGTAGGGTACTTGGCTGAAAACGTTATCAACTTGAGTGCATTAGCTTGGACTTAAACCAAATCCTTAACTTTCTATCGATTTTCAAATTTCTCTTATTTTGAATGCCAGTTTCTTTCTGGATTTTTATTCCTATTTTATATTTAATACTTGAAGTATGAATTGAATTTGATATTATTTATATTCTTAATTTATTGATTTCTCATAGAGAAGAGAAAATTTTAACCTTTGCACATGAAGGAAAGAAAATCTTAAGGGAAAAATATTACACCAGACAGAAAGGTAGTCGTATTCAATAGAACTAAAAATATAATTTTTAAACCGATAAGTATAACTAAATTACCAGTAAAATATATGCATGCTTGTGCAGAACAAAACTTAAAAAGATTAATTTTTTGAGTTAAGTGCCAGATTTCATTAAATTATTTTACCACTCATAAACATTTTGAGGAAGGTCAGCCTTTAGTTTATAAAAAGATGAGGATACATTTAAAGTAAAATGCTTCTATGTATTACTCTATAAAGAAAAGGTAATACATTTTCACCTGTACCTTTAGTTCGGTTAGGTTGGTCAATTATGGGTCTTAGGCGCACTTTCGCCTGTCACTATATAAGCCCCAGTTAAATTTTAAATAATTAACCAAGGCTAAAATATTATTTTATCGTAACCTAGTTATCCCGATTCAATCGTAAAAATATTAATTGAGACACTCTCCAACTCGAAATAAACTGACACTAAACATTTTATTGCGACACAAACACACACATTCGGCGACTAGCGACTAATTAGTATTTGCTGTACTGATCCAGACAGTAGCCGGTAATTTGGTCGGATATGCAATCGAAGACATCAAAAGCCAGATCGCAGCTTTCACCTTTTTGGGGCAACTCCTTGCGATTGACTCTGTACCGGACGGTCATTGTCCTGAGACAAAGGTTCACGGCTCGCAAGGTGGCCATAAAGAAGCCATGCTCGTCAACGCCCTCGGAGTAGAAGTGGACCAGTCCGTCAAGCGTGGGCCAGCCCTTGTGGTCTATAGCGTTGTTCCTTGCATAAACGCAGTGCAACAGGCACTGTGAACAAATTAGATAAGATTTATGTGCAATTTTAAGAATTAATTAATATTTTAATGTATTTACTATTTAAAATGTAATTGGGAAGTTCAGGTTAGGTTTAAAGAAATATGTTGTAAAACTGAGCATTAAAAAATGATTTAAAATGATTCTGGAAGGTACTTAGCTTTCTTCTTTAGTATCCTTTTGTGTCTTCAAAACTACATGAATAAATAATTTTAAGGATACTATTTGTTATAATATATCAACAATTAAAGAATGAAATTTTAAATTATACCAGAATTTTCCCTCAGTGTACTCGGCAGAGGGCTAACTTTTTATTCAATTTTCTGATGCATAAAGCCAGCTAATGTGTACTAAGTGCCGCCCATAAAGTGCGCTTTTCAGCCATCAAATTCAGCTTTGCCGGAGGTGTGCGAAAAATCTCCGGCGTGTGAGTTTTGAATGCATCTGAAAAACTGAAAATGCAATCGCATCTGCTGCCTGCCGGAGCTTTTCTTTCAATTGTCTAATAACCCTGACTTTAGGCTTTTGTCGGATGGGGCAAGATGGGGGGCTTAGCTCAGCCGATTGTTTCTTGGGCTGCCATTGAACTTAATTGAGCGTTGGTTTTGCATTTCATTAACACGGGAAGAAGATCTATCTGCTATCTGCTGCACATCCAGAGTGCACTTACCCCCGCTATGCGCTTGTCCTCCAGAGGCACCAGTGTGGGATGATATATCCCCGAACTGGCCACATCCAGGCGTCGGATGCTCCTCATTAGCCTGGCCACATGGCGCTGGGGCTCGGGCTCATCGTAGACTATGTACTCGTAGTTGCTGATGTTCACTGGGTTCCCGGGTGACGAAGGAGGAGGTGGAGGATGATCCAGCTCGATGGCTGAGCCGTCAGGAGCAGAAGGCCAAATGAAGTCGATGGAATCATCGTTGGGATCAATGGGCGGCTGTTCATGGGCCACCTGCTCCTTCAGTATCTCATAGGCCTCTGCGGGGAATATCTTATTATTTGTAAGGAGGTGAGGTTTCCCTAAGGACTCTCACCGTGGACTAGCTTGTTCCTAATCTCATCCTGGCACTGTCCAATGACAGACTCCACCTTCCTGGCCGTTCTCGGGGGATTCAGGCAGCGCTGCTTCTTCGTCTCGAAGCGTATTATATATTCCAGCGCCTCGATCGATGCGATAACCATACTCGAGATATATAGCAGTTGTGTAATCTTCATGTCTGCCCCGATGAATTGGATACTGCACGCCTAATCGAACCGATCCTAACGCCTGGACTGCTGTCACGCGAATGTCCCCCAAGAAAGGCCCCCGAGATGAAATCGAAAGCATTTTCACTTTTGCAGCCACCGGTGGTCGTGCGCATTTCCAGTTTCGCTCAATGGGTATGTGGTTCAATGGCAAATGCAACTATAAGTGCCACAACTGGTTGCACATTTCCCATGCGTGCGGTCCGTTAGAAACTTGTCCTTAAAGCCCCCCGACCGCATGCCAGCTCATGCACATGGTCATTGGCATCGCATATAGCTGGATGATCCGATCCGATCGGTTCGCATTAGGTTTCCAGCTATTGTTTCTGCGGTTCAGTTAGGAACGCACTCGCTTCGATTGAGCGCGCAATTAACCAATAGAGGGCTCGACAAACTCTTCCGCCTTCTGACCAATTTGCATATGGCCAAAAAACTGACAAAACAAGACGGCCATAAAGATTATCAAAGGCGGTAGTGGAGATGTACTATGGGCTGGGCCATAAACTATAACCGAAATCAAAGTCAGCCAAGCGATTCCCCGCCCAGAACACAGAACCCAGAAGCACTAGAACCCCGAGAGAGCCTCTAGAACAATGGCCAATAACTGTACTTGGAAGTGGTCATCGTCTCCACACTAATTATGCCTCATTAAAGTGCCGAAGATCCTAGGCGGAAATTGTCATAAACTTCTCTGGCCTCTGGTGGCTTGTCTCCTTTCAGCTGTACTTGGTAGTTGCTACTTGGTACTTGGTACTTGATGCCTGGGTAATTGCCTTTAATTGCACGCCGCTATTGCGGCTAAGACACTGACCCAGACTCGCTCCGGATCGAATCCATAATAGGCCCGGCTAACGGTCGTCGCGGTTAATGGAAAATTGAATTTGAAAATGCTTCCCATAAACTCTCCTCTCTCCCAGCTGAAGTTCAATGTTCAGTGGCCAGTTCTTGGAGGAGGAGCAGGAGCAGAAGCAGGAGCAGGAGGCATTGTCAACAGGAAGCTCTCCTCCAGAACAAGAACAACGTGAGCTAATTGACAGACAGCTACACAGGCACGATTTCCCATTTTCCATTTTCCGTTCGCCATTTCCCCTCGGGAACCCGTGGGGAAATCTCGAAAACAAGGAGCCACCAGTGGGGCCACAAAATAAACAACAAGCAGCGAGTGGCTCCAGAGTCTGGAGTGCAGCAGAAGCAGCTGCAACACTTGCGTGTCCGTCATTAGAACAAATTCTCTCACCTCAACTGCTAGTCTCTCCCTCCTCCTCCGCTCTCACCTGTAACCTTACCTCGCTGCTCCCCCTCTCTGGGTTGGCTTGTAACGCAATTTGCACACAAATGCTGCTGTTTCATCTTCGTGGCTTGCTGTTTTTTCGGTGGGTGGTCAGGTGAGACAAGTGGCAAGTGGCAAGCACCACTACCACGATGGAGGCACCACCACCGAACCGCCGACGAGCTGCCTCGCCTGAGAATCGTATTTAAATACGAAGGTCTAACGCTGGATCGCATTAGTCGTCGCCGTCGCGTTGTTCTAGCCGCTGGCTCATCGTCCACAAGTCGCAGCTCAGCTCGGGATCTCAGTTCGGTTACAGCCTCCGATCGTATCGCATTGGATTAGGGATTTATTCGGTGAACAGGATGCCCGTTTGATTGTCGCTGGACCTCTGACTGGATTTAAACAAATGCGATTTCAAGATGCTGCATCTCCTCTGGATACTGTGCGCTCTCCTGGGATACTTTGCGGATCCAACAAGTGCTGAAATCGAATACAACACCATCAACGATGACGGATCTTTTCAGTTTCGGTACAAGGATGTGTGCTTAATAATTTTGTGAAGTTTTAGAAATGTTCTTAAAGGACTAAACCAAACAGTGAATGCAAAAAACTCTAAACTGAAATATTAACCAATATTATTAATAATTATTAAAATTATTATTTAATATATTGTCTGGATATTTCAAGGAATTTTTTTGTATAAAAATATAAGTGTTTCTTGCATCCTTAAAGTTGTGGGCTTAAAAAATCCTCGGATTAGGAACAAGACCTCAAATTCCTGAGGAAGACCTTTATTTGCATTGTAAATTCAAGTGTTGCGTGGTAAATATTAATATGTATTTATGATAATCCTTAAAAAAAGGGCGATTTAAGGCATTAACTTAAACTTTATGAAATTCGGATAGTTTCTTACAAGGACTTTTTAGTATTGAGATTTTATTAATTAATATACAGTAACTACTAAAGTTAATATATTTTATATTATTTGAGACTTTTATGAGATGTTTATTACAATGCCTTTCAATTCCCCATTTTGATTAAAAAATTTATATCAAATCAAAAAATTGTATTTTTCCAGTTGAAAAAATTGCCTTTAAACTTAATATGTATTCCCAAGGACTAATAATTGTTAGGCTTTTATAAAATTTAAAAAATGCTACGCAGTAATACTTATTTATACCAGTTGATAAAAATTAACAACTTCATCACCTTTATTTACTTTAAGTTAATCTTAACCACTTAGAGATAAGCTCTCCAAATGCTTTTGGTAACATTGGCCACAACCTCCTTCATCCAATCTTCAATGTAATGCAAAAACCATAAAAGGGAACATCTCAATTACGGTTTCTTAGCAGGCATGGGTCATAAATCTAACAAATCATCTAATCGGTCAATGATGTTCGAGGGTCTCAGTCTCACTCTCAGTCTTACCATCACAGTCGAGCAAATTTGAGATTTTTAACACCTCTTTAACGCCTTAATGTTTTGCAACCACACAGTAACAGCCATAACAATACCAATAACCCGCTTCCGACAATCTTTCCTCCTCTCCATTTCGCACGCATGGGCCAACGCAATTACTTGTGGTTCGATGGAAACTCCTCCTCCCCGGGATCCGACAGACATGCAAATGATGACATTGGTGGCTACTATCACAGCGCCTCCGGCACTCCGGACAACACGGTGCGAGGTCGCTACGGTTCGCGGAGTCCGGCGAGCGGCCAGATCGAGGAGACCGTCTACACGGCCGGACCACGTGGGTGAGTAATGTAATCGAAGACGCCCAGACCACTCCGAGTGGGTAAAGTGCGGTGGTGCACTTGGAGAAAAAGGTGGTTAAATTCAAGATTTTGTAATAGAATTTTATTTAAAAAAATTTTAGGTGGATTTTTTAGTTGTAAATTTAGAATTGTAGTTGAAAAATTATTTCAAAAGATAAAGCGATAATTTCTAAAAAGGATAATATCGAAGGGCAACCCTATTCTAAAAGGAGACCGACCATCTCTAGAGATTTTACATTTTTTCCTAAATAGCTTTCTTGGTCACACTGGCAACTTTATAGCTTCAGTCCTTATCCAGAATTGAAAGGAACTTGTCTTACGTCTAACTTTTTAATTTAATACTTTTTTTTCTTTAGTGTTTATTTATTTTTTTTATTTGATTAAAGTTGTGAATCCAAATGGTGCGATGGTTCCTGTTGCACCTAATTGATTTAGTTATTTATTTAGTTATTGAGAAATTCCATAACTAAGCTTTTATTTATTATTTTTAATCATAAGTCCTCGAATTGTATCATTTGATTTACTAAGCCCTGGAATCATTTAAAGGCTTCGTCGAAAGGCAGGCAAGATAATATAGTTCTTTTTCATTTATTGTTTTTATTTATTTGATTTTTTATCAAAACTTTTTACCTATGTTTATTAAAGAATAGGATTATTTCTGAATAGTAGAAATGTGTGAATGTTCCTGATGCACTTAATTTATTTAGTTATTAGGCTTAGCTCTTATACAACTCTTTCAATCACAAGTTCTCAAACTGATCCATTTTAGGTTTAAGATACGACTTTGTTGAGTGTATTCGCTCGCATATGAAAGGCAGGCAAGAGGAAGTGGCAGCACAAAGTGAGTTATCTTCCCCCGATGTCAGAGTTGAGCTCATATATCAGCGGTTGGTGGCGGCAGCAGGCGGCGGCCACTGAAGCGAAACTTGACTCTAAAAGTGGCGGCTCTAGGTCCAAGTCGAAGCCGTTCTAACACATTGGACGGGTTTTTTGCGGCGTTGCCTAAACGCTTTTCCATTACCGCCACTCGGCTACTGTTGTTTTTTGCAATCTCCGGTAAATTGGGGGAAACAAAAAGCTGTTAACAAATTGACTGGCCTGGGAGTTCGGGGCAAAAAGCAAATCTACAGCCACTTTGGCTTGCTCGCAGGGCCTGCAGATGCTCAGCGATAGCGGTGATTCTGAATGGCGGGATCGTTCCCCTAGATGTGGGGTAATCTGAGTAATGACGTGCCCGGGCCCAGATCGGATCTAAATACGAACAAACGATATATGCGGAATTGCAGGGCGAATCCGAATCCGCTTCCGCTGGGAGGTTTAACGCAACTCATTGTGATCGGCAGCTAATTAATCTCTCTCCCCATTCCCATGCAGCTTTCGGGCGAACGGACCGAAGATCCATCGGAAAATGGACCTGGCCCAGTATCCGGTTCTGCCCCGGGGAAGTCCCGACGATCCGCTGGCCGATCCCTTTGACGATCCCTCCTACAGCTTCAGCTTTCGGACGCCGGATCAGTCGCGCAGCGAGGAGAATGACTCTGGCAATAGGATCAGGGGTGAGCTTTGGAATTGGACATAAGATCACCATTGAATAAAATACAAATTCCATTATTTTCAGGCCTCTACTCTTACCTAGACGATATAGGCGAACGGCACAGTGTCCGGTATGCCGCTGGAGCCGGCACCGGCTTCGAGATCTCCAATGCCGTGCCAGACTCACCCTCCAGCGTGGCCTACTCCAGTCCCTTGTACAAGTCGCATCCCAAGACCCGCGGCAAGATGGCCGTGCAACGTGGTCCCGCTGGCAGCTACAAGCTTATCGCCGCCGGTCCGGATCACCGGAGGGCAGAGAGTCGTGCTCCGGATGGCCTAGTGCGGGGCACGTACTCCTTCCTGGACGACAAGGGCGTGCAGCGGACTGTGGAGTACATAGCAGGAGCAGGCATCGGCTACCGGGTGGTGCAAAATCGCATTGGTCCCGGCACTCACATCAATCCCTCCGTGGCCGATTTCCGCCTGGCGGATCCTGACTTCCGCCTGGCCAATGACTTTGGTCGGGGCGCAGGCGGTGGCCTGGGTCCTAAGCCAGGCGGTGGTGGATCTGGAGTATCCAGTGGCTCAGGTGGATCGAGTGGATCGGGTGGAGGCAGGGGTCGCACTCCTGGCAGGCCAGGTGGCACGGATTACCTGAAGCCGAGTGGCGGAGGCGGAGGTAGGGATCAGGGGGAAGGAGATGCTGGAACGGGGGATAATGAGCTCGGCTCGAGTGGTGACAATGGAGAGGATGACATCGGGCTGAGCATCAGCTCCAGTGGCTCTACCTCCGTGCATGGCAAAGAGGATCGCAGGGGATACCCAGCAGGCAGTTCCCAGAGGGGCAGCACAAGATACGATGGCGGCGGCGGCGGCGGAGGTGGTGGCGTTGGAAACTCGGAGAGAGGTGGTGGCAGCTCCACAAGGATCAATGCCAGTGGCACGAGAAACCGGAACCGCTTCAGTGGTAGCAACAGAGGCAGTGGCTCCTCCGAAAGGGGCGGAGCTGGAGCCGCTGGTGCAGGTTCGAGTGTTGTGAGAGGAGGCGGGGGCAGTAGTCGCCGTGGAGGAGGAGGAGGAGGTGGAACCTCCAGTTCCTCCGAGGGCGACTCTGGCCTGGGCTACCTGCCGCCCTCAGGTGGTGGGGGATCAGGCACAAGTGCCATCAGCGGACCCGGCGACAACTACCACCTCAACGACGACGATGTGGGCAGCTCACTGCCGCCGTTGGTCACCGCCAACCACCGCATCCTGGAGATTGATCGGGATCGCGAGTGGGTCCAGAGGCACCGCGACTCCACGGTCATCAAGAACGTGGGCAAGTGGTATGTGGGCCTGCCACCCGGCCAGAGTGTCCGCGCCCACGTCCAGAACATTGACATAGTGCCGCTGGGCGGAAGGATTGGACTCTCGCCGTCGGAGGCGCTGCGCCAGGACGAGATCGCCGAGCTGAGTGCCTCCAGGGAGCACTGATGAAACCCCCGTGTAGCTTGTAGTGCCTAGCTCTAAGTGATCAATGTTGGGCAACCGAAACTGTGTTGACCCCACGTGGAAACTGTAACAGTATTTAAAGCGGAATACAATCTATATCTGTATCTGTATTAGTATTTGTATCTTAAAATGTATCTTTAACTGATTGCGGTCATGTGATATCCGTGGAGGCTGCTTTGAGCAGGTTGTGCTGCAGATTGCGGTTTCCTGGGGTCTCCATATAACCATAGGTCTCTGCCTGCCAAGAGTTTAGTTTGCCTTTGAGGCTGGCGACAAGATGCTGCTGCTGCTGTGCATTGGATTGCTAGGAGTTTCCTATGTTCGGGGTGCTCAGGTTTACATGGAGTTCAATGGGCACCGGTACTCGTACAACACGGACGGGGATCGCCTGGACCGGAGTGTCCACCTGCCCAACTATGGAGCCACGGCTCCAAGTTCTTCTCCCTTGAACTCCCTGAGTTCCCTGCAGTTTGTGCAGCAGGCACTCCAAAGCCGGCAGCCTAGGATCTCCCACCTCGACACATCTTCCCTGACTGGCGGCTATCTAGCATCTCCTCCTCCTCCTGCTAATCCTCATTCCACGCAGGGACGCCAGAACTTTGACTTTAGCACCCACCAGATGGCACATGCCCAGCACACGGATGAGGCTGGTAATGTCTTGGGCAAGTACTCCTACTACGACGAGGCTGGCTACCACGAGCTGAGCTACAAGGCGGGCGCTGGCATCGGATTCGTGGTCATGGGTGGCAACTTGGCCAAGGCCACCAACGCTGAGCCGCACTCGGAAATCGCAATCGGAAACGGAATCCAAGCAAATGCCTTGACAAGCTTGCAAGAGTTGCATAAATATCGTGGTTACTCGTAAATAAACAAATTAGTTCGAACTACTTGCGGTTGCTTCTTCTACTTGGGTGTTATGTCATTGGAGTTGGAACGATTTGGAGATCCAAAACAGTGTGTCAGCTGTCATGTCGGTACTTCTACGTGATCGGGAAGTAAAGTTGATCTAATTGCAGTCTATTTAAGTTGAAGAATGGGGAGCTTAAGGTTGTTTTAGAGTGTTTTTAAAAAAAGTAAAGTTATAACAGAGTATTGACAAGGGAATTGACTCTTATGGGAGGTTTAAACTAGTGGAATTATGTCAAACTAGATTATTTACAAGATAATGTTTGTAGGAAAGCTGCGAAGGGAAAGGTAAATTATATCTGGATATAATGGCACTCTGTCTAGTGTTGATTTGTGAAAGCTGAAGCTGTCTTTATTTATTGCCGAAATTTCACTAAATCTCACTTTTGAATGCTTTAAATAATGTTATATGTGACATTAGCTCAAGCTACAAATTTGAGAGGTAAGATATTGTAATTGTTATTGTTATTTATTCACTTTAAATATAGTAAAGAACTCACCATACAAAACTTCACCTACGACGACCTATAATTAATGCAAATTTAAAGTTAATTGCAGCCATATACATATGTATATGTATCTGTAGTCTTTGTAGCATATTAAATTTATTTCAAAATTCTCAGACAAAATTGACGAAAGGAAAACATTGGCAGTTGATGAGCGTAAATGATTGTAATAGCTTCAATTGTTTGTGGCGCGTGCTTTGGCCTA
>VNJR01008039.1:0-10539 GCA_008042585.1 Drosophila punjabiensis
TCTCTCTCTTTGCAGATCCTACAGGTGGCTGTGATGCTGATGCTGGCTGCTTTGCAGTTGGGGGCGGAGCACTTGGACCGCGACAGCGATGACTGCGGCTGCGGGCGGCGGGGCTGAGATGAGACATCAATAAACAAGCGACGGAACAATGCATACAATTTGATCGGTTGTGGGCTCTGGGGGGGGGCGAAAACCATCAGAAGACACGTACGAACAACGGCTAGTCGCTGGCCAGCTGAGCGTCGCACATGGCGCGCAGCCGGGCCAGCAGCGTGTGCAAATGCTTTGGGCCAGTTGCCGGCAATTGCTGGGCCCCTGTGCCATGTTTCCCAGTCAAGGTTTCCATATACATGCGCTTGTACAGCTTGGACAGCTGTTTAGGATCCTTGCCGGTCAGCAGCAGCTTGGTGAGAGTCTTCAGAGCGTTCTGCAAGCGGCTCTCAAAGAGCGTCAAATGGCCGGCGAATTCATCGTCGGCCGCTTGGCCACTGTTAGTATCGATGACGTGAGCAAAAATGAGCTGACACTGTAAGCAAATGTCCAAAGCCGCTTGCATTTGCTTGATCTTCTGGGCGGGGTGCGTGGAAACTATCGGTAAGTCGAAAGAAATTACCTAGAGTGTTTCTTAGTGAGAGATGCGTTTAGTACTCACGTTCGGCCAGGAACTCGTGCAGGGAGATCCGCTCTAGCTGCACCACCAGCAACTCGCCTGTCTCCTTGAGGGTCTCCAGTATCTGCGTGGCCTTTTCGTAGTGATATTTGCAAAGCTGCAAGGTGGCTTTGGGTAGTTGAGAAAACTCACAGTTGCCATGGGAGCGCAGTTGAGAGTAGTGAAAAGAGGCAATCCTAGGGAAAAAGCAGAGATTGATTAGTACCGAACACTTTTCCAGGAGATCAAAGGTGCGACCTCCCTACCTCTTGTGTATCAGCCCCGATCGGAAGCTGTAGAGCACTTGGCGAGCCCCCGGGTGTTCTACATCACAGAGTTTCAAAGATTTCTGCAGCAGTTCTAGCACTTCTTTGGAGGCCTCCGCAAGGCTTGTCTTGTCAGCTGCACTGTAGTCCTGCAACTGTTTGGCCAAAGTAAAGGTGGCAGTGGAAAGTTCCCAGTGGACAAGGTCCCACAGCTCTGCATTTGCCTTCCTTGTGTCAAGGCAATCCTTGGCCTTCTCATAGTAGTTGAAGGCCTCGTTGTAAAAAGCTTTTTGTGTGTCCAAGGCGATGGCGCTGTGGTAAGCTGGTTATTTAAGACCTGGATCAGCTGGGAGATGCAAGACTTACCTCTCATTGGGCATGGTGAGATGGGCTCGCAGTCGCATAAACCTGCCCATATTACAGTAGAGAAAAGCCAGGTTCACATTGTCCTGAACGGCAGTGAAAGCTTCGATGCCACGACGCAGGCAGTCATAGGAATTGACAGTCTGTTTCACATAAAGAGGATCGGTGGACTCGGAGCTCGGTGTGTCCTCCAGCTTGGTATCTCCTTCGGCTTTGACACCCTCCTTCTTTTTCATCACTTCACTGTATTCCTCTGAAAAACAGAATTTGATTAAATTTAAATGCCGAAATATGTGAATCCACAACTTACCCTGCGCCCAGTACATGTACTTCAGGCCCAGTTCGTTCCTAACATTGCCCAGTCTCCGGAGCAGTTCGTTGCTTTCCGCCTTCTGGGCATGCTCCAGAGCCAACTCGTAGCACTTGCAGCTATGCAGCATCACCTGCTCCACGTTCTTAACCGGTGCCAAATTGGGCAGCTCCTCTTCCTCTCCCTCCAGCTCCTGTGCCAGCTCTTCGTTAATAACCCCCATGGATTTATCTTGCTCCTCGTACTGCTGCTCGTACTCCTCGATGGCTTCCCAGTGCTTGGACATTTGGAAGAAGCAATCACCCGCCCGACCTAGCAGGCAACTGTACTGGGAAACCACATTGGCCATGTACTTGTTGAGCACTTGCTGGCAACGGCACGCCAGCTCAATGGAGCGCAGGGTGGAGCCGTAGTTGCGGGACTCGTAGTGCTGTTCCGCCAGGGTGGCGAACGTCAGACAGGCCTTCTCCAGCAGCAGCAGCTTGAGGTGCACGTTCCAGGAGCCAAAGTGCTGTGTGTTGAACTTGGCGCTCAGCTGCCGATTACTGGCAGTTGGCGATTTGGCATTGGCAGTGGTGGCCAGTTCCTTGGACTTGCTCCGCTTGGATTTGGAGCTTGGTTTCTTCAACGCCGGCACCGCTTGCTGCTGGCTAAGCTTCAGCTGCTCGTAGGGCAGCGGGATGGCGCTGAAGGGCTTGGCCATATTGGGATTCTGCTCCTCATGCAGAATGCGCTGCTTCTCCTCCTGCTTTGCATGTGTTTCCGACTCCTTGAGCTTCTCCTCCTGGCTGCCATTGAAGTACTGCAGGCAAGACAGACCCGAGCTAATGTGCTCCAGCGAGATGTTGCATCGCTCGGCAGTCGTGGCCAAGAGCGGAGCTGGCTTGGCTTTCTTCGCGTGCGACTTGAAGTCCCTGAGAGCATCACAGATATGGCGGACAGCCACATTGGCCCGGCCGCCGCCCTGCTCACTGCTCTGGTAGCTGCTTTCACTGGAATAGTCGCAGTTAAGAAGATCGTCCTCGTAGTCATCGTCCTCGTCCTCTTCATCGTCGTCGTACAGGGACTGGTCGTCAGAATCCTCCTCGAACTTGGGCGCCTTTGGATCTATGCCCGCTGGCACATGGAGATCCGAGAGGATGTAGTGCGAGGAGCTAACGATCTGCGGATACTGCTCCTTCGGCAGCAGCTTGATGCAGTTGTCCAGCAGGGCGCGTATGTTACCAGCGGCTTTGGGACCAATGCGCGGCAGCGTATTCTTCATGTTCCTCGCCACTGAGTACAGCAGCATGCCAACAGGAACGGTGAAGGGATTGACCTGCTGCTGCGGCGGATCGCCCTCAGACTTCTCTGCCGCCTGGCTCTGGCTCTGGCTCTGACAGAGAGTGGTGAGGTCATACAGCTTGACCACGTCGTCGTTGCGTCCCTTGAACAGCCAGTAGGTGTGGCCCGCCTTCGTGGCGTTCGCCTTGAGGAAGGCCAGGATATTCTGGGCCACATTGCGGACAACCTGCGGCGAGAACTGCGAGTTTTCCAGGTAGGGCAGATCCTCAGTCTTGATTATCTCGTACTTTTGCACAATGCCGTCTAAATGGTAGCACATCACCACCTCGGGCACGTTGCACATGAGGTTATCCAGCCAATAATCGATGCCGGTCAGCACGTTGATGGGCTGGGCAGCATCCCGCAGTCGGAGGCTGATGCACGGCCTGTTGGGTCCGCCAAAGATGGGCATATCGGTGCCGATAAGCATGCGTATGTCCTCAAAGGTCCACACCACGTTCCTATTGAAAGCATGACTGGACTTCGGATCGGGCACGTTTTCCTCGATCTTGGGCTCGGGCAAAACGGGTCCAGTGATGGGCAGACCCTGCCTCCTGCTGGTCAGCTGCGTGGGCGTGGTGGCCACGTCGTAGTCCAGTTCCTCGCCCGTTTGCTTCAGGCTGTGGTACAGGAACTTCGACAGCAGGTTCTTTGTCTGCAACGCCTCTCGTGATCTCTCTTTTAGGCAGTAGTTGTGCTGTGTGTCGCCGTAGGTAAGGATGTGCTCAAGGATGAACGTGCGCAGCCACTTCCAGTCGTCATCCGCCTTGCGCAGCAGATACTTCTGGATGTCGAACTCGTCCAGGAGCAGCGTATTGCCCACCTTGTGTACCACCATGCTGATGGCGCTCTGCGCACTGTAAGGCAGCTTCAGCAGCTGCTTGATATTCTCCGCGTCGCTCACAACGTCCACCTCGCCCACGCAGTCGGGGAACATCTGGCCCAGCCGGAAGCTGGCGAAGCCCGCACTCTGGTACAGCGCCTGGTGCAGTCCATGACTGCTGTGTGACGTGGTCAGCCAATTGAGCGGCGGCAGGTTGAGGTTCGTGTTGCACTCCAGCCGCTTGAAGTGCACGGGCAGCGGGACGGGCGACAACTTGATCACCGCCTGGCTCTTTACCACATCCAGCTCGTGGGGCCCTATGCTGCGGCAGGGCTCAATCTGTGGAGGAAATAGCTGGTTAGTTATGCCAATTGGATGGGGTCCAGGCTTACCTCTTCGTTCCTATCTTCCATGGTTGTGATGGATCATCCGGACACCAGAAAAGTACCAATAAATCCGTGGAATATTCAAGAAACTTCGCGTTTAATTGTTATTGTTTTGCCGGCACAGCTGGCAGCAGCTGCCGTTGCCCAACACTATAGTGGTTGACAGTGCTGACAGGTCAGGGCCGCAGGGGCGCATTAGAACTCCCAAATTTAAATTCTCAAAATTGTTCTTTTTATTCCTAGATGGTAAAACTATTTGTTTCTAGTGAATAACTTTTTAAACACTTCCTTGTGCTAACTACGTAAATGCCACATATATTAATTTGTTCATTTAATCAACAAGTTTGAAATTTGAATTTTGGCAACCTCCTTAACTACGCCTCTTGCCGAGCTGTCAGCTGATTCTCATAGCTCCGCTTCCCAACACTGCCTCACTATTTTGTTTTCCTTCACCAAAAACTAGAAACTGTCAATATATTTCCTCTAATTGGATACAAAACTGACATAAAACCATGACGCTTTTTATCCTCATAGCGCTGCTCAGCCTGCTGAACACAATCCTGCCGGACTTTATACGGAAATACGTGAGTGTCAGCCACCTGCGTTAAATCCGCCTAAATTAACTATACCCCTTGCTCCACAGCTCAAAGTGTCACGTTTGTGGGGCGCCCGGAACTCATCGGAGCTGAGACTACTGCAGAAGGAGGTGGATTCCGCCCGTGAGCAGGTTGACGAGGTGCGCAATGCGGAGCATTCCGGCGAGTATGCGAGGACCATCAAAATTATGCGCGCCGAGCGAAAGGTGTCGGAGGCGGAGGCCAAGCTGAAGTCCGCTCGCGGCGTGGAGAACCTGATGCGGATGGGCATTGACACGGCGGCTTTCTACGTCTCCAAGGTGCTACTCTCCCTGATCACAGTCATCGTGAGCATCCGGAACCGCGGAACGCCAGTACTAGTAATCGACGAGAGCATAAGCCTGGCGCCGTTCACGGGGCTTCTCAGCTTTCCCACCGGCGTGGCCAATGCGATTTCCGTGCCCGCCTGGGCTTTCTCCTGCAACCTGACTTTCCGACTCATCTACGGATTGGTAAAGAACCGCGGGGCGTGAGCCAATCCGGAATATTCCTTCATCTAGTTTAGCTTTTAGAAGGCGCCCGACACTTTAAACCATGTACTTTGTTATAGTTCGCTATGCTTACACGCATCATCACTACATTGTAACGTCCCAATTTTGTAAGGTAAAAACACGCAAATTAAATGTATTTTCATGAAGGAGATGAGTTTGCTATAACGATATTCAAATATCGCGCGCTTAGCCTGACGAAGCCTTGCAGCACTGCTCAGATTACCAGTGTTGCAAAGCACTCGACGTGTGTATGCGTGTCATTTTCCCCCGATTCCGATTTGTTTAGTGTTTTTGTTAGCCGAAAATGGACAAACTAAATGAAAATGCCCGCGAGCGGAAGCAGATCAAGCTGGGCGAGATCGACACAGGCCCCATCCTGATAGCCCTGCTGCTGGGCTTCATTGCCGTCGGTGAGTAGGCCACGTGGTTGTTTGCCTTTGGTCCCCGGGAGTCTCACTTGGACTTGGACACTAAATGTAAATTAAACTCTGTTCCGTAGCCATCTTTGTGATCTTGCGACGCCGCTCGGCCGGCCGCAAGGACTTCCTCCTTACTGGACTGAGTGAGTCCGGTAAAAGCGCCATATTCATGCAGCTGCTCCACGGCAAGTTCCCGACCACCTTCACCTCCATTAAGGAAAACGTAGGCGACTACCAAGCAGGTAGCTCATCCGCCAGGCTAGTGGATGTTCCCGGCCACTACAGGGTGCGGGACAAGTGCTTCGAGCTGTACAAGCACCGTGCCAAAGGCATTGTCTTCGTGGTGGACTCGGTTACGGTTCAGAAGGACATCCGCGATGTCGCTGAGTGAGTTTTAAAACAGTTTTTACCGCTCAAAAACCATTCTAATCCGACTATCTCCACAGCTCCCTGTATACAATTCTGGCGGACAGTGCCACCCAGCCCTGTTCCGTCCTGGTGCTCTGCAACAAGCAGGATCAGACCACGGCGAAGAGCGCCCAGGTTATCAAGAGTCTGCTGGAGAAGGAGCTAAACACAGTGCGCGACACCAGGAGCCGCAAGCTGCAGTCTGTTGGCGATGACGATGTAAATAAGCCCATTACCCTGGGCAAGCCGGGACGCGACTTTGAGTTCTCGCACATTGCACAGAATGTACAGTTCGTGGAGGCCTCCGCCAAGGATTCCGAGCTGAGTCCGCTCACCGACTGGCTGGCTCGCCTGCTGTGAGATGCTCTCCTTCCTCGCCATCAAGGACAGAGAGCCAACTTGAATCCTAAACAAACGAATGCGGAACACAAACAGATTGATATTTATTTAATTGCTTAGCTCATTGACGCCTATGTATATGCCATGCCTATATGTAACGCCAGAATATGAATCCGAGCATTGTTAAAAACCATTTCCCCCTACCTTTGCTTCCTTCCAACTTTCCCCGGCTATTTTTAGGTTATTATGCAAATTTTTATACCTTTTAGCATTTATTTTCTGCTAGATTTTTTATTAAGAATCATGTATCAAAACAATTTATAAACGAAAACCAACTACATTTAACTGGAACTTTTTTTATTGATTAAAGTAATGGAAAAATATAAAGCAAGAAAGGTTACCTCGGGAAGCCGTAGTCTGTGAATTGGATTAACTTTTTGAAGGTGAAATCGATCACAACTAAGAAACGCACTTCAATTAATTCGGAAAATTTGTCTGTCGGTTTTTATTGGGTTAACAACCAGCAGATGTAGTTACAAATTTTCGATATATTACTAAAATTACTAACAAACTAAGAACCAAATCTGCCAAATTGCAATTTCAAACTGCAAGCTGCTAAGCCTGCCTTTTTTACATTTTTTTATACAGATATGTGTTTAAATAAAAAAATGTTAAAATACTGAAAAAGAGAGAAATCAAATAACATAATTTATGTATAAATTATAAAATTTATTAATTTTTCTTTATCAAGAAAATATATTCTGTGAATTTTACATTTTTTATTTTGTTTTACAGTAAAGTAAAGCGACCTCTGGCGACGATACATCAAAGCCAAATTACCGAAGCCGGTATTTTTATGGTTCCAATTTCTGGCAAAATACTGGGATGGCGCCACAAGCCTTCATTTTTATTCTTCTGCGAAATTATGACTTAAATTTATTATTGACAAAGTACGGAGTCTTATTCATTTGTAATTAGTACCTTCAATCTCCAAGGTCTGTAGTAAAAATACAATATTATTTTAAGGTAAGTAAGGTAACGTATAAATAAGGTTAGATTTGCCTTCTCGATCTTGATTCTAGAACCACTTGGAAAATATTCATTAGTCAACGGTTTACTAGCACTTCTTGATATATAGCATAAAAAGCCCATTTTTTCCATCGAATTTATTAATTTTTTGATATTTGTCATATTTCCCAAAAAAGAAAGAAATCTCTTGGATATATAAATGAAATATAATATTTTCCTTACGTTTGGAGAAGCACAGCTGTGCTGGAAGTCCATCTAGACTTGTAGTATAAATCCAATAGCAGTTGGCAATCGGCATTCAGTTCCCGGCAAGGCCAACTGGCCTAAAAAAGGGATTATTTGTTGGCCAAACGTTTTGGCGCATGCGCAAACTTTCAAACCTTTTTCGCGATTTGAGACCTTCCTTCGACTTCCACATCCACTGGCACGGCCTCGTCCACGGCCGAAACAGCTGTCGATGAGCTGCTCTGGCAGTCGATCAATCCGATGGATACGATCGGTGGAAGATCAAAAAGCCGCCTCGAAAATCAATGAGCGCTCTCGCCTGCCCTCGCCGGTTCGGTCTCCTCTGACTAGATAGAGTTTCTAGGCTGGCTCGGTTCTAAGAATCGTGAGCTTTCAAGATTTGCCGAATTTCTTGTGGAAGTGAGCTGGACGGATGTCCCTCTCCTAATGGCAGCTGGAGGTTGGCTTTTGGCTGTTGGTTCTTACCAACTTCGTTGGTGGCATCCGCGCCGGATTGATGATGGACAAAAGCAAAGCTGCGAATTTCGGGGAAAAGTGCGATTAAAACAAAGGCCAGTCTCGAGTCGCCGAGTTGAGCATTCTGAGTGCTCAATGGGTTTGCCTAATCCAGAGATTGTGACCAGTTTCTGGCTAAGCTTGTTGATGGTGGATCCTAAACATCCTTTTAAGATGGGTTTGGTTTTTGGTGGCTACTATAAGCTCAAGGCCTTAAGGTATAAAAATAGTGTTAAAGGGTTTTTGATACATTTTTAAATACTCATGAAACAGTTAAGAATTAATTTAAGTTTCTTTGTAGATATTTAGAAGTTATATAGATTTTAAGCAACCGTAGCTAGTATATCACCCTTTTCCCCTTTCTATAAGATTTCCCCTGCTTCATATCATTTTGTTCTTCTTGACTTCCTGTCTCCCAAAAATCGGACTCTGATTCGGTGTCAAGTGTACATTGGAAGCACGTGCTACACCCGAAAAAAGAACGGCTGGCCAGAAAAAGTGTTCGAGAAATGCAAAGTGCACCCAGAGCCAGACTTTTTACAGCTGTAGACAGGCGGATGGAGTGGGAGCCATATGTTGCAGACACGCTTTAGCCAAGCGGAAGGAGCCTCATCCCCAGCCCCAGCCCGATCCTGATCCCCATCCCGATCTCGATCTCGATCTTCGGGGCGTACACAGTAGCTGCAAATTATTCACGACTGATTAGGCAGAAAAACGCAACAGGCAAGTCGAAAAAAAACATACGATATCCTCGCCGGTTTCCGATTACCCGAAGAAATCTTTTTGGCCAGAGGTGAAGCAGAATTCACTGGAAGGCAGACGGACAATTTTGGGGTTAGATGGGGGCTCTGCATATATCGATATTGAATTACGATCGCAGCGCCGACCGTTAGTTGGCAAAAAAAAGCCAGAAAAGACACGCACAGAGATTGAACTTGGCTTGGTCAATAAGTCTGCGATTTTTAGAAAGTCTTTATATTCGATTTATGGGCACACTCCCTGATATTTTAATAAGCCCGCTCGCAATTACACGCCGGTGTATGATAAAATGGGCCTTTTGCCATACGCAACATCTTGTTGCCGGCAGGCGGCAGGCGGCAGGGCTGTCCCGGCAGATGCAGCAGGCGCCCATTAAACTTTTATGTACACAGGCGCGACGTTTTGTGGGTTTTCACGAGGCGAGAGTGCGAAGCAAAGCAAACCGAACGTACCACATTGCTCGCCATGCACATATGCAATTTATTTTAACACATCGTTAAAGCTCAAAAAATAAATCTTGACGCGCCGGACACTGCAATTATCACCTCTGCATAATCAGCACTGCCGGACAGGTGGACAAATGGACGGACGGACGGACGGAAGAGGAGTCAACAAGGTGAGCACATCGAACATCGAGAGCAACTTATGCCCCCGGGTGGAGCTGCTCCTCCGACAGCTGGTTGCAGCCCCGGTTAGCTTTCATTTTTCGGTAACAGGAGTGGGGCTGCATCGGTGTACTGAGAAAAATAAGCGGGGCTTAGTTTTCATTGCGAATCTATTGTTCACGGCTTGATAGAGAATGAGCTGGCTAATATTGGCCACTGTTTCTGAAGGAAGCCACCTCTTTTTATCAGTTTAAAATGATCATTCAAAACATCACAAGAAGTTGAACGATCTAGAAGACATTTCTGACTCGTCTTAAGCACCACTGTTTTTGGCCAACGGAAGCTTCTGTATAGTAGATTTTAGAATACATTTTCTTAGTTAGTTTGAGACCAACCAATATCCATAGTATCCTCTAGCAGATAAAGCAAATAAAGTGCCCTTTTGAGGCTTATTTTTCTCGCTGTGTCGTGGAGCATCCGCCCAGCCCACGCGGCCTTAGCCAGGCTCCTTGACAGCCCCATAATGGCAGCCCATTTAGCACCTTGTTGACGCGGCATCTAATTAAATGGTGCGAGACAAGGAGACCGGCCCATCGGAGCCCGGGCCCAGCTCGGTTTCAAGTTTGGGGCCCCTTTCAGCTAATATCGAGTGCAATTTCCATGTAATGCCAAATTGTTGCGCCTTGTTGTTTGGGCTATCGCGATGGCAATGGGTGTGGGAATGGTGGATGGGAGGAGGATGGTGCTCGAGATGATGATGATGATGAGTGCGATAATGTCGGACACTTGACGCCGGAGTCGTCGGCTGTCATCAGCGGGAATAGGCCCTGGGCCATGGCTTTCAACAACTGCAACACTTTCTCATCACACCTCGGGCGTCAGCCTGAGCTCCAGCGAGTGCGAGTGCGAGTGCGATGAGGCATTGATGATTATTTTTGATTTCTGTGCATACATTTCTTGATTAATTATAATGCCCATCGAGATCTCTCGGGG
>VNJR01008040.1:0-33213 GCA_008042585.1 Drosophila punjabiensis
CAGAGCCAGTGCCTGTCCCTGTTGTGCCAAGTCCACCCCTTCTTCCAAACGCATTAGGTAATGTCACTGGTTGCCCTTTGTTGTTGCTGCTGCTGCTGCTGCTGCTGCTGTTTAATCAGCGGCTGTGCAATGGCTCGGAAAATCATTGAACGCTTTTAAAAGGAGAGAATAGGCGGGGGCGAGAATATTTAAGTTGGAATGCTTATCAGCGGCCAACATGCGGAGCCGTCCTGGGCGGAAGAGCATTTACATAGGGAGCAGCAGTCCCCGCTGCCATATCCTATGTGCCACTATTTACAGAAGGAAGGCACGGGGCACCCCGTTCAATTTGCAAGCCCGCTGCAGCCAGGCTGAGCCAAGTTCGACACCATTACCAAGTTCTCTTATCGAACGCAAAAATTCTGCACGAATGCGCAGGGAAGTGGCTCCGGCAATTTGATACACTTAATTGTGCAGATTGATGTTGAGTTTTCCACAGACTCCAGAGTCGGGAGACTCCAGGAACCAGGAGTCGGTGCCGAGCAGAGTGGGCAACTCAATCATTCTGCAGCCTGCCGCCATATGCGTCCTGTTTGTCAGACTGCCAGCTGCGGTTCAATTCGAGATTGCGGTTGCTACGGTCGGCCACGGCCATTAGGCTGTCAAGTCTGGCAGTGACGTGGGCTTGCCACGTTCGTGGAACATGAAAACGCTATTAGCATGGGCATAAAATTCGAAAAACCGTACCAAATCACACAGATGTAGTTGCGTGTGTCCTTATACACACACCAATTTGTGGCCGGGACCAAGATGCCAAGGCGCAGATACTTTTAGCACGCTTTCCTATGTAATAGTTACTTACTCACGTTAAATCAACAGTCGAGGGAATATAGCTAACTTGGAAACTGTGATATAAACCAAGTATATCAGTCCTACTTTTTTCATATTGTACGCAACCTTAAAGGACTATAATTCGATCCTAATAAGGTATAAACATAAAAGAAAATTCTGCAAAGCACACCAATATATATGTAGGTACTTCCTAGAGACGAAAAACACTTCCTTTGCCGTGCTACAAATATATATTTTAGTGCTAAGTGCATGATGAATATTATTAGCAGCAATGTATTCTATGGTCCTTCTTGTTTTTGTATCCTTATGGAACAATTGTCCCTGGACCCCTGGCGGCTACTTTCGGCACTCAATGATGCAGCAAGCCAGCCACTTAAAGTTCACCATAAAAATTCGCCTGAGTGATGGAGGCGAAATAAAATATCCCCATAAAAGCTATTGTCGGGGATGCTTACGCCACGCACAGCAATTGCTCAGCCATTTCTGAGTTCTGCGCTAAGTTTCCTTTATTTTTCCAGCAGCAGCAGCAGAAGCTTCAGCTTCACATGCCAATTGTAGAGCATTCCATTGAAAATATATGTTTTGTGGCTCCTTCCTTTAGATGGGCGACTTGGCTACTGGTTTAGTGGGTGGCAGTAAATGCGTTTCCAGTGTCAACCATGCGCTCGCAATCAGACAATTTATTTAAGCTTGCATTAGCCGTTATTACTATTGCCTGTCTTACTTAAGGATAAGTTATGGATTTCTTGTATCTGCTCGTTGGCCTCACAGCCCAGAACAGTGCGAAATGTCCGAAGCGGGCAAAGGGTTAGGAGCTTACGGATAACGTATTGCCCGAGCCTTGCATAACTTATTAGTTTACGTACCACAAAGGGAGGAACCCTTCAGTCCATATATATCGCTATCAGCATCACAAGTCGAATCAATCTAGCCAGTATGTGACTACGAGCAGATAGCACTTTTTAGTCAATTGTTTAATATATTTTACTATATGGAAACTGTTCATAGTTACACTTTTCTTTTCTTTCAGGTAAGCGTTCGTGAAAAATACCTTGTGAATGCCTAATAATTAATAAAGTGCGTAAGTCGATTCATCCCACAACCACTCTGCCACCTACATCCTTACATATATAGAGATCTAATCCTTATTCAAGTTCTACAAGAATGTAATAGTTTATAGAGCGAAGCATTGTTCTTATGGCACTTCCTGTTTAGTTTAACGTTCACTGCTTTAGTTTCGGTTTTGAATGGTGACCCAGGACTTGTTGATTGGCAAAAAGCATGAAAACTTGGTTTAAATTTTTGAATAGTTAGCTCCATAGACCCGTTCAAGATTGAAACTTCGACAAAGGTTAATATAAAATGTATTTCTTAAAATATCTTGACTTACGCTTAGCCTTGCACACAACATATATATTTAATTACACCAAAAAGGCTTCGATTTTGTTGAGCCTCGAAAATTTTGGGAGTGCAATGATCTAACCTACACATTCCACATTAACTTGCAAAGATTTAATATTTAGAATGATGATATTTTAATTATTATTTGTTAATATAAATCCGGGATGTAAAGCAAGTACCTATTTAGGTTTTTATATAAAAAAAAATACTTGAAGAGCTTAAAGAAATTTTATAATCAAACCAATTTAAAAAATTTCGTTTCTTTGGCTGCTCTACGTTGCAAAAATTTAAAATTTGTATCAGAATTTATATTTTAAAGTCAACTTTCAGCTTGTTAAGAGTTAATGTTTTTAAAAGCAAAAAGCTATAATTTTATTTAACCTTTCAACTCCGGAGTCCCTGAATCAAACACCCAATAACTACTTATATCTATACAGTTATCGTAATATATATATTTCGTAATCTAAGTACACACAGATCATACGACATTAATCCCTCCAAAGAAAGTCCCTTCCTAGATACCCGCTGGAAGTAAAAAGAATAAATATATTTGCTCATTTGTCCAATGCCTTCACAGCCGAACTTTACCTCATTGTAAAACACACGAACACACAAAAGCTTGACAAACACACACCACACACCCACCGAACACAACACACAAACGACTCCCAAGTGCACAGTAATCTGTGGAACACCTCGGCTTCCCACACTGCGCTCCTCCGCTCCTCTGCTCCTCTGCTCCTCTGCTCCTATTTCCCAGGACCCATCCCGACCGTCCCAGCTCACTTTAGCACCCTTGCCAAAGACAGACACTGCCAAGCCAGCAGCAGAAAATACACGAACACGAGTACAAAAACACCACGAACAACCAACAAGCAACAACCAACACCAACAACAACAAAGGCCAAACAATGAACACAGCAGCTGCCATCGCACCGATAAAAAGCATACACAAGCAACACAATTCAATTTCTTCTATTACAATTTCTTCCTGACTACCAACCCAGCCGCGTCTGTCTTTCCGCTTTTTATTTACCACTCATACTTGCATACGTATACTTTCGAGAATGCCACGCCCTCGTCCCAGCCCGATCCTCGTGCACTCATGACCCCGAATCCGAGCCCTCGACCAGCTTCGCAAATTGGAAATTCGAAACCTTAAATAACCCAAAGAAGGACTGGCTATTGGCCAGCCCTGCAGCTCCTCCGAGAATGTTCTGGCGTCCCATTCCCAGCAATCTCTCAACTGGCTCATCAGCTACTTCTACTTTTCTACTTATTCAACTTCTTTTTTGATTATGATAATTATGATATATACCTATGATACCCATGATACCAATGCCATACTTTTACTCATACACAACTCTTGCAACTTGCAACTTGCCACTCCGAATCGCAATTCATAAAGCGTCGCCGCAAACCGCTTAACCCAACAGATAGTCTAATATTAATGGAACTTTTCCTCTACTCCCCTGATAACACGCTCGACAGATGCCGCAGGCGGTAATTTCTCAACTTATTGTACTTTTTTATACACCTAATACATAGTTCCATACCCTATATCTCGTTTGACTAACGTTGATGCTGATGCCGTAGCAATATTCACATTGGACATCCATATCCCACTACAAACAGTATCAGATTGATGGCATTTCTTCTGTATTCGATACCCGTAGCCGAAATTCCAAATTTGAATCTACATCAAATTCAAATTCAGATTCAGATTCAGCATCAGCTTCCTAAATCATAATTAGTAGGGGCTGCCAGCTCAGCCACTTTATAAGTTTCAGTTTTCCATAGTTTGGCACACCACCACGCTGAGCCCTCCATATATAGTTCGCAAAAGCACGCCTCTTAAAAAATAATTAAACGAACAGCAATTAATAGAGTTGCAACAATGCAATGCTTTTCATTTAAATATGCATCTACGCCAAAGTTTAAAGGAACAATTCAGCATGAAAAAGACTTTGTCTTTTTCAAATTTCGATACAAAAAGATATTGCTAGACAGAGAGTATATAAAGATAAAACTAGACTTTTGAAGAAAATCTGCGGCTAAAACTTTTGTTCCATCAATCAATCTGACTCAATGAGAAAAAGAAATATTAACTTTAACTATTTTGAATCAAATAATTCTTGAATTTAGAGCTGGAAAAACCTCAAACTTTGATGTTTTTTGTGTGTGAAAATCGATTTTAAATCGATAAACATCAATGTTTTTCCTGCTCTAGTGACTGTACTCATTTAAACTTTATTTAATTGTGAAACTTTTAGAGTAAAGAATAGAGACTAAAAAAACGAAAATATTACTATCACAAAATTTATATTTCATAATAATAATGATCACAAAAGTATAATAGCTATAACATTTATCGAAATGGTGATGGCACTTAAGTTTGAGTACAACTTTAATCGAGGAAAACTGAATTAATCGTGGGCTTTATGCGTTGCCCTGTGTTATAGATTGGCCATATTAGTGCGATACGAGACTAATTCGAATATTTACCGCATATGTTGAGTTCACATTAAACATTTATAGTATACAGTGCAACAAAAGTTGTAGAACTCTGTTATCTGATTTCATTACGACACTCAAAAAACGTTAGCCACAATGACAAACCTTTTTCTTTGGTTCAATACAATAAATACTATTTGAAACGTTACATTTGAACTCTTTGATTTTTGGCGAACTTGTTTCTTTAAAATGCTTATTTATCTACTTCTACTTCTTCTACTACTCTACTATCGAACTACTTCTACTACTACTACTGCCTATGTACTACTTAAACAAATATGGAACCATACTAACTACAAAACTACTTACATCTTCTACTATTCTACTATAACTACTCTAACTACAACTCAACTACAACCTATATACTACGAATTTACAATGAGGTAAAGTATACGTATTAAGTATCTATACTAAAAATAACAAAACAGTGTATACTCCGACAACAACAATTGCAACAAGAACAACACGAAACAAGAAGCAGGAGAACACCAATCGCAACTCGAAATCTATTTCTTAATATACACGTACACGTATATATGTTATCTCCCGATACACCCCAGTTATGTCTGTCAACAACACAAGTGCCGCTACGTCCCGAGCCCCTTACAAAAGAATGCCCCTGAACGCCACACACCGTGCCACACACACCCGTGCATGTGTGTATCCGTATCGATAAGCAGACATTTTGACACATATGACGACTGCGAACAGGAGACAAGCAGCAGGACCAGCAGGAGCAGCAACGACCCACGCAGCTCCCTGGTAAATCAGGCAAATATAGCAAAAGTTTGCTGTTTTTCAATTGTCTGACGCGCACGTGCGCCCCCTTGCCGTATCCAGCGATGGGTCTTGGGTGCAGAACAACAACAGGTGATAATCGTGTTATGTACGCCATCTTTGGCTCCGAAATGTAGATATGCCAGGAGAGGGCTCACGCCGCCCCAGGGAAGCGTTAATTCACGCATTGTCGAAGCGGGAGATGTGCTGGTTGAACTTGGCGTAAATTATGTATATTAAAAATTCCGTAAATATCCCCGAGAGCCCGGGCACAATGCTGAAATATTTCCATGCAGCTGCCCGACTTTCAGCCGATGCTCAGTTGTGCATTTTTGACAAATTTTCCCGTTTGCTGGCATGACGTCGCATTCCTGACGTGCCGGCTCCGGGCCAAAGGTCCTGCGAGTGGGTGGGGGGGACAGGGAAGTGTTTTCGGGTTGTGGACGGACAACGCTTACAACTAATTGCTGGCCCTACACATGCATCCTTATGCTACATACATACATACGAAAGAGCCGTGTGCAGCCGGTGAAATGTCAACGGGATATCCCTATTCCGCACCGAATCCCCTTTGCGCTATCCGTGCTTCCGTTCTCGTGAAAAGCCGTAAGCAGTCAGTCGTCCTCTGCCAAGTCGGAGGCAGTCGTAGTCAGGACAGTCAAAGGCGCAGCGAGGACATAATTTCAACACTTGCACACGCCTTCTTCTCCTTACTTACGTCCACCCATCCGAACATCCCGCACGGAAAGAAAAGTGCTTCTGATATGATGATGTTCGCAAAGCGACCCTAGTTTCTTATGGAAAGAGTTTTGCCAGACTCGTAGTCAAATCAACTTTTTGCTGACTTCGAGGCTCAGTCTGCTGACCGTATTTTAAAGGGACATATTTTGCCAAAAAGACTTGAGTAAATTATGGTACAGTTTCCATCATCAAATTATTTTGCTGATTGACCAAAAACTTTTCCGGTTATATAGTTGGAACGTACTTGGGAATTTCAAGGTCAATGGCTACCATTGAAAGCTATAATTAAATCCTAACTATTATTCTTGTAGGCAGAAAAAATTAATGGGAAACTAATAACTCCGCTTAAGTACTTACGGGTAAAAAAGTAGCTGATGGAACACAAGAGGTCCTCTTGGGACTAGAGCCTAATAACTAAGCCAAAATGATGAGCAATCAAATACCGATCAATTCGATATCGAGCTCCTTTTTTTTGTCCTTAAAGAGTAAAATGGAACAGAAGACTCGAGTGTGGCTATAAGTAAATATGGGGCTTTTGAGGCTGTTAAAATGTAAATGACGGAATATATGGGGTAGTGGGCTGGGTTGCTATTAGCGACTATGACAATGAAAATATTGGCAAGGGGCGGGCACTAAACCAGCCTCCCCATAGAGGGCTCACGTACTCGTCACACACATGACCGAGCGAGGACGAAGCACTTCCTCTTTTTAGCCAGTCTTGCTAGCTGGCTGGGATGTCGTCCCTTTGACCCAGATGCGTGCAGGATGCGTGGTGGCGGTTTCAAGGGTCCAACGGAGCTCAGCGGGCCTGAACCGGATTAAGCAAGAAAATAATTTGCCGTTCGTGCCTTTTCACCTACTCCTGACAGAAAAAATTACGCTGCCTGGAGACGAAGGCACAAAGGGGGCGTCGCTGAACACTTGACACAAATGAGCGGAGCTTCCTCTCCATTTCCCGTCTTAAAGGGGGGAATCCGAGTGTGTGTGTGTGGCTCGGCTCAGGCACAATAAAAATGTAAATGGAACTCTAATGTAGTATTCCTCGGCAAGCGTGTATTAAGTCGAATAAATGTCACCCGGCCTGGGCCTGGGCCCGACCCCGACCCCGGCCAGCATCCGCATCCGCATCCGCATTTGGTCGGGGCTTAACTCCGCACTTATAGCTGCGGATAAGACAATTACGCTGGCTCCGTAGTTTCTCCTTCGACTTGGGCGCGTTCCATTTGCACCCTGGTTCCGCCACATCCACATCCACATCCACATCCACATCCTCATCTCCTCATCATTGGGATTCGCTAACGTGTTGGTATTCAAAATAGCAGTCGAAGCAATAAAGCGCACTCTACGGCTTAGGGCAGCCGGAGAGCGCCAGCTCGTATATCAGACTTATGACTTCTGCCAAACAATTTGGGATGGATGTATTGTGGATGAAGGCACGCAGAGCGGCTGCCGCTGCCTCATCCATCTCTCATCCCTTGGCCCGATCCGAGGAGTCCCGGGTAACCCCAGTCACTCGTGGCAGATAGGTATTAAGTACCCTCATTTCGCCCACGACACGCAGTGAAAAGTAAAGCTTTTAACGGCAAAGCAAAAAAAAGAGAACGAAATGAATAAAATGAATGAAGGAGGGAAGCCCCAAGAACCAACAACCAATTTGTACGGTCAGGACGGACTGCACTGGCTGGATTTTTTCGGGCTGTCAGGAACATTTCTCATGCAAATTGAAAGCCTTCGCAGCCTTAAAGGGCCATCAATGGGGCCCCCGCGCTAACGGGTTGTCCGTTTCCATTAGTGGGATGGCAATAGAAATTGAATGCCGAAGAAAGGCGGAGGGCAGAGGGCGGAGACCGAGGAATTCCAAGCCGAAGAAGTGTGTCTTGCCCTGCTCCAGCGGTGTTAATTATGAAGGCATGATAATTGCATTACAATAGGCTTGATTAGTTTTTAATTGAGTTGTGCACTTATTCAGGGAGTCAATCCTGTGAGAATCTGCAACCGGACTTTTAAAGAGGTTTTCGCTTCCTTAACTTCTGGCCATTCGCAGTCGTAGCTTTGTGTGTACCCGCCACAGGAAAAGGGGGGCCAGGGCCCAACGATGGGGGAAGTTCGTAGAGTTCATAAAGCAAATTACGAAAGCCCCATAAAAGTGAATCTCCGCCGGCTCTTCCTGCGCCTGCTGTTACTTCCGCCCGAGGTGCGGCCGTGGCCATCCATTTGACACCATTTCCCCGAAATCAATTTATATTATAAAATACTTTGACTAATTTATGAAAACAATAAATGCGTCTGCAAATCAAGTCACAGTCACCCTAAAAAGTTCATTCACAAAGCTATTCAGCAAATTGATGACTATAAATTCAATTTAATGTGCGTTGCCTTTTCGCACACCCGAAGAGAAGGATGGCTTGAGCGGCAGAGAGAGAGAGAGAGCAAAGAAACAGAGCAAAGTGTGGTCATCCCCCGAGGACGTCGACGGATGTGCTCAAGAGCAGCGAGGAGCTCTTCGTGGAATTCGTGCGTTTGCGCTGATGCTGACGCTGATTCTGGCGCTGCTGCTGCTGCTGCTGCTGCCGAGTGCGACGCCAAAGGGATGCCAGTTGGAGCGAGCGGAAGAGCAGGATGGCGCTTGCCAGAAGCCAGAAGCGGAATCGGAATCAGAGCCGCCGGAATCGGACTCAAAATCCTGTGGGACCCTGCGCAGGCGCTGGCTGTCCGCTATTTGCAGGGATGCTAAAAATCTCGACGCGGTCCAGCGACGTTGGCTGCGACCGCGACTGCGACTGTGGCAGCCTGCACGGCGGCAGGACATAAAAGGCCAGGCCAGTGCTGGCAGCACTCCTACTCCGAGTTTGCACTCCTGCGCCTCCAGTTCGCTCCGCTCGCTCGTTCCGCCCGTGGACCCACTGCATCTCTCAAGTTGACGAACTCTCGAGCTGGCTTCCTCCTGCGCTCAGTTCGTGCACGCTCGTGGTCGCGTTCGCACTGCACTTCGGGGCAGTCGCTTCGAATCGATTGGGATAGCCATGGCAACTGTGACACCACCAGCAGCAGCGCGAGCACCACCACCTCCTCGGCAGTGTGTCAGAGGTGCAGCTCCTGGCCGTCGTCGCTGGCGGCGCAGTAGCAGCAGCAGCAACAGCAACAGCAACGGCAACAGCAGCGGCAACAGCAGCAGCAGCTGCGGCCAGTAGTGACAGCATCGGCTCCGGCAACGGTTGCATTCACTCGCTAGACGCGGAGACCAGAAGAAGGCTCGACAACGGACAGATAGCAGCGGCTGAGGGCGCCCCGAAATCATGAATTTCATTGGTACGCTTTCGCAGAGAGCTGAAGAAGCCTTGCAAGAGTCTTCCAGTCTTCTTGGCCCAGACCCGCAACGCTCTTTCTCGATTTTCTATTTCCGGTTGCGGATCTATTGATTTCCGCCACCTCTATCTGAACAAAACACTGCCACAACTACAACTACAACTACAACTACAACTCAACTACTACTACTCTTCCAACTCTTCAACTCTGACACTCTTACCGAATCTTCTCTGTCCCATGTAAGTCTTGCAAGCGAATTACTTTTTATTTTACACCTGACACGCGCTCGTGCGTATACGTAACCTATCCGTAAGCATATGCTGGCCCACTGCAACTGCACTGCACTTTGCAGCGGCAGCAGCAACTGGGCCGAGAAAAATCAATCGAAGTGGGGGTTGCAGGCCGCGCTTATCGATTTTTAACCAACAGCAGCGGCAGCAGCAGCAGCGGGGAATTCAAGGTCCGAAACAGCCCTGTGCTTGGTCAAATCTAGAGCGGGTTGCAGGGGGGCTGCTGCTGTTGGGGGAGGAGGGCGTCTCCTGGTCGGCACTGGAACGCCTCGGCGAAGTCGCGCGAGTTGCGGAGCATAGCATGAGTTAGTTGCCGCTTGCGTTCCTGCTGCATGCTACCCAGGTGGGAGCGGCAGTCCACAATCAGGCTGCCCACGAAGTAGAGCCTCTGCAGGGACATCTTGGCCCGTCCAACGGCCAGCAGACCGTCGATCCTCTGCTGCAGAGCAGCCCGTGTCGGCTTGGCCAGCCACTGTTTGTAGCAGCTGAGCGTCTGCTGCTGGGCCAGCAGGCCGAGGAGCAAATCGTTGGCATTCACCTGGTTGCCGGCGCACTCCTGGAAGGCGCTGAATCGACGCTCCGAGTCCAGGCTGCGCCAGGCTCCTGGCGTCCGGGTGCTGCTTCCGGCGGCCACCAGGCTGCGCGAGAAGTACTCGCCCAGGAGCAGGTAGTTGAGCGGCGTGCTTAGGTTCTGCCTGCCTAGCAGGGCATTGATGGTGGAGAAGACCTGAGCATACTGGCGCAGCTGCTGGGAGGACTGGGACGGCGGCTGGCGCCGGTTCTGAAAGCGGCGCAGCTTCTCCAGGTTGCGATAGAAGCTGCGCCGTCCCAGCACGATGCCATGGTAAGCGGCATCCAGCCGTTCATCCCCGTTGAGGGTCAGATGCATGACGTGGCCCAGGAACTGCTTAGAGCTTTGCTGCGAGATCTCGTCGATCCAGACGCTGCCGGCCAGCTGCTCCGCGTAAGCCTTGCCCAGCACTGAGTACATCTGGGTCAGTTCCACTCGATCCGCAGTGAGTCGCTGGACGACGTGGGCGTAGACGTCGCCGGCATAGGTCTCCGCCAGCTGATGGCAGTCCGTGTCCACGATGTCTGCAATTGGGACATTTAGGTCAATTTAAAAAGGGGACTTTCGTAAAGGATCTGGTGTAGGTCTAGGTCTATGTTTCTAACTCACCCATCAGATAGTCCGTCCACATCCAGTTGAGCAGCCTGTGCATGCTGGTGTTCTGGAGCAACAGGAAATAGTCCACCATGCGGGGCAGCTGCTTGACCACGATCGTGTCGCTGGCCTGCGGCGCCTTGCCGCCCAGCAGTTTCCTGAAATAGCCGTCCCAGTTCAGTCCGCCCAGAGAGGCGTGTCCGAAGGCGCTGCGCTTGAAGTTGCCGTAGGTGAACTGCACCTGGTCCTCGATGTGTTCCGCCTTGACAATGTCCCGCCGACTGCGCTCCAGACTGAGCACCTCGAGGGCGGCCACGTGGGCGCGGCTTTGCTCGATCCCGAAAAGCTTAAAGACCTCGCCCACGCGCTGCTCGAACTTCCGCAGAGTGTGGCGTCGCGTCAGGTCCGGCTGGAGGATGAACTGCCGCTTGTTGGACTGCATGCCCACCACTGTCTCGAAGAAATAGGGTGCCCCCACCTCGTGGAAGTGCCCAAGGAGCCCCAGCCAGTTCAAGGTCTGGTTGTTCCACTGACTGGCATTCACCCTGGCCGCCTCCAAGGCCGGCCAGCCGCCGCTTAGCCGAAAGAGCTGAGAGCTTTTGAGGGCGTCAACGCCGCGGCCGCTTTCGCAGGACTTGAAGAAGTTGACCAGCTGCAGTTCCATGTCCATTAGCTGACCGTCGTCTGCCTCTTTGAGGAAGCTCTGGAAGCGCTGCACTCCCGTCTGAGTGAGATTTTCGCTGCGCGAGCACACGTAGCCGTAGAAATCCTGACACGGCTGCTTGCTGGGGTCCAGATACTGTTCCAGCTTGTAGGAGAAGTGCAACAGGTCGTTCTCCACCCTGGCCAGGCTGTCCTGGCCCCAGGCTTGACCTGTCACCAACAGAAGAGCCACCAATATCCTCTCCAGCATTTCACAGAACGTACTGTTTCTCGGGCGACTTGCGTCGAAATGATTTTAATTATTTTCTCAGCTACGGCACTATCCAACTTGCACTTGAAAGGTCGGTGGTTCGAGAAAGGTCACTCTGCTATGTTAATACGCTGGCCCACTTCCGGCAAGCTGCACTACCTACTTTCTGCTACTGCGTCCGCTTCCAGACAGAGGCCCCAAGACACTGAACCGGCGAGGCGCAATCCCAACTAATCGCGTTCCCATTAGTTTCCTCTGTCACTGGCAGTGGCACTGAAATGAAAGCGGCTTGGGGCTGATAGTGATAACCCCGTTCGATGGGCGATAAAGAGTCGACCCGCGGGCTTGTAATCAAATGTGTCAAAATGTCAGGCTTTGGATGCGAGGACCGAAATCGGTCATGGCCGTGGCGTTTCTAATTAAATATTGACATAATGTGATGCGAATGCTGTGAAATAAGTTTATACTTGGATTTCAGAGAGACCTCTAGCTAACCTATTCCTTTACCCTGTTCCTTACGCAGGCGCTGTAGGAGGTGATGGTGGCGACGATGGTGACGACAAGGAAAAGGCAGAGGAGGAGGAGAGGGAGCGTCAGGAGGCCATTCGTGAGGCCGAAGAGCGGCGCAAGGAGAAGCACCGGAAAATGGAGGAGGAGCGCGAAAAGATGAGGCAGGACATTCGCGATAAGGTGAGTGGTGACCTGGAGATACATATTCGCCAAGTGAGTGCCCGAATCGAAAGTGTCCTGAGCTACGCCACGTTCCTGACGCAGTTCAAATTGACTCTAGTAGGGAGTCCTTTGTACGAGCGACTCCCTAACGGAGTCAGATTGAATTACCAAGGAGAGAGACAACTGTGAAATGCCAGCGAGTGTTAGATGATAAGAATTAGCCAGATCCATTTCGGATGAATCTAACCAACTAATCCACCCGATCTCCCATTAGTACAACATCAAGAAGAAGGAGGAAATCGTCGAGGCGGCCCCACAGGAAGAGCCCAATCCTCTGATGAGGAAAAAGAAGACGCCGGAGGAACTCGCCGCCGAAGCGGAGCAGGAGGAGCTCGACGATTTCACAAGTAAGTTATCGCTGTCATTGATGTGGTTGCTCCTAACTTTAGCGCTCAGCTACTGGCATCTATCTACTGCTAATCGAGCCCACCGGTTGGGCGCCATTTAGAGTGTAACTGTACCAGATTTTCAGTTGGTTTCCTTTTCGTTTCCTACTACTATTTACTGCCCCCTAGATCCGGGCAGTATTTACTAAAACATATTTTTGACTAACAACCAAACCAAGAAAACCAAAGAAAACCGAATAAACTGCAACTAAATAATCAACGGCGCCCGAAAAGTAGTAACTGTGTTTATGTTTGTGCATCTGTGTATTCCTCGTGTCTACGTGCCAACCAGCTCTATCCAGTCTATCAATCTAACTTTCTCAGCAGCTAACCATCTATCTACCTACGCTATCTGTCTGTATCTGTATCTATATCTATATCTATATCTATATCTATTTCTATGCCCATGCCCTGTTTCCTGTGCGTGTAATGTGAACTAACCTATATGCAAACACCTAGACTAACTTTAACTTTACAGCCAACTCGTAACACAAAGCTAACTCTAACTGCAACCCTGCTATCTACTATCTACTAACTACTCTCTGATATCTGTCCAAGATCTAAACTTCAACTTTAATGCAACGATGAATATATTAACTCTATTAACTCAAGTACATTTATAACAAGCGTGCACTTCATTCGCTCATTTCCTTTGATTCCGTTACTCAACCTAAGTTGGGAGTATGCCAGTGCCCAGGGTGCTGTTTCAATTTAATTTCATTAATTCTTTGCCAGTATTTTCCGTTCCCTTCCATTTTTGTTTACGACTGTTTTGGGTAACAACTCCTCAATGATTATAAATTGGTGTTAGCAGACGAACTACTTGTGTACTTAGGTTCATTGTCATTCAATTAATTAGACTAAGGTAAGTGCGACTATTCGTAAAATCGTATTCGTTCTCCTTTTGTGTGGTAATCTTGTAATAAATTGTATTCATGAACTACTCTCTACCTTCTCTCCACCACCAAAAACAAAACAACAACCATTTTCGATAACTCTCGCTCACTTCTTCTCTCCAAAACCCTCTTGTACCTGTAAATGTAAAGTCTGTAAAATCTGTAAAATAGTCGGTACAACAAGAGACCTTCCAACACCAGCAGCTGTACGGCTCTCACACAAGATCAAGACATAAAAATTATGGTGAAAAAGCTAGTTTCAAATGCGAAAAATGATTAGGGTTAGAACAGATATCAGAATGGGGGTTCCTAGGATTACGTTTCAAATGATTTTCCATATATGTATGTATTTTTTAATTACAAACTCACATCAAACTCACCCACTGCACCTTTATTTACAACTAGCTAACTATGATTAACCACATGATAATATAAACACTAGAACATAAAACTGTGCTTGTGTGCTCAACTGAAACTAATCACTCATATAATAAAGTATATATATCTGTGAACCCTTAACTTAACAACAACCAAACTAAGTATAATATATGCCTAAATGGACGAAGAACAATTACAGAACTTTTTCCCTCTCGTTTACTCTTTCCTTTCCATGTGTGTACTATATGTATTTTACACACAATACTGAGCGACGTATGTAAAATATATATATTGCACATGTACTGCATATGTATGTGTATTTCTTCCGCACCGAACTCTACATCTTTGCCATCTTGCTATCCCTGTCACTCTCTACTCATGATCTACTAACTCTAACTTTATCTTTAAGGCTGACTTTAACAGTGACGTTCACTTTTACCGACTGTTAACCCGACTACTCTGCTAGAGATTTATAATTTTTTAACAAGTATCATTTCCACTATACGAATGTCATTCTAAAGACCGCGACTGTAGTGTTATTTTACATTGAAGCTACAGCTTCGGCTACATTAACAGCTACATTAACAGCTACAGTTACAGTAACAGCTACAGCTACAGCTACAGTAGACAAATTACAGTACATGAGCGTCCATAAAAATACATATACATACCAGTTTACATGCCTAACATTTGTAGTCTACTCTACAAAATATGCTTATTTATTGCTGTTTCCATACTCAATTTCTTTTACAGAACTGAAAAATCAAATAGAAACGCAAGTAAATGAGCTAAAAACTCAAATAGAGGGAAAATGTGTCATGCAGTGATATGTCAGTCATCGTAATATGAAAAATGATAACGAAAACCACATAATACAGAACAAAACAAAACAAAACAAAACAATAAATAATACTACAAAATAACCAATGAAAGCAAATATTTAACTCGTCTTAAAATTGAATATCTGTTAATAAGCGATCTGTTAAGTTATATCATTGGAACAAACCATAAAAAAGCGGATAAACCCAAAAGGCCTAATTAACTAACTTACTGTAACCCCGCAGAAATAATTCAAAGAAAAAACCTGTCGGTTCTAATTAATATTTCGTGAAGCCTATAAAACTGAAAAATCCCGAGAATAATGCAACAGCAAAAAACCCGATAATAATGAGAAGCAGATTTGCGAAATCTACATAAATGCGAACAGGACGGTGAACGTGAACTCCTAATAACTTTTAGAGTAGCTAAAGCAAAACACGCATTATTGAACAACAAAAGAAATCAACTCTAGTAAACGCCTTTAATAATATTCAAATAACTTTGCTTCGACGATAATGTAATATACTCAATTCCAATATGCTATACACAAACGTTCTTTAGTTGATAACATACCATAAAAAGTAATAATAATAACACGACAAAAATAACAAAGAAGAGCGAATCTATCGAATCGGCGCACGATGAGGTGCGAACCCAAATAGAAACAAGTAATTATAGTACGAATAACTAACACGAAAGCGAAGAAAAACCAAACAAAAACATAACAAAAAAAAAATTAAGCGTATGGTGCGACAGAGGAGGTTGCTGATTCATGTCGAACCATCGAAGTATGTTGCTGAAATCCCTTTGGACCTAAATCCATCTAATTATATATCATTACGAGTATAGAGAGATTATGAATTCAATCGGCGAATCTGTTGAAATTATCATTCCGAATATATAAATATTTATTTATATACATATATATATATATACACCCTGTGTACATATGTATATTGCGTAATATGAGAATACAGTTGCAAACCAATTGACTGCAGATACATTGAAATTATTGCTGATTTACCATTGACCTTTTACCGAAAGCCACAAATGAAAAGGAATCTCGCTTCAGTCAGAGTTTGCTTTTGAATAAATAATTCAAGGTTCAGGACAAAACATCTTTAACAGCTGTTATATTTTGTTTCTTTCCTATACAAAAAACAACAACAACATACCTACACTACAATTGAGAATTTCAAACTCTTTGAGATAGTAACTGATCTCTCTGATTGATGCTTCTGAAATGTAAGTAAACAAGCTAATACTATTTACCTTTACGAAAATATATATATACTATACGTGGGCTTCAGTTTCATTTCCCATTTATTTGAGACATTGAGTTTTTGGTTAAGTCACGGCTATTCCGTAGGGTACATTGTACAACAATATGTTAAAGATAAATATATAACTAACCGTAGTCGAAGGAAGTAGCTTATAAGAAGAGACGCTAGGCAGTTCTAGAGCATAATGCTGTGATACATTTTAGCATACATTTTTCACCAATAAGCGCACACACTGGGACTGGGCGAGTCCCAGGACCCAGAGCCCAGAACTCAGTACCTAGTACCCAGAAACCCAGAATCCAACCCCAAAGAAGCTGAAACAGAACAGAAATAAACATGCATGCAATTCGGAAAACTACAACAAAGACAAAACCAGTGCATACAACACCAGTGTATATAAGTACTGTCCATCAATTACCCTTTACAATGCCTGGCCGTCCACTGGCCTATATCTGTATCTGAACTCGTTCGAAGTGTCCGCTTGTGAAGGGTAGGTACTCCTGTCTACATCCCGACCATTGCCATACATGCATACATTTTCGCCATAAGAGCCGTGCCACCAAAATTGTACATACATACATATACCGAGCCCCGCTGCCAGGACACACTGAAAGCAATATCGTATGCATGGATGTTCGTACATAGGAGCGAGCCGTTCATTTCCATTTCACTTGCCTTCCCTCCACGACCGACTGACTGCAAGGCATTAGCTTTTACCTACTAGGTTTCGATGAAGTGCGATCTCTATCTCAATGCTCCAGCAATGGACTTCTGTTTCCATTCGATTTGCGACGTGAACGGCTCGCTTGTGTGTTATCAATATTAACACACACACACTTATATACCCGTATATATAATCACTCGACTATACACAACAAGTAATTACTGTGCCACATACAATGCCCTCTCCCTGATTGTAATCGTTCTGGTCTACCTTATGGCGGCAATCCGCCAATTACCAAATTAGAGACATACGAAGTGTTTTGCATCCTAATTGCCTTTGTTGTTATCCTATGGGCCATCGTCATCTGAATGGGAAAGGACATTTGTGGTCCGGCCAAGGCCGGATTTAGAACAATAGAAAGTCACTATATATTAATCATACAAGTAAACCAATCTTACTATACATATATAAGAATAAATGTTTTAATTACACTGCATTCTATATATATATAAATATCTCTCTCTTTCTTTCTCTGGTGTCTCTCTCTTTCTCTTTCTCTTCTTTTGATTTACAACACTCTCTCTCTCTTTTTAAAATCTTTAATCTGCGCCACCTCTCTACTCTGCCTCAAATTCTATATCTGAAACAACAACAACAACAACAACTTCAACAACATTTGCAAGAACACGAAACAACAACCAACTATTATAACAACTACAACAACAACTCTACAACTTCTTCACAACAACAACAACAACAACTACTACTACTACAACAACAACGACTTGATGATCCCTCTATCAGACATGTACTCTCGGTGTTTTTATAACTGATATAATATCATCCAGAGCCAGAACAAAAGCACAAGAAACGCCTACAGCCTACAGTACAAGAAAACCAACAACAACAACAACATCAACAACAGAAGTATCTAAAAAAATATGTATTATACGAGATGAACCAACAACAAAAATCCAAGTAAAACAACAACAAACGACATGCCAGAAACAGCATCCATCGCAAAGTTCTCTACCATATTTCTGAAAGTTGTGAACCCATTAATCCATAAATATACTTACACCAACATATAGAGTCACATGCATTTAAATAGCTAATATATGGTGTTGTAAATGCTTTAAAATATATGTGTACAGAACCAAATAAATACCAAAGAATACATCAGAGTTCAATAAGTTGCCAGAATAATGCAGATTAATCCGTATCTAAGATTCAAGCCAGCATCATATCCATTCAAAATTTGTAATAACCAAACCAACTAGCATCAAACCGTCAGTTCAAGTTCAAACTCTTCGCTGTCTTATAATCTTTTCAGACATTTTACTGTCTCAATTTTTAAGTCCTTCTTATGCATATCGGCAAGACAGCAATAAAGTTGTACGGCTCAACGCCTCTCTCTGTCAATCTAATAAAGCAATCCTCTAGTGCCCCCTCGCTCCATAGGAAGTTAGGAACGATTGAACTAAATGAATGAAATGAAGAATGCCTTAACGTGGCTCAGACCATACGACGACGACGACTAGACCAGTCAGTCCAATGCGTGAGCAAATATATAATGATATGATGATATGATGATATATGATGGTGATCCTACAACCATAGGGAATGGAACTTACACTCCCAAACTCTACTAGCTTTGTTTCCTTTTACTATCGCACTCCTATTCCAGAATCGGAATCCGTATATCTCCTATAGCTAGAGCTATGATATTTTCCAACTCGAATCCCAAAACTATCAGATCTTAACAGTAATGGCTTTCTAAATACTTATAGAGAATGTTTATCTAGATTCTACTACTATATCTATATATTGCGTTTTTCTCTCAGATACTTATATGATGTTAAAGGTGACTTTGATTGTTTATAATATATTGAATAAACATTAACAAACAAAAAAAACCAAAGGAAACCAACCAAAAACAACAACAACAACCAACTTGAAATATATTCTTCAATCATAACCGAGTTTTTAACGTAATCATAAATGTTCGAAATGTTAAATGGTTCAGCCGATGTTATTTTTATTTGAAATCTGTTAATATTGTGTTATCGTTAATATTATAGTTATGATAATGTAATTATATGTATATCAGAAAGTTCACAAGAAACCACAGATAATTACACAATATTATCTATATGTATATGTATATGTGTAACTTAATAGGGAAATGAATTTAAAGAGAAACAACAGACAAAATTTATAAAGAATAATGTTGAAAAGAATACCATTCAAGTCATTATTAGATGTGAAAGACGTTCTATACACTCCAGAAGAATAAACAAAAACCAAACAAAAAACAAACAAAAAACAAAACAAAACAAAAACCTAAGACAAGCGTTAATAGTTGATTAATTATATTGTTACTTTGAACATTTAATTAAAAACAAACAAAGAAGGTATAATAAAATGAAATATATATATGTATAAATATATATGAGAAAACACAACAATACATTTGGTTTTACTTCCCAGCCTCGGCCATGGCCAGGCCCTCATCTCCAGGCGTTAGCATTACTATTACTTGTTACCCCACCACACACCCCGAATATATACATCGCCCCAGATATACACTCGACTCTCTACCTGTCTGTCTCTACCTGCCTGATTTATCTGATATAGCGAACTTGATTTGGCATGACTGTTAGACTATGTTTTTATCTATGTGTACGTACCGCTCTTTCCGTCTATACATGTATCTCTGTCTGTCTTTATCGATCTGTCTGTCCCCCTATGTATGTGTCTACCTCTGCCCCCTCCATGTGCCAAAACAATCCATACTACCAGACTACATGTACATCCATGAGTTTCAATATGCCAAAACTGCATACGTACTAAGTGTATATCGAAGGGCCGAGGTGATGCTGTCTATTGTTGTCTCTCCTGCAAGATCTATCTACATTTGTAAAGACCCTTTAAACCAAAAAATAAAACAGATTTTGACAGCTTCGAGTAAGGCGAAGGTGAGTTGCTCATCATCGGGAACGTCTGCGGGTTAGGCATCAAAGGACAGTAAGTACATGCATTTTTATAAAGTCAATCTTAGATTTTTCCTAGGCTAACCTTTTCTATTGTGTAATGCACCACCACAAAAGGTAGGTAATAGCGTTGCTTGTCTATTTCGTGCCCACCACACCACCGCCACACCCACATCCACACACATCGATATGCACGCCCATCCACACCCAATTCTACATCCCGAAAAACGACCAAGTTTAAGACCAAGGCGAATTGAAAAAAAAAAAAAGGATTCCATTAGGGAATATATTGTATTGTATTCTTTGCTTAATCACTCAGAGGGAAAAGAACCAAACAAATCAAACTCAAAGAAAAACCAACTTTCATTTCTATATATTTTTCTACCCTTCTGTTCTTCCTTTTTACGCAGTTTAACCGTCCATTTTGTAGGCAGTTTTTCTAAGTTATTATTCAAGCCTTACTTACACTTGGTGTTCCGTGCAAATTAACTGATTACGTCTTGTTTGTATTTTCAGCCAAATTGAAAAAACGTCTTAGTGATGCTTTTAAAAATTGCCCATTGAGAAACTTGTTCTGAGCCACAGAACTTTCGGTTCTCTCCCAAAAGATAAGAGTCCAAGCGGCGATTCGGTTTCGGTTTCAGATAACAGAGAATAAATGCCGACTAGTTTTCGGTCTTCAACGTGCATTATTGCCTGCCAGCTCCTGCTCCACCCAAGACCTTCCCTTGGCGGCTATAGCTATACTGACTTGTGTGCAAACTAGGTTTGCATCAAACGATTCCTAGCTCCGAAAGACAGGACACACGCACACAAATTATACCCAATGATTAGCCCTATTGCCTATACATATACTTATATTGTAACAACCCAACTGTACGACAATTTTACCGGGTCCCCTCTTTGAGAAAGTCGTAGACGAGCCCAAGAAGCAGCGACTAGCAGCCGCATTTTAGTATTTAGCACGTTTGCAAAATGTTGGATATTTGAGTAGTGAAGGTAGACGACACCTTAGACATTTAAGTTGAGCCCTAAGCAACGCACACGCACACGGATCCCGATGCCGATGCCGATGACGATGCAGTGAAGCAGTAGTTCCTTTGTACTCGACCCGAAGGGCGGAAGACCCACTTAGTTTGCATTAGAAGACAGCAGGATAGCGTTTGCTGACGACTAGAAGAGATCATTAATGAAACCAAATGTGAAATCAGAAATGAATCAACAACGACACTAGTTTAAATCGAATTAGAATAGCAAATTCGCCGCATACCAATATGTCTTTCAACGGTGTGCCCCTCGGTGGGGGGCACTCTTTCAGAATATTTACGAACGCGTAAACGTAGTAGACGATGGCTCAAAATGTTTTTGTTGTTTGCCAAAATAATTCGTAAGATTTTCAAAGTACCTGAGAAATTCCACTGACCCTGCTGGAAGTATTAGGTTAAGGTTCTTCAAATTACATATATCACGCATTGCTGAGTGCAGACGACTTCTGATATAATGGTATCTGCATGCTTCCTCCACAAACTTCACATTGTCTTGAGAATAACTACTTGTACTACTACTACCCTCATACAGATATTTCCGGAAGAGTAAACTATAGTTTTATCGGCCTGCCGATGCGATAATATCTTTTCCAATGCTGCTTGCTCGAAGCAATTTAAACTAATCGTAGGTCCCAGAACTCATTCAACGACGACTTACATTATTTTCAATGATGGCTTGGAAAAGATAGAGCACGTTTTTACGTCAATCATTTAAAGTATAACAATCATATCTAAACCTAAAGGATTTCGTGTCTTAATTTTAAATATTACATGATTTTACAATTACAACTGAGGATAAAATTAAGATGATACTTCGAAAAAGAAAGGCAAAAGCAAAAACAAAAACGAAAACAAAAGTAAAGAAAAAACGAAAACGAAAACAAAAGTAATTTTAGCCTAAGTATATATAATTTACATACCAACATGACCGACTGAAATTATTGTTAAAAGTTTTATGAACTATACTTGCATATATACATATATTGATATGATCAAGTAAAATAATAAATAAAGAAATATATATACAAGAAATTCATGATAATATATTAAAGTTTCTATACCCCTAATCAATCATAAATTTGCGATCCAGTATATACATGCGAGCCTAACTATAAAAGTAAAGATATAGAGGATGAAATCAAATTTTAAAGATGCCGCGACGAGCATTACCAAAGTCAAGTTAGTTATCTAGGATCGTATACAAGTAAAGCGAATTCGATACAATAGTTTTGACATATGTACGCATCCTCACAATATTTACACCTAAACCATTGACAACTGCTCTCGCCGGGTCCTGGTCCCATCCGATCTGACGTTTGGGTGATGAAAAGCAAAAGCAACAAGACTATTTTCAACCAAACGCTATATATGGAATCCTGTGCCCATGCTAGAGTATGAGTTGTCGCCCAATCGAAATCATTAATGCCCTTACGTAAGCCGAAAGCGAATAAATAATAGTTACCAGTCTAGAAATTTATCGGAGTTCAATTTAGCATTCTCGCATTTCGAAAGCTACGTACATATTTCGAGAAAGTAACCTAACGATTGCCTCTGTTACGTTCGAGCGAATATATACATATAACTTACAAATATGCCAAAGTTCTTGTACATGAGTTAAAGGATATTCGCGGAGGCCGTAGCGACTACCAGAGAATTGTACGAACTCTATACCGAATCGAATTGTATTGTATTGCATTGTAATATGTTGTATTGTATTTACTGTTGGATTGTATTTTAATATAGAAAGAGTTAATTTCCAATAAAGAGTTTTTAAATGCATTATGAAAACGTCGGGGAGAGAGCCCCTTTTATTTCTTTATCGCTTGGATGATTGCTGTTCTGATAGCCTCACGCATTTCAACTAAATTCTCAACATAGCCACCGCCTTTGCACCCACGCAAATCATTCTATGCACACATACACTACAAAAAAAAAACGGGTTCTAGTGTATATTTTATGAAGCACCAGCTAGAATAAGGTCTTAAAACCACACTAGCACATGAAACATGGCCTCTGTATGTACGGTTTCTATTAATTTTGTAATTTGTGCAATTATTTCTGATGATTTGTAGGTTTTTAACGGTTTTTGACAATAAGAAGGGTTACTAAATATAATAAAAAAAGTTATAAGTTTGTACCCGACGATATATAGATTTTTAATGTAATGCCCTTAAATGTGTGTTTGTTTTTCTGTTCGGGAACATTACTCTTCAGTGAATTTTTTTTTAAAAATCTATAGACTAAAGCTATGAAATCTTTTATTTTATTAAAGATGCTGATATTTATCGAACAGCTAGAGTATCATATGACACAAATACCGAATTTTATAATATTTTGACTTTAGCCATTTCTTTTGCTGTCGGATTTTAAAACATTGAATTTAACAAGCTTCCCGTTAAAGCCTTTTGGCAAAACAATATTTCTATTTTTCTTCCGGTGTACTCTATTGTGTGACGCCTTTATTGGAATTTGGTAAAACTCTTCCTCAACATTTTACGCCGCTGTCGTTTTGCGAGCCCGCATTGTTTAGACATAAAATTCCAAAGTGTTTGGAATTCGGAGACTTCTCTGGGGCCTGATGACTATGCCGGGTCCTTCTGCCGTTCAGTTCACAAGGACCGCCAGTGTAGGCGCCGGCAGTCATCGCAGTCATCATATCAATAGAACCCAAGATGGGAATGGGAATGGGGATGGAGATGCCTATGGTGACGGTGGGCTGGGAGACGAGAAACTTTCTTGGCAAATCAATACGGGAAAGTGTGCTGCTTGCGATTCCCGTCGGATATATCTCGTTTAATTAAAAAAGTTCTCCGCTGTTTCGGAACAATTGATTCCAAACTGAACATCGTTGACATTCTATCGCATCCATCTCGCTAAATGCCCTCTGCCTAGGAATTAACATGATCACACGGACCAGTGATTATAGCACTATATGACCCAAAAGGTCGAGCATTTCTCGGGAGAGCAGCATTAAATCAGCAGAAGATGCCCAGAGCACGGAGCTTATAAATAATGCAGCAAAGGGTTTTAATTATACAAACCCATCGGACGGACACGGACCTCGGACCCCACAATTCAACGGCCGAGCACTTTGCGGCCAGCCAAGTGTGAAGTACCGTGTTTATTAGCCCAAAACAAAGCAGCAACTTACCAGCGACACCCGGAGGACGGCCCACTCACAGACTCACAGCCTGCTGCTTCCCACAATTTCCAATTTAATTTAAGAGGAGTTGCCAGGATGGCCACCCGGAGGCCAGGCTGTTCCCAGATAAGCCGGAGGTAAACCTAATGAAATGCATTGTCAAATGAAATGGTAAAATTGACGACGTCCACTTTTTCCTGAAGTGGGCACTGACATTAAATCAGCAAACTAACTGCCACTAAACAAACAGAAGCACACGCACCCATCCCTGGCGCCCAGGAAGTAGCTGCCTCTCCACTTGGGGGCCTGCCCCCTCGCCCATTCGCACTCTGCTCTCTCGATCTGAACTTAAAAGCACTTGTAACAAATTGAAATCATCTATCTTTTTGCATTCATTTGCACCCTTGCCATATCCACGCACACACACTCCATGGCACAGCAATTTTCAATTCACCTCACAGACTGTAAGAGGCTCATTTCGAAGGGTTTTTCACTACCCAGTCTAACGCAGTAAGTGTTTAAGTAAATCTATATATACATATATATACATAGTTGTGCCACGGAACTTGTGGAGTTTTTTTTTATTAAATATATACTGGGAAGGTAGATATACTTCGTAAAGTTATATATATTTCTGAGCAATGAAAATTCCTTTAAAAGTTACTCCTAAACACGCTAAAAGCAATGATTTTTAGTTTTTATTCAATCGATTTGATTTAAACCCACGTATGAACGTTTAAAAATGTCTTAAGGCTTTAAAATGTTCTGATGATGATCTGGAATAAAGTAATTTTTGCCATTTTCGTAGCAAGAGAGAATTAAGACAAGAGAAAATTAAAGAATTTTATAAATTCGTAGAGAATGCAGAAATATTGATTTATATGAGTATACGCAGAGTAAAAAGTAGTATATTAAAATCGTTTCCAAGCCAATTAATTTAAGGGATTACATAAGCTTATGGGCTTCCACGACATTTGTAGAATATTGTCACGAGTCGTGTTTATTGAGTCAATCCTGGTCAACTTTGCATAGATACCGTCAAATGAAGTTGCGCTCTGCCCCATTGAGCTCATATTCCTCGAAGCTACATAGACCAAGCGTCTATCAAGGTTTCTCAAAGCCTATTTAACCGATCCTGTTGAAAGTTTAGACAGGTCTTCGAGATAGTATTAAATCAACTTTGGTGAAGATAAATGTTTTCAAAGTTAACTTAAGAATATTCTCAAAACGCATATATGTATATTGTTTTTCACTTCTGACTTCCGTCTTGTGGTTATATATCAACGCAAACGCATTTTTATACAGAGGCCACGCCGAAAATTAAATCATAATATTTATCTTGAAACAAATTCAGCAATCCTTTTTTAAAGGTGTATGTTCTTATGTATATGATAAAAATATATATTTTAAAATTGTTTTCTTTAAAAGTGGATCCAATTTTCGCCGATTAAACCCATGTAACCAACCCAACTAAGTAAATGTTAACTTTTTTAATATATTTTTAAAGCACTTAAAACGCATGTAAAATCTTTTATTTAAAATTAAATAAATAGCGTCCGTAAGTTAATAAAAATTGTAACGTCCTAAAAACAAAACAAACGCTTTTGTTTATAGGCTTGTCCTCCGACAAGTTAGCTGTGTGGCGACGGGTATTTACCAAAAACAAAAAAAAAAACATATGACGCACTCTCTCAAGCGACTTTTTGGCTGCAGCATCAACAGGCAGATGCTCTTTTGGTATATATGTATGTGTACATTGTATGTAGCTATTAAAGCGCGCCAAGACCTACCATCTTGGAGTGCGGCAGAGGAATAAAATCATTGCACTTTCATGTAGAAGCTGCCCGATGATGAGGCAGCCACCAGAGAGGCAGCGCAGGAAAGCAGAAACTTCTCACCGGCAGAGCTCGATTGCCTCGACGCGGGCTTAAGCCAGAACCTGACCCAAAACCAGACCCTGAGATACACTCAGACTCGGGCCGGCCCAGACCGGACTTGGGCAATCTCAGCTCGCTGAGAGAGCTGCGCTGATAAGCTCAACCTCGGAACCAGAATCAAAATCGGAATCGCTCGGTGGCTATTCCCGTCACCAGTTCTCAGCGAGCGAGTCAGTGTGTTTCCAGCTGGCGAAGGCAGGCGCACGGACAGTCGGTTCATCCAGATTCGGACGGTATCATTTGCTCATAGGATAGTTATCGCCATGGATCTACATATTCTTTGGGGCATTCTGGTGATGCTGCTGGTTGGGGCAAGCCACACATACGCACAAGGCAAGTCGTTGACTGGCATTGTTTACGTCCAACTCAGAGATGTGATCGCCGCCGCCTATCAGGGCTGAACTTGACCCCAAGTCAGTTCGAGTTGTGGCTCAGCGGGGGGCATTCCCGTTCCCGTCGTTGAATATGTCTTGTCATTGCTATTGGGTTTATCTATATTCCACAGAGATCTTTGGGTATTGCACAACCCCCGATAATAACAGCGGGACCTGCATAAAACTCCCGGAATGCGGATATCTTTACCAAATTGTTCAACGCGGCTCTGTATCAGGCGAAAACCGTGTCTTCCTGGCGAACAGTCAGTGTGGTTACCGCAGCGGAAATGTGCTCGTGAGTATGACTTGGATTATGTTTACTGCGAAGTTACGGAAATGTAACTAGAAAACCGAAGTGACTCCTAGATTAATTCTTATTTTAAAGCAGCGAATTATGTTGGTTATCCAATTCATTGTAGATTTGCTGTGCAAACAATCGCCTGCGACCCCCGCAACCGACACGACCACAGCCCACCGTTGCAACTCCTCCCCCAAGACGTTCGGGACTACTGCCCCAAGCCCCCAATTGCGGAGATAATTTCGGAAATCGCGTGGTTGGCGGCGTGGAGACAGGCAAGCGGGAGTTCCCGTGGATGGCACTGATCGAATACACGAAGCGTAAGTAACTCCGATCTAGTATGATCACAGATTTGAGGTATCCTTCTCTTCTCTTCCATTATCAGCTGGCAATGTCAAGGGACATCACTGCGGCGGATCGCTGATCAACAATCGCTACGTGCTGACGGCGGCGCACTGCGTCTCCGCCATACCCAGTGACTGGCAGCTGACGGGCGTTCGGCTGGGCGATTGGGACACCACCACCAACCCGGACTGTACGACGGAAAAGAACGGCCAGCAGGATTGCAACGATCCCTACGTGGACAACCCGGTGGTGGAGCGGATACCACACCCTCAATACCCGGGCAACGCCAGGGACCAGCTGCACGACATTGCTTTGCTGCGGCTACGGGATGAGGTTAAGTTCACTGACTTCATTTCGCCGGTGTGCCTACCCAGCCTGGCGTCCCAACGCAACGATATTTTCCTGGGCCGCAAAGTAGTGGTGGCCGGATGGGGTCGCACGGAGAACAGCTTCACGGCCAACATACGGCTAAAAGCCGAGCTGGATACTGTGCCGACGAGGGACTGCAACGAGCGGTACTCCAGCCAACGGCGCACTGTCACCTCCAATCAACTGTGCGCCGGAGGCGTTGAGGGCGTCGACTCTTGCCGCGGCGATTCCGGAGGTCCACTGCTGCTGGAAGACTACCATGAGGGCTATGCAAACTACTACATCGCCGGCGTGGTCTCATACGGGCCAACACCCTGCGGGCTGAAGGGCTGGCCAGGCGTGTACACACGAGTTGCGGCGTACCTCGATTTTATAGAGAGCAATGTTCGGGCCTAACTGCAAATTTCCTGCCTTCGCATCCGAGAAAGAGATGACGCGGCATTTGGATTATATCGTTCTTTAAATACAAGATAAATTATACAATAAATAAATTTAAATTGTGTAAACTAAAAGCGCGCAGCTCATCACAATTTGAACCGAGCAACTGGACACCTTAAAGGTAAATTTGAATGTTACGTCTTCAAGATGATTTTGGTTTCTGCAATTCAACTCTTTGAATTTTGGAAAGGGCCGGCCACTAGCTTCCCACACGAATCCAAATGCAGCCTCTGTAACATATTGCCTAAGAGCGCAGGGAGGCCAGTCGGCTCTGCATCTCTTGCAGCTCCTCGCCATCGTCGTCGTCGTCTTCCGCCACCGGAACCTCGACCCGAGCAGGAGCAGCCGCCTTGTCTGCGGGCGTAGCGGGAGTAGCTTCTGGGGGAAGGGGAGCCTCGCCGAGTTTTCCATCCGTTATCTCCCACAAGACCTTATCCACCTCCTTGGCCGCCTCCTCCTCAAGCTCCTCGGACTCCTCCAGCGAGTCCATGGTCTCGTCCAGCATCTCCTCTATGATGCCCGCCTTCATCATCTCCTTGGACATGTCGCGCATTATGCCTGCCAGCTCGGGGTACCGCACCAGACTCTGCATGGCCTGCATCACCTCCGTGGACTTTTGCAGGGATCCAGCAACACGCAAGGTAGCTGCAAGAGCGATCGTTCGGTCAGTCGGAGAAATCACCCCAGCACCAAGGTTGTATTGTCCACTCACCCAGTTGGTTTTTCATCTGCATCTGCACGGAGTTCAGATGGGCCTTCGACGTGTATATGCGATTGATGGCCTTCCGCGCGTTCACGATCTCCTTGGCCAGAATGATGCAGGTATCACGGTCATTTTTCTGTGCCGCCTGCTTCAGGGAGCGCTTCACCTTGTCCTCCTCGCGTTGTATGCTCCGTATCTGGCGGTCCAGCTGGTTACCCTCCTTTCGGATCTTGTGCGTCCACTCTTGCACCTAAAACGAGCATAAAGAAATCGAGGAATAAACTCAGAATCGAAGTGAAAACAAGAAACTGGAACATGACATCATTCCTGGAGAACACCCAAAAGCGAGGTCATTGTCATTGCTTGTATGCTGTTTTACCTGCTCTTTGGGGTCTTTGCTGGGGGTTTTGCCGAATAAGCCCATTGCACACTGTTCGGTAGCGAGACGAGAGCCGCTTTGCTTATTGTATATATTTTTTTACTTTACTTTGTTTATTATTTATTTTGTCCGTGAGTCATCGATATCGATAAGTCGATAAGTCATTATAAAAAATACCACACTAGGACAATACAGTGTGACCGCCGCCGGAAAAAGTACCCGGCAGCGGAACACACCGAATAGATTTTGAAACGTCAAGGCCAGACACGCACTAAACCAGGACCTTCAAACATAAGGAAAAATGCGAATTGTGCAAAAAATTGTCTACAAACCCTAGAAGTTCCAATATGGAAAATTACCGCTCGCTAACCTGTGCTGCCAGACCTGGACACTTATCGATAGTTACAACCGATACCGATACCAAAAATGGCGTCGTGATTTTTGTTGTTGTTGTTGCCCCTGGAGAGAGAAAATGCTGCAAATCCTCAAAATATACGTGTGAAATGTGAGATTAATAAAGCCAAGACGCAAGGCATGAGAAGTAAGCACCGCGGACGCAGGAATTGACACCGACTTGCTGCACCAACGGAGCCATGGCTGCAGCGGCGGCGACTGCACCTGCGACTTCCAACGGGAATCCGAGCTCTGCACCTGCAGCACCTGCAGCTAACCCAGGAGGGGGGACGGCTGGTGGTGCACAGTTCCGGGAAATACATAAGAATACATGGCTGAAGAGGCTGACGGCGGATGGCAAGCGTTTGACTGTGGGCCCCAAGGTAGGGATACTCTCCAATATGTGTGTGATTTTGTACACCAAATGCTCGACTCTTGCAGAAATCCGAGTGCACCTGGGTGGTGTTCTGCGTCCACGATGACACCGATGCCCTGCTGGAAGGCTACGCCGAACCCCGCCAGGCAGCGGGACACCTGCCCGAGTGGTCGGTATCGCTGCGGGAGGCACTACACATATCGCACGCCCTCATCCCCAATTCGCACGAGTTCGAGTTTGTGGTCACGCTCAGCAACGAGGTGTTACGATTCCACGCCGTCTCTTGGTAAGCAACTCGCCGCACGCAACGGCAATTAGGAGGTTGCACAAGCCGAAACGCCAATTCACTTTTGCTTTCTTTTTATTGCAGGGAGATTATGCAAGAATGGGTGGAAACGCTGCGCTCCAAGTTGCGCGAAATGAAGATTCTGTCGCCGCGTGAAAACCTCTACACCAAGTTACCTGAAGTGCGCGCACCGCTGCTGCCCACACGGGATCCCACTTCGCCGCTGCCGCCCCCGCCGCCAGTGCCGGCGGCTCTCGTTCCCGGCGTTGAACGGGTGGCGGCCGCCAGTCATCATCAGCCTCAACAGACTCTGCCCGAGCCGCCCCCCAGTCCTGCTATTGTTCCACCCACTGCCCCTGCTCCAACTGCCATGTCTAACACCCTTACCCAGCATCTGCTCAATATGCTGTCCGATCCAATTAGCACCTACAGCGAGCAAATAAGCGAGTCCTCAGCCGCGGCTGCGGTCGAAGATGATGCGGCTGCTGCAGGAGAAGCAACCTCTGGGGAGGCAGCCCCGACTTCCAGTGATACGGATCTGAACCTGTCTGATGATGAGTTTCTATCGCCTTTGTTGCGCAAGGCTTGTGTGCTCACGGAGAACGGAGTCCGAGTGGATGTGTCGGCCGCCACCGCACAGCGTGCTTCTGCTGGTGAGCATAGTTTTGCGGTTCATAATATATAATATATTGTGTATGAAAATATAAATGATACATTTCAGATCAAATCCTCAATCTGGAGCACATGCTGCAGTGCGAACGACTAATTCCCAGGTAAGGCAGTATCCTTCTTTTGTGCCAACATCTCGGCCATTTGGTCGTAACTTAGCTGCAGGAACTTGAGGGCTGCCTGCTTCGTGCTTGCCTTGCCCTTGAATGAGGCTATAAAAACCTTGCGCAGCACCGTCAGATTTCGCATCGCATTCAGAATTATCTCCTTTTCCTCAGCGGCTAGCTTCATGTCGACCACAATCTTATACCTTTTGCTAGCCTTTGCCCGGAGCTTATCATACTTTTGGTTGGCCAGCTCCAGCAAGGAAGCTCGCTGCTTCCGCTCGTAGTGATCGATGTGGGCTTGAAACAGGCCCTTGAACTGTTCACCAAAGAGCTTTGTCTGCTCAACGTCGTATTCGTCATAAAAAAACACATTGTAAAGAGTAACGAACAACTCGGCTGGATCCTGTCCAGTGCACAGAAGCTTAAAGGCTTTGATTGAGGAGCAGGCGAACATGCGCTTCAGGTAGCAGTACTCCCTGTCCAGCATGCCAATCTGCTCAATTTGTAGTTGCTTGGCTTTCTCCAGCCGCTCAAGATGGGCCTGTAGTTTCTCACGCTGAAGCTGAAGCGCCTGCAGCTCCTGAGTCAATGCCTTGTTTGTTTCAATTAAACCCTGGTTGATCTTTAAATTGTCGCAGGGACGGAGCGAATACAACTCATCCTGCTTTGAGCCTTCAGCAGATAAACCGAAGTCTTCCGCCAAGCCTTTGCTCTTCTTATCCATACCTAAGCTTATCTGGTGAAGAGCACGCAAATCCATCTGCGTACTTTTAGGGTCTGTGAATGGGTAAGCCAGTATGCTTCGATCGTTCAGCTGCTTGTGCAGAAACAGCAGCAAGGAGTTCCGCGCAAATTGCTCTTCGGCTGTTGCTAGCTGGAATATCTTTAGCCAAGTAGCGCAGATAGGCATGACCTGGTCTTTGGTGGGTAGCCTACACACAAGATTGACCACGCAGGCCACCTCCTGTACGAATAGTTCATCCAACTTCTCCGCACACAATGAGAAACTTTTGGCCATGCCTCAAAAATTTCGTGATAAATGTTTGGAATACTGTATGCTGTACCAATGACGCAAAAGGCCGATGTAATTCGATTTTTTTTAATTTTTATACATATGTATAAAATTTATCACAATATGAAATACTTTCATAATGTAATTTTCCTCCACATTTACCGATCGTTCCTATTGAAGCAATATGAGTTTTATAAAACTAAAAATGAATTCCGATATAATATAAAACTCTTGTATCTCAAAGTATGCTGTACCAATGACGCAAAAGGCCGATGTAATTCGATTTTTTTAAATTTTTATACATATGTATAAAATTTATCACAATATGAAATACTTTCATATTCATATTATTTTTACAGATTAAAATTTTTATTTGTAACGTATAATGTAATTTTCCTCCACATTTACCGATCGTTCCTATTGAAGCAATATGATTTTTATAAAACTAAAAATGAAATTCTGATATAATATAAAACTCTTGTATCTCAAAGTAAAAGAAAAGATATTAAAAATTGACAGTTATAATTTTTTTCTGAAAGTTTCCCGCTTGTTCCTATGGGAGCTATAAGATATCGAAGCCTGATTATTATAAAATTAAATCAAAAATTCTGAAATAGTTTTATCTTAGAATAGATTACGATATGTTGAAAAATGCTAAAGTTATATGATATAGTTGACCGATCCGGCTTGTTCTAACTTATATAGTTATAGTGAGAGCATATAGAAGACTATCTGCAAAGTTTCATTTAGATAGCTTTTAAACTGAGGGACTAGTTTGCGTTGAATCGGACTGACGGACATGGTCGACTCAGCTGTTGATGCTGATCAAGAAAATATATATATTTATACTTCTGGCTAAAATTATAATACCCTGCAAAGGTATAAAAATACACACTAATTCAACATATTTTTGGGGAAATTGTTTTTTATTAAAAACAATATTACTGGAGGGACGTCCACGTAGTGAGCACCGACAGTGTGTCAGTCTGACCTTTATTTTTAATATGGTCTTCATTTCGTTTCAGGCCCCAAACTTCACGATCCATGTCCGCGGGTGCGGCTGACAAATCAAAGAGGCCACAACCACACAAGCCACTATGCTTCCAATCATCAAGTTCGGCTGCCGTCGCCGTGGCGACCAGCACAGAGGACCCTCAGGACAACAACATAACGATTATCCAGGTGTCAAATCCCAGCAATAGTGGCCTGGAACAGCCGCCCGAGCTACCGCCCAAGAATGCCGCGACAGC
>VNJR01008042.1:0-17217 GCA_008042585.1 Drosophila punjabiensis
TAGGAGGAAAACTATGTAGGGCACCAAGTTGGTCAGTAGACGGCGGCGGCGCTAAAGTGGTGGCTAAAGCCTCCGCCCCAAGAGGCCGACGAGAGGCTATCGGCAGCTAGTTTCCCGAGGATAAAACGGAATGCCCGGCGAAGTCCAAGACAACTACGTTGTTTTTGGGGGACCCTCGGAGCCCTCTTCGTTCACGGCGGAGACAGTTATCTCGGCGGCAGCTGGGCGTCGTCGACATTGGGCTTTGATCCAAATCATGTCGAGGGCATCGGTTAGCGAAGGACTCTCGGGGCCCTTTCACACGATTATGAAAAGCATGGCAGCCGACAAGCTTACTTAACGTGAAATACTCGCATATCGCACGATGCACGACAGCTGCACTTCTTCCTTTCTGAACAGGCCTTGTCGTCCAGGAGGTGGTGAAATTCTGACCAGGGACGGGTGCTGTCGAAGGTGGGCGGCAGGTCTGCGTCCGAAGCCTCCTAAATTCCCCAATGGTGTACATCCTTCAGGAATACACCTGTCGCGGCTGTCCGGAGACCGCAATGGATGACTCAGAAAAGGTTGTGTCATGCAGTGGCGTTGGCGCGTCGGCTGGTCTTTATTGTTCCCAGAGGTTGAGCGACTGATCCAAGGCCTCCACTCTGCTCTACATCAACTGAAACGATCGGTTGATGGCTCGAGCTACTGCGCCTCTATCCTGCGGCTCTCCTTGGTTATTTCCCATTGACGAGCTTGACGGTGGCGAGCGGAATTATTAGGTCTGGCTTATCACGAAATCAATTAGATCTGGTTTCTTTCTTGGGTCCAACTTATTACTCAAATTAATAAGTGAATTATAAAGTTGCCTACCCTTGGAAGTAGCGAAACGTTATTCCCAGTGCGTAATCTTGGTGTTGTTGTCTCCAGCAGCTATGAAACGATCCTCAAGTGAATTATAGAAATCCATGAGTTGACCTTCAGAGATTGTAAAGCAGGGTGAGCAGTAGACAGCGGCGATGCAATGGTTGCCGTTTCCTGACTGCACTCTTATGAACGTAGCTTCCAAGTAATTCGCAGCAAACCTTTGGTGAAAATGGTGTCTAATGTATTCTCTTATTAAGATGCATGTGTCGCTGTGGGCTTTACCATCCGAATGATCTGTGCGGTAGAAGTACAACCACGTATATGGAAGTTATATCTCCTTGTGGGGCTCGTTTCAACCAGCAGCATGGCGTCGATGTGATTTTCATTCAGGAATTGTGTTCTTTCAAGTTTATGCCGTGAAATGCCGTTGGCATTCCACATGGATATACGTTCCTATGGCAGCTTTATGATGTAGTCGCCCGATCTTCATAAAATTAAAATCAAAATTTTGAAATATTGCATTACAAAAATCCCATATTAAGTTCTAGTTTTTTTTTTCAAATAATTTCCCGATTGTTCATTTGGCAGCTATTTGATATAGTTGTCCGATTTTATCAAGAACATATATACTTTATAGGGTCAGAGATGACTCCTTCACTGCGTTGCAACTTTTGACTAAAAATAAAATACCATGCAAGGGTAAAAAATAGTAAACCTTCATCCGACGTGCGTCGGTGGATGTTTATTAAATCCTTGGTTTATAGAACCTAACAAGAAATTTAAACATAGCTTGGGAGCGAAAATTTGAAGACCTTGGAATGTTCGGAGAGAGAGGGAGAGCCTTTTGGCGCGGACACTATTTATGTACACCAGTTTTTTTTTTTAATATATATGCATATATATATATATATGCATACCAGTTTTTATTGTAAATAATATAATATATATATATATATATATAAACTGATGTACATAAATAGTGTCCGCGCCAAAAGGCTCTCTTGTATGGCTTCGCAGTGTTTTCGTTGTATTTTATTAAAAAGTCTACTTACCATAACATCAAAAATAGTAGCACGATGAAGAGGCCAACTATGTATTAAATTCAGGAAGGCTTTCTTCGCTTCTGCTGGTAACATCCCTTTAAGACTCTGATGATGCATTGCCACGGCATCATGTGGAATATTTGGTACAAATCGGGGTGGTAAGCAATGACTTGCTACAGCCCTGTAATCGCATAGGATTTCACAACAGTCACCAAGCTCTAGTTGGCCTTGAAGAGCAGTTAGCATAATGGCTTCCATTTCAGTTATTGGATACCTTTCACTTCGCAAGTTATGTAGAACTTGATGATATAAAAGTTCCTTTTCAACTGTATCATCCAAATTCATGTAATTGTCAACAAATAAATGTTTTTTAAATAGGAACATATATTGATTCTGGCGCGTATTTCCGGTATTATTCTGCTGAAAAAAATAAAATTGTTTAAGTTTAATTTAATCTGTTTCATATTCTTTTTATACCCTTTCAGTTAAATCTTCTGATAGCTATCGGTTAAATGTTAAATAAATAGGTCGTAAGGCAAATAAATTTTAAAGCGCAGTATTGTGCTGAAGATCGTACCACACAAAACTCACTATATTTTCTTCAGCGGTCTATCTAGAATCAACTTATTATATTCAGGAACGAAAAAATTTGATCGGAAGTTCGGTAAACTCGGTAAAATCCAAATTAACTTAACCGGAGCTTTATTTTTAACATTGAGAATAAATACCGACCCTTAGACAATAATTTTAAAAATTCTGTAACGCCCTAAAACGAAGGGCGCAGAAATTTCGTGGAGAGCAGACGCCGGAGTAACTTTAATATTATTATTATTAAGACCTTTAATATTATGTTCCTTATTATATATAATTACTATAAGCTAGGACACGAAGTCCCCCCCCCCGTTATTTTTGAAAATAATAGAAAACCTAAGAAAACCCTGCTTAAAACTAGCTATTATTATTTAAGCTAAGACGCCATCCACGAGAAGAACCTTCCAAATTCGTTATCGCACTCGTGCGGCCGCGATCGATAGGCCAATCGATAGCAACGAACTACATAGCATCGAAGTCCACGTGAGCACGCAGTGGGACTTTTCGGGACGCAAACGCACACACACACCCACACACTCACACACGGTTGCACAGTGCCACATTGCTCGCACGCACACACGCACGTGCCCGACGCACCCCGTTGCACCGAGCCGCAGCTCGCGTGCCCCCGCAGCCCCGTTCTTAACGCACACCTGCTGTCTCGTGCAGCACCGACCCGCGTGCCGAAGGGACTTCACGTAAGTATAAATATATCCATTGTGAGGGCAGCAGACAGGGCCCCTCTCATCATTTACTTAAAATAAATACACATACATATTCAGAAGCTCCCTTTGGCTTATTATTTTCTGCACTCAAATCCTCGCTTCCTCTTCCTCTTCCCACTCCTCGACGCAAGTTTGCAGCTTGTGTTTGGCTTCTCATCCACGAGAAGCAACTTGGCCGAGTACCCTCGTCCCCCCTCTGCATGCTTGATCGTTGTATAAGATCCCCGTAAACTCCGCGCCCATCCGGAATATTGACTCCCCGTAGACTCCGCGCCCATTCGGAGCATTAGATCCCCGTAGATTCCTCACCCATACGGAATATTGATTCCCCGTAGACTCCGCGCCCATCCGGAGTGTTAGATCCCCGTAGACTCCGCGCCCATCCGGAGCATTAAATCCCCCTAGGCCCCGCGCCCATCCGGTGTATTAAATCCCCGTAGGCTCCGAGTCCAGCCGGAGCATTTAAGCCTCCGTGTCCATCCGGTAGTCCTCGCCCGTAGTGGCCGAGCATATCCGGCATTAGCATCCGAGTCCAGCCGGAGACGCCCGCAGCCGTGATCTGCGGTTGCAACGACCGTATCCACCCCGGTGTGAGTCTCGGGTACCGGCCAGAGAACTACGTGACAAGTGGCGCCCGAATAGGGACCTGATAGGGAGAAATACCAGGCATAATACCACCTGTACGGGCAGTGCGTAACTCCAGAGCAAGCGACATAACCTCAAAAATTTTGAAAAAAAAATTCTTGAACAAAGTGAATGGTTCTAAGGCCACGATCTTACTCGCGACCCCGAATAGTGAACGCGACCGATTGATTGTAAAATAAACTATATAAAGACTCCAACAAAGAGCTCCTTCGGCCCCACAACAGATCCAGCGAGAGATTTGTTTTGACGAAGACCCAAAATCCAAAGAAGAACCTACAAATGGACGCTGACCAGAAACTTACCGGTGAGTTCGTTCCACCGGGGTCTCCTACCTGATGTCTCCTCGCGCTGGATATACTCCCGCTTGAAGGCCAAATTGCTATCTTTCGCTGACGAATTCAGTTTCTCTGCGGACGGAGTCGTCGATGACTTACGACGAAACTTCGTTACCCTGATTAAAGATTCCGAACAAACCCAAGAGGTGTGGGCTCGACTCGCCGACCTCGAAAGACGGTATACGACCCGTTCCACAAGTCCCGTGCCCTCTGGAGAGGACAAACCCGGCCCCAGCGGCCTCATTGCACCCGTAAACGCCGGAGTAAATCCCGGAAGCTCATCTGTAGGTCGTTCTCGTACAACCCCTAGCTTCGCTGTCACTGCCCGTCTCCGTTGTCCGTGAATCGAGAAGTTTTCACTGAACCAAGCCAAGACCGAATTTGTCTGCGTTCCGGAGAGACGGGTACTCTGACCCTCTTGCCTTCGTCGAACAGGTCGAAAGCTGGGCCTTATCCTACGGGATCGATCTAGGAGTTCTCCCTCGCGCCATGGCAGAACTGCTGACGAGCAGAGCCGACAAGTGGTTCCAAACAAGCCGCCTGCAAGGGGCCGATATGACCACCTTCTGTCGTGAATTCTTAGAATTTTTCCTCCCACCTCGATACCTCCAACGCCAGGTACGACCAGATTCGGGGTCGTGACCATTTGGAAGGATAACCTTTTAAAGACTTCATGCTAGACCTCCGCGTTCTCATGTGTCACGCTGGTTACAATGAAACCCAGGAGTTGAACAAATTATACGAAAATGTCGCGACGGAGTATCAAATGTACATCCGACGTAGCGAGTTCCGGACCATTAGCGAACTAGCTCAACTGGCTACCGAGTTTGAGGCCGTCCAGAAGCGGAGCCTTGGACGACAAAGTCACCACCGTGTCTCTCAGCCTGCGGCCGTATACCACCTGCCTTAGCCGGGTCGGGTTCAGCCTGCGGTCCCCGAACTGCGCCACCAGAACTCAGAGTGGCCCAGCCAGCTAGGGTTAACAGAGTAACCGCATCCGACATTCGAACCGATGTTCGAGAGGCTTGGGATGGGACCCCTCGACCGGCGGAGTCCGTCGGGACGCAACTCAACAATGAACCCCCAGTAACCGCACCGCTTAGAATAGAGAGAGGGAGGATCGCCGCTGAGGTTGACATTGGCGGACACGTGCGTCTGGCCACCATCGACACAGGGACGTCTCGAAGTTTCATTAGCCAGAACATCGCCAACGTAGTCGGGCAACCCCACCAGTTTAGGGAAAATCGAATTCAAATAAATCTGGCCGACACGTCTCGAGAAGAAGTAACAAGGTTGCTCCTGGCGGACGTAACGCTCGCCCGGAAGTCGATACAGGTTACCCTCTTAGTTATGCCATCTATTCTGGAACCGTTAATACCCTCCGTTATGGGACTGCAACTCTCACGTTGTCCCGACGCCGACCTGGGGAACACGACGTGACCAGGCCAAACGAACTGGAGCACGTCAATCCGCCGGAACTACGACCTTGACCTCGACCACGGCAACCACCCGGTCATGAAGACACCCCAGAGACATTAGTAGAACCTCGGCTAGATCTAGCCAACCAGGACTTAGGACAACAGAGCTACCAGGAAAGCAGTGCACCCGAAGAGACACGCAGAGGACATGAGACACGAAGTACAACCGAGGAAACCAGGCAACGGCACATGCCGAGAGCAACGACGCAGCGACACAGGAGAAGACCCCCATGGAAGAACTTGGGTACAACGAACCAAGAACACTAGCAGAAAACAACGCCGTGAGCACACAAAGAACACACGACGAAGGAACCGGTCCTCAGGAGCCCCAACGAGCCTCGAACATCAGGGAAACGACGACGAAACCAATCCGCGTGTCCAAGCGTTCCTCAGCGAAATCCGGCCAGTGGCGCATGTGTGTGGACTACCGATAGTTAAACGCCAAGTCCATCCCAGATGCATACCCGCTGCCGCGAATCAACCACATCTTGGAACGACTGAGAAACGCAAAATACATTTAAACCTTGGACCTGCGCAACGGATACTGGCAAATACCATGGCCACGGACAGCCGGGCATGCACCGCTTTCACGGTGCCCGAAAGAGGCCTTTTCAAGAGGAGAGTCGTGCCTTTCGGATTGCACTCCGCCCCGGCGACATTTCAGCGAGCGCTAGATTGCGTTATCGGACCCGACCTCGATCCGCACGCATTCGCCTATCTCGATGATATCATGGTCATCGGCGCCGGCATAGAAGAACACATGGATAACTTGCGACGACAACCTGCGCATCAACCAGGAGAAGTGCTCATTCTTCAACAAGAAGATAGCCTATCTAGGTCACGTGATCAGTGATCGAGGCATCCACACCGATCCGGATAAAGTGGCCGCCGTACGAAACCTGAGTCCTCCACGAGTTTACGGGAACTGAGGAGATCTCTCGGCACGGCCTTGTGGTATAGGCGATTCGTGCCTAACTTCGCCTCGGTCGTCCAGCCCATGACTAACCTACTAAGGAAAATCCAGCGGTGGAAATGGAAAACAGAGCAACAGAGTGCCTTGGATCTCCTGAAGACTTTACTGACGGACGCACCCGTTCTGGCATGCCCAGACTTCTCTGTCAAGATGACACTACAGACCGACGTAGTAGCTACGGCCTCGGAGGAGTACTGACACAGGAAATCGACGGTCAGGAACGAGTCATCGCCTATGTCAGCAGGAAATTGGATGCCGCGGAGCTAAACTATTCTCCCACCGAAAAGGAATGCCTGGCCATTGTCTGGGGAATATGGAAGCTACGTTGCTACCTCGAAGGCTATAAATTCGATGTAATCACCGACCATCTGGCTCTTAAGTGGTTCGATCACATCGAGAACACGACCGGGAGGATCGCCAGATGGGCTTTGGAGCTCCAACAATATTAATACGATGTACACTATCGCCGCGGAAAGTACAACGTCGTCGCTGACGCCCTATCACGGCAACCGTTGGATCATCTACAAAGGCTCGCACAAGACGGACACCACTGCAAGTGGTTACAGCGGAAGATGAAAGACGTGCGCGATAACCCGCAGAAGTTCCCTGACTTCATCATTGAAAACGGTGAATTATATCGATACCTCGGGCATCGTCCAGACGGCCGGGATTACATCCCCTGGAAACTGTGTGTAGAATCCGAACATCGCCCCCGAATCTTGGAGGAATGCCATTATGCGCCCACAGCCGGTCATCATAGCGTTCGGAAGACCATCATTCATTGGCCAGGGATGTTTCGAGATGTGGGACGGCACGTTCGACAGTGCATCCCGTGCCAGAAGTACAAGTCAGAGCAACGACAACAAGCGGGGAAGATGCTTACGAGATAAGTCAGCGAACCCTTTGGTATCTTATGTGCCGACTTCGTCGGACCTTTACCCCGTTCCAAGAAAGGGAATACTATGCTGCTTATTTTCTTCGACAGTTTCACCAAGTGGGTCGAATTGGTACCCCTACGGAAGGCAACCACGGCAACTCTTAAACGATCCTTCCGCGAAAGAATACTTAGTTCACCAGTAAAGCGTTCAGGGCCTTTCTTAGGGAGACAAAAGTGGAACTTCAATTCACCGCGCCCTATTGCCCTCGAGAGAACCCAACCGAGCGTGCCATTCGCACCGTCAAGACGATGATAGCACAGTACGTGGAGAACGGATAAAACACATGGGACAGCTTGTTACCAGAGCTGACACTCGCCATTAACACGAGCACCTCGGAATCGACCGGGTACAGTCCGGCCTTTCTACTCCAGGCACGAGAACCACGATCCTGGTATGACCGTGTAAACCCCGGGACGGCAACATTGCCCCAGATTCTATCGGAGAGAGCAGATCGCTTGAAAGAAGTCTTTCAAATCGTGCAGAACAACTTGCAGATAGCCAGCAGAGATCAGGGGAGACACTACAGCATGCGCCGCCGCACGTGGAAACCAGCGATGGGATCGTTAGTCCTCCTTCGACAACACCATCTGTCTAAAGCCGCCGAAGGCTTTTTGCAGCGAAGCTCGCCCCAAAGTTTGATGGACCCTATAAAGTGGTCGCTTTTCCCTCGCCTAACATCGTCCGAATCCGCTTACTCGGCCAGCGAAAAGGCCGTCTCGCAAATATTGGTGACTTGAAAGCCTTTCATTCTTCTTCCTTTCACTCCTCTTCTTGACGAGGAGGACGAGCATCGCTTCTACGAAAGCAGTAAGGAGGACGACAGCGTACCGATCAAGGGCGTCCAGCACTACATCTACACGGACGAGGAGCGCTCGTGGTACCACAAGGGGTCATGGATGTACCTGACCACGACCACGTACGATACCATCCAGGTCGCGCCGCCGTACCGACCCCTCGAGAGTCCTTACGTGACATTCCCGCCGTCCCCGGAACACCTCTGCATCCTGGGACCGGATGATGTCACGGAACCGGAGTGGCCGGGATACGGCGAAATCCACGGGGTATCGGGAGACCAACCCTCGATGCCAGCGTCACCCTGTCAACGGGATCACTTGACCCACCCGCAAGAGACAGAGACGGGTCGCACAGGCCACATCCAGATGGATGGTTCCAGGCTTTCCCGCTACCCGACGGGCAAGGCCAAGGAATGAGAGTCGGAACCCAGTGATGACGACGAGGGCACTGGACAACGGTTCCGACGTAAGGAGCCGGTCCTCACCCTGGTGCCATACCAACCACCACCCACACACGCTCCCGTAGACACCATGGCACACCTGGTGCCTACAACCGCCAGATCCGGACGATCTCCGGAATCCGCTGCTTCCGTCACACCCCCGCCAGTGACACCCGGGTCCAGCCCATTCGACATGGAGATGGGCATGTCTTCGGCCACCCTCAACTTGCTGTTAGGGCAGATCCCACCTGGCATGGAGAAGATGGTGTGGGAATCACCGGACGGGTGGAACCCATTGGCTCGCCACAACCCGAGACGACCGCGCAACCCGCGACGAGCGGGCAAACACGACGCCCAGCAGCGCAACACTCGCGTCAGCGCACTCGGGTAAAAATCGTCGAAGGATCGTACCAGATCACCAGGTGGCACCCGCAACCTTCAAGAATCCGAGGTCTATGTCCCGGGTCATCTCGCTCTGCGGCCGCATACGCCGCCAGACAAGCAGAAGGCATTGTTAGCACCTCGTTTCTAGGCATATCGCTACCCCCATACAAATTCCTACTAAAGGTTCCACCCTTCTATATAAATTTCTTGTATAGGTTCCTTGGCCCCGACTGATATTTTACCCAGGCCAGAGAACTACGTGACAATGCAGAATTCTTTTGTGGAGTTCATAACAATGATGGTACGAAAAATTTTACTATGCACAGTAGCGCTTTTTCTTATTTTACGTTGCAAAAATCATAACTTTTGAACCTAATAAGATATCCAAATAATTTAAACGGCAACTGGTAGGTAATTGTTGTAAAATTTACATATATATTGAACAATGTGCCAAATCAATCTTTTTCAATGAAGACAATTTTTTTTAATATTTTGTATTTAATTTTTTATCTTTATTTGTATGTATTTGCTTAAACAAAAATATTTCGAATGCACAAAAAAAAAAATATTTTAATTTATCAAAAAAATTTTTGGCTGACCTTAAAAAAAATTTGTCTTTTTTGTATTAGTATTATTTAAAAAAAAAAAAATAATGTAAAGGAAAGATTTTTCATTCAATACAAAAAAAAAAAAACAGGAACAAATTCAAAATTTTAACCCTTATAAGCGTTTTTGAGCTTAAGCAAGACCAGATTTTCTTGTATTTTGGTATGTTTTACCCCTGAGTTGCTTTGGATTATGCCGTTGCATTTCCCAAGACCCAGCGTGACGCAGCCGATGAGAGTTGATTTTGGTCCAAAAAATATCCATAAAAGTCGTAGTGACTCGGTGGCTTTCATCGGCTTCAGAAGATATAGACTACTTTAGCCAGAAAAAAGTAAAAAAATGTACACCTGGCAGGTAGCGATTTACCTGTGCAAGCCCGGTAATGAAGCATCTATCAGTTAAAGAAAAAAACATGACGATAGGTAATCTAAATTTTGAGTAATGCTACCTGAAAGTGGACCAATCAGGCCTGCTCCGGTTCTCGAAATTTGTTTCCAACTTCGATTTGGATAAAATCGTTCGATTTCGATTTTAGCTGCTCCGGTTCTCGTGTAATTTGTGGTACCCTTTTGTTATCGGAATGTTTAATATTTTTTGTTGCTTAAAGAGCTGGCGTTGTTAGTTTAAATTGTTGGAAGAATGCTAAAAAGTGTTTAACAGCTTAAACACTTTTAATTAAATCAATTGTTTTAGGAGCCAAATAAGGTCGGCAATTGCTTATTTAATTCATTTGTTTACATGAAGAGGCTTGCATGCAGTTTCGTTTGCAGTGGTTTCAATTAAATTTGAACAGCTCTTTTATCATTTACTTTATAAAATTAGCTAGATTTATTAAATAAAACATTATTGAACCTTCATTGTATAATATTTTTGCAAAGGTTTGCATTTAATAAGTATTTATAGCTGAGTGTTTCTTAACGACTTGTTCCGCCAACTGTCTGGCAACCTTAGCAACCAAATCGAAATGCCTTGTTGCCGACGGCAAAATCTGTGGTGGGGTCAGAAATAAATTTTTTATAAAATAACTAGGTGCCAGAATGATCTTGTGGTAATGTGGAATAAACATCAATAGACCACTGAGCATACTATTTTTTTCCCTTAGCAAATAAGATCTGATTTGATGAGAAAAAAGACATTTACTTTTCATTCGGCCAGATAAAGGTGCCCGTTTTGCAAATCGAAACCAGCTTACAATTTCGAGAACCGGAGCACCAATTCCCGTTTTCAAAATTGAAGTCGCAACAGTTTTTCGATTTCGAGAACCGGAGCAGGCCTGAATATTCAATTTTTGTCTCCTATGATGGAAAAATGGAAATATTTTTCAACTTTGAACGCTCCTATCTTCAACAAAAAAAATCCTAAAATTGATTTTATTTTAGATTCTTAATCCTTGGGAAAATTTTTTTAATAATCCCGGCCCGGTGTACATCTTTCAGGAATACACCTGTCGCGGCTGTCCGGAGACCGCATTGGATGACACAGAGAAGGTTGTGTCATGCAGTGGCGTTTGCGCGTCGGCTGGTCTGTATTGTTCCCAGAGGTTGAGCGACTGATCCAAGGCCTCCACTCTTCTCTACATCAGCTGAAACGATCGGTCGATGGCTCGAGCTACGGCGTCAAGCGCGGCGGCTCTATCCTGCGGTTATGTCCCTTTGACGAGCTTGACGGTGGCGAGCGGAATTATTAGGTCTGGCTTATCGCCAAATAAATTAGATCTGGTTTCTTTCTGGGGTCCAACTTATTACTCAAATTAATAAGTGAATTATAAAGTTGCCTACCCTTGGGAGTAGCGAAACGTTATTCCCAGTGCGTAATCTTGGTGTTGTTGTCTCCAGCAGCTATGAAACGATCCCCAAGTGAATTATAGAAATCCATGAGTTGACCTTCAGAGATTGTAAAGCAGGGTGGGCAGTAGACAGCGGCGATGCAAGGATTGCCGTTTCCTGACTGCCCCTTTATGGACGTAGCTTCCAAGTAATTCGCAGCAAACCTTTGGTGAAAATGGTGTCTAATGTATTCTCGTATTAAGATGCATGTGTCGCTTTACCATCCGAATGATCTGAGCGGTAGAAGTACAACCACGTATATGGAAGTTATATATCCTTGTGGGGCTCGTTTCAACCAGCAGCATGGCGTCGATGTGATTTTCATTCAGGAATTGTGTTCTTTCAAGTTTATGCCGTGAAATGCCGTTGGCATTCCACATGGATATACGTAGATTGGTCATTGATTGTTTGGACTGTTGTATCAAAAGCAACTGAATCATCATATTCGAGTTTTGAACTTTCATTTGCATGGTCGTTTTTTCAAGCTCCATTATATTAAATATAAAACATTTTTTTAAATTAACGTATTGTTTTCAATTTTATAATTTTTTTTAACATATTCCACATATAAAATTCAATTTACGTTTAAGAAAACATTTTTTTTAATTAACATTGTGTGTAAGTTTATAATTTTTATTTTTTTAACTTTAACAAGCATATTCTAAATAAGAAATTAGCTAGAATTAGATAAAATATTATTTAGAATCTTCTGAATCAGAGACCGGCATATCGAGATGATCTATTAAAAGCAAGTTCTTAACATCGTCATCCATAACAATCGTTTTTGCAGGACAAATTGAATACCCATTTGACAATGAAGATATCAAAGGGTCGAAAGAAACTAATAAAGCATTTAAGCATTAAGCTGCAGATTGCCGCTACCCAACAATGCATCTGTTGGGACATCTTTAGATATGCCTGACAATTTGTTGACTTGCGTTTTTTTGCTACAAACCGAAATATCTTTTAGTGGACGTCTAACATTATCGGATGATGGTTTTTTATGCAATACTAGTGGAGTATCTAGCCATTCCTTGTGTTTGTTTTCGAAAAGGCCTTATTTCTTCCACAGTCTTTCCACTTTACTATAAGCCTACTAGTAAAATTTCGCAGTTTTTTGCCAATCCCGCACTGCTCCTTCGAGAATAACTATGGTTTTTGAGAACAGTATCAAAAATCTCTTCTGCGGGCCGTACTAAGAAAATACTGAGTTTTTCTACTGACATTGTTGGCTAGAAAGTGGCATAGTTTAAAGGTTAGCAGGAAGTAGCAGTTCATTATACACATTTTGGACGCACAATGATTCACTAGACTGAATCCGATTAAATCTAGTAAGTTATACTGCACGAACGACAGGTGTACGCTAATTTGGTCTCCTTGTTAATAGACTTAATTACCACTACGTTTTTAAGCTACACAGTTGAAGTTGATAAAATCGAAAACTTTAAATAAATAACGTGAAAATTGCAAATTTACCACGAACTTGAATTTATACGCACAAAAACGAAAAAAATTTTGTAAAGCTTCTTGTTTAATCATATGGTGTGTTTGACAGTTCAAAGTTGATGATCAGCTGATCTTAGAGCATTGAAAATACCGTTAAAAATCTAGTTAAAATCTAGTCGATAATAGGTGCTATCGACTTACGAAAAAAAATTAAGGCTCTTTCAAATTTGAAATTTTGAAATTTTTGGGCACGCACGCGTGGCCTAATGGTGGAAAAGGTCATGGATCGGACCGACTGCCATCCCCGCCACCCTGGCGGTACACCAAAAGGGAGGCTCTGGCGACCGAGGCGGGACGATGTAACCCCCAACATAAGGAAGTCGGAGGAATATATTCGACCATAGAGGGAGGCCCCGTGTCGTCCCGATTCGGCCGAGGCGATCGATAAGGACCTGGTTCACCAGTTCAGTCGGCTGCAATTTTACTTCCAAGCGGGAAACAACGGCCAAATCCACGTAGCGTCTGCTCACACTGGGCGGCAACGCGATCTGCGTCTGTGCCATAGTGGCCGACAGAAGATCATGCCCAGCAGCAGGCCCAGCAGCACTTAAAAGGCTAAACCCAGGTAGCGTCTGTCCCATATTGGGCGGCTGCCTTGTCTGCATCTGAGCCATAGTGGCCGGCAGCTAAATTTACCTGGCAAAAGGTATAAAATGTGCCTAGATTTGGGCGACAATGCACAGTAAACTGGAATGTCTGATAATAACGCAATTACTCCAGGTGGCAGCCACAAGAGTGGAAATCCACCCGTGGGAGATCTTACGTTTAGGGCAAGGATTCTGGAGGCCCGAACAAGCGTTCCGAAACAACCTGTCGTGGCGGTGGCTGACTTGGCCGCCATGTCAGAGAATGCGCCAAGCCAAGAAGACACGTCAAGCAAGGGAGATCCAGCTGCTTTTAGAAAAACCACCCCTCGCGCCATCTCCGGCGCCGAAGAGGGGTACGATCGACGACCCAAAAGACTCGTCCAAAATGGGAAGTGATTCGCCCAGCCCGTCGAGTGGCCAGAAGGATAAGGTGCCGAAAAAGAGCAAAGCAGCCGAAGACGAGCCCACATCGGACGCCGAGGACGAGGCGGAGCGGGACCTCACGAGTGCCGAGAGTATCGCAAGGCTTGGCACGCTTATTGATAAACTCCACAGCCTGGTGTTTGACAAGCAGATGCACCACTTTAACATTCCGATGAATAGCATTATTGCGGAGATGCGGATGTTAAAGTACGGCAACGAGCAACCTGCGGAAACAGCTGGTCCGGTGACTTCAGATAGTCTATGCAGCAACTGTGCACAGAGCACAACCGGTAGGAAACCTGGTGTGAGCACGAGGCAGCAGATGAGGGCAGTGCCGAGAAGGGACCGAGCGGTGCAAATGGAACCGCGACGGAGACTCAGCACGAGCGAAGGTGCTGCCGAGAGTGCCAAAGCACCCAGACAGGCACGCGGCCCGCCATCCCGGCTGCGGAGGTGAGCGGTTACTGCATATATAGCTGCTACCTGGCGCCTAGCCTCCCGCTGCTGCGACCTGCGTGGGAAGGCCAACGTCGTTGTCGGAGGCGATTTTAACGCTTGGGCCCAGGAGTGGGGATCCGCCTTGATGAACTCCAGAAGACGCGCGGTGCTGGAAGCGTTTGCCTCGACAGACTTTGTCCTCCTCAATGACGGGGTGCGGGACACGTTTGCCAGAGCAGCGGCTCCTTTTATCGACCTTACGTATGTGAGTCAGCGACCACGAGGCGATACTGTGCTCCGTTAGCGTGCCCGCGGAAAATACCCGCACGGGACCGCCGCCCATTAAAGCCTACCGGCCGGACACGTTGTGCACTCAGGCTTTGCAAATGCGCAGGGTGGGTTGTCGGCTGAAGCAGCTGGAAGAGCAAACGAGGCTGCGAACCGGATTTCAGAAACCCTGGAGCACGACTGCGACCGGAGTATGCGGCAGGGAGGCTCGTTTCGGAGGCACCAGGTCCAACTGCCTTCGAGACCGCAGGCAGCTTACTCGTGCTCCTCGTGGAGCTCCACGTGGCTCCCCGCGAGTGGCCAAGTGTAGCGAGGCGTACAAAGCGGCGAGAAAGGCCTTTTTTTTTTAATTCGTTTATTAAAGCCATATTTACGAAAGGGGAAATAGATGGTAAGGATTTACTTAGGGTAAAGACGGTGTGCTCGCGCGGTACGCCCTAAGTGGCCACTTGTTTACGGTTTCGCTCCTCCGACCTAAGTGAGGTCATAATAGAGGCGGCGAAGGAAGATACTGCCTGCCAGTTGTCCTCGCTCGTCAGCATCAGCGGCACCAGATTCTCCGCCGTGATGATGGAAGACATCTTTGCTTCCAATTCAGATCGCTCCCTGGTGAACATCGCGCACCAGAAGATTATGTGCTCAGCAGACTCTTCCACATTTCCGGGGCAGCAGGTACACGTGCCTAACGCTTCGTGACCGAAGCGCTGTAGGTAGCTCCTAAAGCATCCGTGTCCGCTGAGATCCTGCGTGAGGTGAAAGTTCACCGGGGTATCAGTCGATGCGTCCATCTACCCTTCGCGGATGCGTCCCACCTTGCTTGCCAGGCTTCTAGCGTGGCCTCCTTAGCCGCGAGGCAGATCTCCTTTTTGGCGCGGGTAGACAGGACTCTACCGGCCCCCGGCGAGGAAGGCCCTAAAGACGGCCATAAGAGAAGCTAAGAGGGTCCGCTTCTTGCAGCTCTGCGACGAGGTGGAGGACGACCTCTGGGGTGGAGCTTACAGGATGGTCGTTAAAGGGCTTAAAGCGGGCATCACTGCTTCATCGGTCCCAGAAGCCCTGGACGGCATTGTGCGGGCGCTCTTCCCGACAGGAGCTCCGGTGTCTATGGAGCCTAGCGCGGAGCGCCATCCCAACGATGCCTGCGAAGTCTCAGAGGCGGAGGTTGCCAGGATCGGAAGGAGCGTGCCCCCCAAGAAGGCTCCAGGGCCACACGCTGTACCCAACAGGGCTTTAAAGCTGTTCATAGAGCTGCATCCGAGGGAGTTCGCCACACTGTACACTAAGTGCCTGGAGGAGGGGGTCTTTCCAGAGCGATGGAAGAGGCAGAAACTGCGGTACTCGCCAAGCCGGTCAAGCCACCGTGGGAGCCCTCCTCATATCGGCCCATCTGCCTCACCGACACCACTGGCAAGGTGCTGGAGAAGATCATCTCAGCAAGACTGACTGCTGCCATTGAGGAGGCCGGGGGTCTCTCTCCGAGTCAGTTTGGATTCAGGAAGGGGAGATCGACACTTGACGCTATAGAGACCGTAAAAGAGATAGCGGGATCGGCCATTGCGGGCAGGAGGTTGAAAGGCGGTTCCAAAAACTTTTGCCTAGTTGTAACGCTAGACATAAGGAACGTCTTTAGCACCGCAGACTGAAACAAAACGCTGGAGGCCCTCGCCACCCTGAACATCCCAGGGTACCTGCTGAGAACAGTAAGGAGCTATTTCAGTGGGAGAGTGCTCACAGTGGCCACGGAAATGGGTTCCAGAGCATACGAAGTCTCAGCCGGAGTCCCGCTGGGCTCCGTTTTGGGACCCCTGCTCTGGAACACCATGTTCGACGGGGTGCTGCGACTCCCGATGCCCACTGGCACGACCGTGGTGGGATTCGCTGACGACGTAGTGGTTGTCATGGACGCTAAGGAGCGAACCGCGGTGGAAGAAATGGCAAACGACGCGATCAAAGCGATCGAAACGTGGCTCGCGAGCGCCGGCCTGGAGCTAGCGGCGCACAAGACGGAGGCAGTCCTAATTTCCAGCCGGAAACGCGTGAAGACGGCCTCACTCGTATACTCCTGAACACCAGAGACCCCAAGCAGACCACTAGGAGGCTACTGACAAGCGTCGTTACCTCCCTGATTCTGTATGCGGCGCCGGTGTGGGCAGAAGCGGCCGAGACCAAGTCGTGTATGCGAGGTGTCGAAGCCACTTACAGACTGCGGTATTCGAGTGGCAAGCGCATTCAGGATGGTCTCAGATGATGCGGCGTTGGTGATAGCTGGCCTGGTCCCCCTGAGAGAGTTAGTCCGCGAGAAGGCCGAGATGCGCGATGAGCTCCGCGGTCACCAAGGACCAACTGGAGTC
>VNJR01008043.1:0-20936 GCA_008042585.1 Drosophila punjabiensis
GAGAAAGCTTTAAATTAATTAACAGACTGTATTTTAACAGTGTGTGTCTGTGAATATCAAATTTAAACCTTATAAATAGCCAGTATTTCAGGAAAACTCTGTTTTGTAAGTAAGCAACATGATGTATCGAAAATAATATAATATAATAATTCATGCTTTATTCAATAAATGCTTTTTTATTAAATACGGATTCGATTTGTTTGTTTTAAAATCATTTTATACAAAAGATTAGGTCTTTTATTTATCGATGAGGCAGTACGAAGTCTGCCGGGTCAGCTAGTAATATATAATAATTTTACTTGATTTGGGAAAGTTTTTAGGGGGTTTTTATGGTTTATATTTGGGATTGAGATACTTTTTTGGTTAGTAATGTTAATTTAGCATTGATAATGGATTTATTTGTTAAATCTAAATGTATAAACAACTATATTTCATTATTTTAAATATATAGAACTTATATATAATTATTTTACCATTTTCCTTTATTAACAAAGCTGCTTAACAGCTCACAAAAATATTTTTTCGTTTATAAATTCTCCCGATAAATCCTAAGAGTGCCTACTTTCTGATCCTCCGCTCTCATTCCTTTTTTGGTCTTAACGGAAATTATCGCCAATGGGCCATGTTCCAAGGCCAGTTGGCCAAGTCTTTGGTGGCATCACAGACTCCGTCCGGGTCTTATCACTGAATTGGCAGTTAGACTTAATTGAATATTCAAATGGGTGCTGCTGGCTTTTGCAAATGGCAGAGCTTTTCTCTGTTTCACTTTAATTTAAAGCCAAGCATTTGCCATTGTTTTGATTTAAATTAGTGTTTGGTTTGCCACTTTAAGAACCGCATGTAGAAAAAAAACAGAATTTATTTTATCAATCGAGAGAGCACTGGAAATTTTATTAATGCGGTCACACTTTGCAGTCTTGTCGTAATTAAGTTATACATTTTGCATTGCAAGTATTAAAAAAAAGAGAGTGGCCTGGTTAAGTATGGAAAATTTACATAAATAATTAACATAAAATCGCCATGTATTGTGGGCTTTGTGTTCAGTGCAAAGTGTTCAACTGAAAAAGTGCTTTTTAATAGCCAACACAAATCCCAAATTAAATATTAAATAATGCAATAGTTTTGCCAAATACAGTTTAAATTTAACTTCTGCAGTAAATTCTCTGTGGTATTAAGAGTGCTCTTGATTCCATAAAGTGAAAGATTTGTTTTAGTTTTATTTTATTTTATTTATTGCAGAGAGTCATGCATGGAAATTCTCATATATTTATATATATTTTTTTTCTACCTCCCTTCTGGATCGTTGACTTTTCCTGCTTTCTAATGAAAAGCCTTCAAGTGGGTTTTACTTAAGGAAATTTTCCAAGACACATTTCCCCAGGCGAACTCAAGTGGAGTTGTGGCCGCCACAGGATTACGTTGCAGTCAAACATTTTATTTGCATTTTCACAGTTGTTCACAGTCCTTCGGCATCCTTCTCATTTGTGTCCTTTTTTCGCCAGCCTTGAATAATGGAGAGATTGTGCTTGCTATTGCAAAATGCATTGATTTAAATATTTAAAAAAGCCGAGAGAAATAAAATGGGCAAAACAGCTTTTGTTTAAATGCCTTTTATGTGCAATATTGAGCCTGCAGGCAGGCTCAGGCAATGGCAATCGAGCAATCGAGCAATAAATCAATGCAAAATAATGCATGTGCATATTGAATGCATTTTTGCTTTGGCTCAAGGTTGCTGCGGCTGCGTTATTGTTTTCGTCCTGCAAGCAGAATCTATAATATCCTTCTAAAAAAAAAAAATTATAAATGGTTTAAACACAGCTTTGGCGCGACTATAATTAGAGCGCTTTTTGCTTTCGCCTTTTTGTCCTTTGTCAACGTTAAGGGGAATTAATTTCGATTTTTTCAGGGAACTGTCTGAGGAATACCCATGAAAAAGTTGTTTCTCTTAGAGATTTTTTAATAAAAATTTAGGGAAACTTCTAGCTTATTATTTATAAGATTTTATTAGGGAAAATAGTTTTTAATTATTGTTTTATATAATACAGATATTATATAAAAATTCTTATTGAAATAAATATATAGTTTCCTTTTTAATTTGCAAATAAAATATCGAATTTTTACAATTTTTAACCGATCAGCATTTGTTGTTAAAACTCTATAAAAATATATTAAAGAATCTTTCCATAATGGTAATGATATAAAAAAAAGATTTTAATGAATAAATCTAACTCGAAGGTACTTTAGAAAATATATATAGTTAAAATAACATTTAAGTATAAATAAAAACTCTATAAACCTCCTGGATTTTACAGGGTATCCCTACCAAAGCCAGCATTTTTGTTTTGACGTTGAACAAAGTGTCCTGCCTGTCCTGGCAGCAAGTGTCGCCGTAGTCTCCGGTGGTCGGCGACCGGAAATGGCATTAATGCCTAAGCTGCGCATATATATATACACCATTATATATACATATATAATTAAATGCGATGGCGACGCCATTGCCGCCTTGGTCTGGGCAGTGCACCATCAGTGCAAATAATTAGCACGACCCGGAATCCTGTGAGTAATTAAGGTAAGTCAGCTGTTGCCCTCGTCTCGGAGGCGTTGGATAAAAAATTGTGGGGCAAAAAGCGTGGCTAAAACACGCCGTCCATTGTCAACGGAAATTAAAGTTTAATGGGACGACGGTCTCCCTTTATTTTTTTACTTGTTAAACATTTAATTTGCAAATGCAGAATGAGCTTGTCCCTGCTGGTTTTTCACTAACCATGTGTTCACAACATTTCAAGCTATTAAACTAGAATTTTACCAACTCGATGAGACACACACACTGCACAGGAGGGGGGGGTGTGGCGATGAGAAAACTGTTGTGAAAACATGGGAAATTTCGAGCTTTTCATAGGGACACTGGAGGCGATTGTGTGCCTGTGTTTTCTGGCGTGTGAAAAGCAATTACAAAAGTGATTTAGAAAAATGTGCATAAAGAGTAGAAATATTTGGACAACCAAATCTATTCGACCAATGTGGGTCAAGGGGAAAGGGTGTCTACGAATAATATAATGCGACAGCAGACATGTTTTTGTATGAACTTCTGGTTTTTAAGTACTTAAGCTGGAGATTATTTTTAGATAAATGTTGGGGTATTTATTAAGGGCTTTTGAGCATTTAAGAGCTTAATTATGGGATTAAAATGAATTTAAAATATATTTTCAAGTGGTTCAGTATATAAAGTTGTTATTTCTGTCAAAAGTTTTGTCATTTATTGTACTTAAATAAGTGCAGACTTTTAATTAAGAAATTTGTATAAGAAATTGTTATATTTCCCCTTTTTTTTATTATCAGGCTAGGACATTTTTTAAACCCTGTTGAAGATATAGAATACTAATATTCCAACAAACAACTGATTCATAAAAGTATAAATATTTACTATAAATTCGTAAAAAATATTTATTCTCTCAATATTGTTTGCCTCTTTTTAGTTAGCTAACTTTTGTTATAGGAATTTAGGTTTTAAATAAACACGTTAACAATTTAAAAAGCACTCAAAAACTTGTAAAATATACACAGAAGAAGAAAGCAATTATTAAATAATTCTATTAATTAATTGGTTCAACTCCACACCTTGAAAAATATTCCTAATAAATACAAATCCAAGAAAACTGATTATTAAACACCGAAATACGAATTTTCTTTGATTTTAAACCAACTTGTAATTTAATTTCCTCTTCACCATCTAATTAGGTAATGGATTTAGCATTTATTGTTTTTACAATTGTTTTTGCTGTCCTTTGTAGCATCCTTTGTTGCATTTGTAATTAATTAATTTGTCACTTGAATAGAATGTTTGTCTCTCTGCACATTCGTATATTCGTATATGACTGTGTTTATTTACGGTTAAATGCAACAAACTGTTGCCAACAATTCATTGTTGTTCAATTAAATTGTGTTTGCTTATCTGTCCACTTCAATGGCACAAAGCCCCTTTATCTGGCCACAGTTTTTGCTCTCCCGATTACGTTCATTTATGGGCTGTAAATAATTAGTTGAAAGCCAGTAGCTATCGGGGAATAGTAAGCACTGTCTAGTCACATGCACATTTTTATATTTTTTTCAACATTTTCAACATTCTTTCTTTATTTTATTTGGTTTGAGCTTATGCTAAATAATGGGTTTTTGGTTCTTAGCGCCTTCTAGTCACTAAAGTCGTTTCCTTCCAGTTAAGCTTCCAATTTGTTTGCACAATAAAGGTCGATTGGAAGTACGAAATATTTTATACGATAACGTCAGGCGAATTAGTCACGGTTCCTATATATATTCTATATATATGTGGTATATCGCCTCAGCGCACTTTCACAGACTGCACCTCCAGCCAGATCATGACGGCGGCTATGGCCAGATATATGGCCACGATCATGAATATCTGCAGGGGGCTGGCCGTAAAGACCTGAACCACCAGCATTACGGTGCCCAGGACGAAGACGAAGCTCAGGAAGAAGACCATCAGGATGGTGGACCAGTTGCGGAACCAGGCATGCTTCTTGTCCGGCGGCGGCACAAATATGGGCTTCAGGGGGCTGTACTCCTTCCGGTACTGGGTCTCGTAGCCGCTGGTGAAATCCACCTCGTCATGGGCCATTCCCGGCATCGAGGAACTTGCCATCTTCTCATCCGTGTCCATTTCGAAACGCGTCCGCTGGTCGACTAAAAAGAGAGTCTCGCTGGTCTCCGTGAACATTTTCACGGTTTGTACTCAGTACTTGTTGAGTTAAAGGGTATATTGGTTATGTGGTCGTGTAATAATTATAAGTATTTCCGATTTAAAAAGATTTGTTTACAATTATTACGATCTCTGAAATTCCTTCCGTGGACAATGGAAGCCAGCTGCAGTGTTCCAATTTGTGCGTTCCAACGCGTTAGTATCAAATCGCAATATCCCGTGGCGAAGAGAGGGAACAAGGAGAAAAAGAAGAATAAGAAGAAGAGCGAACTCGAGAAGTTGTGAAATAAATGCGTGCTGCTGCTGCTAAAAAAAACTCCTTTCACCGGGGAAAAAAGTGTAACAATACGTCAATAAACAAATACATCATTAATACAAACTGCACTTGTTATAAAAACACAAAATAAAGCATTGAAAAAATGTATTTCTCAAATGAACACCAAAAAAACAAAGCGATGCTTCAACTTCCAACTGGAATTGTGAGAGCGGGAAAATAAAATGAGAAAAAATAATAATTTGTGCAAGTGCCAAAGTGAACCGATGTTTTTCTCGTTTAAAAAGTTGTTACTTAAATAACTGTGTAATATAAAAGTAAGACATTTTTAAAACAAACGTGTAAAAAGTGCAATAAAAACATTGAGACTTCTGCGGACGCTGGAAGGCAGCAGCAGCCCCCGCCAGTATATTTGCATGTATTGGTGTTTACGCATTTCTGCATGTGTGTGTACATGGCATGTAATCTCTTCCGAAAAAAGCGCAAAATATATTTATTTTTTCGCTAAAATGTTTTGAATTAACAGTTTTAAAAACAATAGATGTAAAAACATTTGTATAAAGTTTTTAGAGTTCGTGTTTAAACCAAGTGAACAAAAAGTTTAATGCTGATGAAATATGCCAGCAATGTTTGTGTGTGTAATTTCAGTCCTTTCATTCCTTTCCCTTTCTGGTTGGCAACCTAAATGTAAATTTCTTAGTATTTTGTTTAAATTGTAAAAGTGTTTAATTAATTGATATTTTTTAATTCTGATGAAATAAAGGAATATGATGAAATCAAATAAAGGAATAGAATTTAATGTGTGCTGTGCTTGTGTGTGTTAAATTTTACAGTTTTAAAGAGTTTCATGGCAATCAGTAGATTTCCATGGCTTTCCAATCTATTTTCAGTTTGTTTTTGCACTTTTTTATTGCCAACGTAGAAGGAATTTTTTTTTAATCTTTTTTTTTAGTGTTTACAAAATAACAAATCTAAAAAGTGCGCGTTTAATATAAATTTAAAAAACCTTAATAACAGAAGAAAGAATTTAAGACGACGAAGAAAATATATTATTCAGTAAGAAACAATATTTGGAAATGTGGTAAGTGGAAAGAATATTTAATTAATGCATTCCGATTTTCATATACTCATAATTTAAAGATTGTGGGTTTGGCATTTCGCGAGATTTTATAAATATTTTTCCAAAGAATTTCGCCCATTAATTATTTCACTTAAATATGCTAGTAAAAGGGTATTTAATAGTTCAATCAGTCCACCTCAACGCTCTTTCCGAGTTTCTTTCCATTTTACTTGATTACCAATCAGCAGTGCCGAGCAACTGCGTTATTATCGCCACCTCCAAAAAGGTGTTAATTGGGGCAACAACAAAGCAGGCAGAAAAACGTCAAGAGCTGACAATCTTTTTGTGTCGCTTCTGACTCAGATAAGATATCTCTCTATACTCGAAGACGTAGGAGACCCGTCTGCGAAGAGCAGAGAATCCCAGAGTGACAAGAAAAGTACACAAAAATAAGAGAAGGCGAAATAAAGATTAAGTTCTTAGAACTTGATTGTATTTTTTTTTTTTTTTATCAATTTATGAAATCCATCAATACCAATATCTATTAGTCCTGATAACAAATCATTGAGAAAAGTCTAAATTTTAAGACGGAGTATTACAAAACACTCACTATTGCGTGGGAAGACGGCTCTTTAGATATTTTTTTTGTGCTCCTTGACTCTCTTAAAATATAAGCTCTTATAGGGGTTTGTTTTCTTTGTTTGTACACTTGTAAAAAATATTTTAAGCTTTTACCTAAGTTTTATTAAAAATTCAATATTTAAGTTAAAATTATATATGTTTTTTTTTAGTTTAAAAGAAAAGCATTTAACAATATAGCTTTCAAATTGAATAAAAATAATAATATTAATTAAATGAAAGCTAATATCAAGTATGCAAAATACATTTTGACTCACTGCAGCCAGAAGCTGATAGTATCGACTTCTCGGAATATTTATGTTTGAGCATAAGTCTTGTGGAATACGTGACTCTGCTTAATTCTCAGTTTATCCCAAGCCTTGCAGTGGAAAAGACATAAATAAATCAAAGCCTTGCCGTGGAAAAGATTTAAATAAAATTAAGAACAATGAGGTAAATTACAAAATAGAAATTTTTAAACCTTTAAAATTAATACAGATTATTAAAAAAACCCAAATAAAGTGATGACAAAAATGTATTACTGGAGGAAGACTGCTACAAGATCATTGAAGTGGATTTTGCGCCAGAAAATAATGAGGAAAATGGTAATGATTTTGAAATTTTACCTGAACAAGAAGATCGTCCCTACCGATTTTTGCAGAACTGCAACAGTGTGGCCTTGTGGATGTGTGTTGTTTATAACTTGTGTATGGTTTTGCTATTAGTTTTTGTATTTGTTTACAAAAAATTAAATTAAAATGCCTTTAAAATGCAGTGTTTAAATTTTAAGTGGGTAAAAAAAGTTTAACAAATTCTGGCATCAAAGGAAACCTAACCCAAAGCCGCTTACTGATCTGCGGCCCTTAAATGTACTTAAACTTTGCGCTTTTTGAGTTCCTTTTTTATTGCGCCAAACAATTTAAGTTGTTGACAAAGTCATCAGCATGCAGCAGGCAGCGGCTTTCAAAGAAATTGCAGCATCAGCGGGAAAAAAAATATAAGAAGTCAGACAACTTGCCGCTGTTGCATTTTTAGTTTCTTTTCGAAAAAACTTTTATTTTGTTGCACCATCAACTCGATGCTTTTTTTTTCGCAGTCAACAATTAGGCAAATCATTTAGAGAAAGTCTTATTAAGAGATATATGGATTTCTTATTGCAATGTTTGTTGTATAAAGTTAGGACACTTTTCGAAGGCATTATTTTCCCCGAATTTAATCTGCAAATTTGTTTAACTTTTATTTGGGAACTTTTATATCAGCGCCGTTAATCTGTTCTAAGAACGACGCCCGTAAATCTTTAAGCCATGCCCGATTGTGGCCCAGTTTTGGGCACCTTTTTGGCCGGGCTTCATTATTCAAATCTAAGTCGCAGCTTAAAGTGAAAGCAGGAGTAAAAAATGCAAAAATAAAAGCAAGAAAAAAAAATCAAAATTCATGAGGCGATGCGCGCGAATTATAGCGACTTACTTGATGGTTTAAAGGCGCTCCACCCGCCGCTTTTCAGTTTCGCCCGCTTTTCCCCGCCAACATGCGTTTGTTGTTGCAAACTTTTTCCATCAAAAGTTTCGGCTTTCGATACGCCTGCTGGTGGCAGCTTCTGGTTTTACCTCAGCTTCCCGATCCAGCTAGGGATTGTGTGTTGAAAATGGAAAGTTTTTAGTTAGATATCGAAATAATATCGTTTTCTAATCGAGAATTAATTTTATTGAATATCGATAGTTTGAAGGTGAGTTTTAAAGAAGGGTGAACTATTTTTGATTATTTATTTTTAACTATTTATTATTAATTGAAATATAGATTAATTTTAGCATATTCCCTAAAATTCGAATCGATATATATTGATAGTTTAACTATAAATTAATTAAGCGAAAGATAAATTTGAAATTATATATTAATAGTTTAATTATTAATTAATTAAACAAAAGGTAAATTTGCAAATATATTCACTTTTTTTCTAAATGAAGAATAAAATATTGAATTTCGGTCTTAAAATCGATACATTGAATATCGATAGCTTAAAAAGAATTTATTTATTTTTTTTCTATTATAAAGGATTAAAAATATTTTATGACTTTAATATAAAACGATGGGAACAAAATATGAAATTGTTGTATTAAATGTTGTATTGATAGTGAAATTTGGTTTAAAAATCGATGCGATGTTTATATATCGATATACGCAGCCCAGCACCAGCTCCAGAAGCGAGCTCGGGAATTCAGCTTCAGTTGGGGAAAAGTGCCACTTCCGCTTTGCGTCAGTGCACACGGCTGCCGAGCACAAAAGTGTGACTGAAGTGGCTACCTGCCCGTCCAGGTTCCCCCTGTTTTGGTGTTTGTGTGTGTGTGTGTGTGTAAGAGAGGCTTCAGGTGTTAATTAACTGGGGCGGGGCGGCGGCGACCGGCACTAAATTTTAAAACTGCAACTTGCCCAAAATTAATGAGACTGACGTTTGTGCGAATGACGCGACGACAGGGGTATAATAATTTTGGTTGCACAGGAAGCTGTCTCTTTGAAGTGGTCAAAAAGGCTGGTCAGCAGATCATGAATATTCATCTTTGCTTGGCACAGCTGAATCAAGTACTAAGCCATCAAATTATTTCGGTTTTGCTGTGGGTTATTACACTCGGGCAAAATTTGATAAGCTTGTAAGTTGGTTTGATAATAACTATAGAGTTAATTGTAAATAATTGTTGAACATTTTTTAAGCAGTAATACTAAGAGATTTCCATGACGTTAAGGATCTTCAGTAGCCTGTAAATAATTGTTTTTAATAAAATTAAGTGCATGTTATCTTATAATAGTTATTTTATTCTTGAAATTCTAATGAAATATCATTACAAATTATTTATTTAATGTCGATATACCCTAAAAATATTTCTAATTTTAGTAAAATTCCAACTGCAGAGCAAACACTTGCAGCTAAATGTAATTTGCTTTTTCAAGTGCTGATTTGTCCGGGTGCAAGATTAATTTCTCAAGCTAATTAGGTTAGTGTTTGAAATTCACTTGCCGTGCCTGTTGTCCAGTCTGTGTGCCATCGATCTCCAGACGGACAGACGGAGTGTGTGTCAACAAGGAATGCTGGATAAGGAGGACGACGAGGACGAGTACGAGGACGTCGTATTAGATGGGCAAGTGAACTGTTGAGCTCTGTGCAGGACACTAAATCAATTGGGCCGAGTGTCTGTTGTGACATATCCAACTAATGATGATAGATCAGGCGGGCCGGGGCACTAAGTCACTCACACATGGTCGGAGGACGAGGATACGATGTCCTGTTCACTGTCCTTGTGCGACACCGTAACTAATTTCCCTGCCGGTCGCTCGTTGTCTCCTTCCGAGGACATTAAGAACCAGCTTGTCGCAGACACCACTCCATTTATGCTCACTTTACAAGCCCAGTGTCGTTGCTCCTTATTATTTATTAACTGCATTTAATGCTGAATGCAAATTGTGCACAAACCCAGTAGTAACACATTGGCCTCAGGCTTTTATTTAAATCGTGTTGCTTTTTCTAAACACTTACTGGTTTTAATTGAATTTGTTTCGGATCGTTTTATCTCATAAATTAGGCAGAATAATTTCCACAACTAATAACTAATTCGGTTTGGGGCAAAATGTGGTTTGAATGCTGCATACTTTTTCTGGTCGGGCTAGGCATTTGAAAAATCAATTAATGAAATGGCAGACACAGATTGTGAAATGTTTGTAAATTTTTGCGGAAATAAATCAAGAATTATGCACAATTATTTGCGCTAAATTAGTTATACCGATTTATGGCATTTTTTTTTTCGTCCTAATTGGATTTGTCCATTTAGCTTATTGATCAAATAAAGTTATTCCAAGTAAATAAATTTGTAATTATTAGGGATTTCTATGAAAAATGAATTGTAGACTTTTGCCTCTGGCTAAAAGCGTTTAAATTTGATTTCTTATTAGAATATAATCAATTAAAGTTCATCAACAGCCGAGTCGATCCAGCCATGTCCGTCTGACCGTCTGGGTTAAGATGAAAAGTGCTGATTTTTTTGATTCAGTTGGTTTAGGCAACAAAAATAGTGCAGTTTTTATCGAATAAAATAGATACAAGTTCCTTGATGCTTTATTAAAAGTATAAACTTATCATTGCATTCAATACAATATGAGAATTAAAAAACATTATAATCACATAATCTTAAAATAAATGTTATTTGTATATATATTATCTATCTATTTAGTAGAAACACTCAATAAAATTATGTATGAAAGGCCCCAAATAGGGCGACCTTCATTTGTTGAGCCTTTGTAAGAGACTGATTTTATTGAAATATTTCTTCGGTTCTTAAAAGCTAGATTGCTAATGTCCTTATCTCTAAATAGACCAACGCAGTGGCCATCTGTGTCCCCGACATGGGAACCTTTTTAAGTGTATATGCCTCATCTTTAGAGATATTATATCACAATGAATATTCGTGTGTATATTTGTATATTTACCAAAATGTAAGGAATTCGCACGCAACAAAAACAGAAGTCACTTTCTTTTAAACCTTTTCAAGCACTGATTTCAGCGATTAATTAATTTTAATGTATATTATGCATAATATGTCTTAACTATATACTTGGTTTCACTTTAAAATATTTAATAGTTTTGAAACTTTTTTGGAATACGCCCAAGTCTAAAAATGTCATCTATATGTTCATATACGAAAAGTATTCATTTAAGAGAAATTTTTTTTTTTTTTTTTGCTGCTCTGTAAAAGTGTCCTCGAATAAGTGTTCAGTCCTGAACAATCTAGTACCCTGAATATAATTTGTATGATTGCTAAAAAGCTTCAAGTAGTCATTCTCAAAACATAATGAAAGCTGTGGACTTTTAAGTATTTCCTGGATATTGTACTCTTTACTAAAAAAGTTGAATGTATCTTCTTCCAGAAATTCGATAATAACAGTTAAGGGACGTTGATGTGTTGGATAAGTTGCAGATTTTAGAAGGGTACAAAAGTCCCGTATAATTGTGTTATCACTATCACTGATTAGTGTAATTATTAAAAGGCTATCAAGATTTCTGCAGCCCTTTAAAATGGATAGCTCAAAATCGAAATAACTAGTATCAATGTAAATTCTCAACGACTTTAGTTCTGGTAGTTCGTTCAGGCTTGTCAAGATCTTGTCAGTTTGTACGAAGAAAATATTTAATTCTTTTAATGATTTGATTGGCTTCATTGCGCTTAATTCATTGGCACTACAAATCAATGTATTTAAATGCGTTAAACTTACGCTCTTACTAGAAAATGCCTCGAAGACTTTTGTAAGATTAGCAGGTTCGTCTCTTAATAGGTTGAGGTTCTTGAGATCAGACAGAATATCGTCATTATTTAACAAAGAAAGTACGTCATTATAATCACTCGAAACCATAGTCAAGGACTCAAAATTTTCAAGTTTAAATAAATATTTTGGTGTTGGAGTTAGTGATAATAATTCAACAACCAGTTTCACCAAGTGCTTAAAGTTGCGCAGAAAGGAAACATCATTACACAAACATGTGCATTGCAGACTTCTTAAACTTTTAATATTAAAGAGCTTCTTCAATTCCCTGAGCTTAAGATATCTGTATGGGTCTTCGTTGCTTTTCAATAATTCTAAGTGCTGAAGTTTGCTTGTAGTTTTTGTAGCAAATGCAGAAAATAGATTTTTGAGGGAAAAGGGTGGAAACGCAAGGGTTAATTCTTCAATATTCGAGTTAGCTAGCTCCATCAACGATGCACAATCTTCAGGCTGAGAGTCACGTAAATCTAATTTCTTTAACGTTCTTATTCTAGAAACTGTAACTAAATCTTCGGTTGAAAGATGTTTTACACAAATGTCTAGACATTGAAGAAATGCTGTTTTCTGGAACAGTTGATCACCATCAGGCAGGCGAGCCAAACTCCCAATGTAATCGTCATCGATCAAACATATTGCTAATTTTTTAATGGGTTGCACCTCTGCAACTTTGACTATATCTTTAATTTGAAATAGAAAGTTGTCTGTAATATCAAGTTCTTCAATTGTAATTGAATTTCTGCTGCTAAAAGCCTTTAATAAAAGTGCTTTTTCATCAAGTAGCTGATTAGTTATATTTAAAGATTTAATTGTCTGACTTTGGTTAATAATACTCTCGTTTTTTCTCATGTGAATAGACCAACCACTGCCTTTAATAAAACCGCTTGCCGAACAGTTTTTTAAGAAACCGCAAAGTGCTTTTGGATTTATCTCGGCCTTACCAACAACTTCTATATCCACATTTTCCAGGTTGGTTAGCTCACTCAAGAGCTCGACAGACTCCCAATCGGAAAATTCGCAGGTCAAAGATGTAATTGATTTTATTTTGACAAGTTCAGAGACATGTAATTTATCTATTTCTCTGTATAAAATATTAATCGATTTCACAGCGTATGATTCGTCTGATGCCATAGATGCAAATAGTTTTGCTATTGGCATTTTTTTCTTAAAGCTTAAAGTTTCTATGTTAAAAGTCTTTAATAGTGAAGTTAATTCGTTCATTTCGTTATCTAATGTCGGACAATCATATACGGTAAGATGTTTGCAATTGATTGTAAGAAATGCGTTTATTAAGGTAATGGTGGCGAGAGATTGCTCTAAAGGGCTGCTGTCTTTAGATATATCCCAAAAGTCATAATAGGCCCTTAATTCGATACCGTCATTCCAATTAATCAACTCTAACTGCAAAAACGAGTTAATTCTTGCAATCGTAACGTTACTCAAATGTGGCAAGAATTCGGAAAAATTAATCAGCAACGGATGGAGCTCCGGTCTCTTCAACTTTGTTATTGCCTCAAAAAAGGTCAAAAGCGAGCCATTCTCGAAGGCTCTGTTTATAGTCATTTCCTGTAAGTTGGGAAGTTCTGCCAGCGGTGCATATTCGGCTCCATCAATGTCCTGTTTTGCCACAAACTTAAGGCGCCTAAGATTGCGGCAATGTGGAACGATGTCGGACAGTCTTCCAAGAATGTCGGCGCTACGAAATTGCAGAGTATCCAAATGTGGGTTTGACTTGCAGACTTTTACCAGAGCATCTGCACTCATTCGTACGTCTAAATAGAGATAGGTAATGTGGCCAAACTGGTTTAAGTCTTCTAGGGAATATCCTAAAATTAAAAATATATTTATGGAAAGGTTTTGTTATTTTTTGTTTATATATAAATTTATTTTAATATTTATTATTTTTACTGCAATATTTATAGTTATAGTTATAGTATTATAGTTACCAATTGATAATTCTGGGACATACTAACCATTAAGTTTAATTGTTACATATTTAAGTGTCTTTTTATTTTCAAGAGCGTGTTTTATAATTTCGAAATGATCCAAAAAATTGGGTTGATACGATTCTGGTTCATAGATTAGTAAAACTTTTTTTAATACGCTATTTTCCTTAATGGCATTAGCGTAGATTCGCCAGAAAGCATCTCCTTCTTTTCCTTTGTGTGTGATTTGCAGCTTTGAGAAATCTATTTCTAGCTCTTCTCTTTTTGCTACAAAAACGAATTCCAGACTCTTGTATAAATTCTTGAAGTACTCTTCTAATATTGCTTCAAATTTCTCATGAGCCAGTGCAAAGTTTACCAGATTGGCATACTTCACATTATTGCCCTGAGATTTATATCTCAACTCGCAATCGGCAATGATATACTTCATTGTATCCAGCAGACGGTAATCATCGAGGTCTAAAATGCTCTTCCGGTTTTCGTCCATTTTTAGTTTGTTGGTTCTGTTTATCAGAAACGACGCAGGTTTGTTTACACTTTGCAATATTTGCGCTTTTAAATTTATTGGCTTATTGCGAATTATTTTTGGTCGTTACTTTCGTTGATTCACTGAACCGTTCTCCGCTACTTCTGGAACTCAACTAGTGTGTGGCGTCATTTTAAACAGCAATTCGAATTAGTAGCGATAAGAAAATACGAGAGATAATGATCGATTACAGTTGAAATTCCGTATAATAAACATCACATATAATTGAATTCGGTTTTTTTTGTTGAATTAGAATAAACCTTGTTTAGTTGCCTTTAAAATTTGATTCAAGATAGCAAAATACTTGTGCATAAAATATAATTATGTGCATTAGCTACAAAAATTTTAAGTTTTTAAAAAGAAAAACCCTATATTTTTTAACAGTATATATGCCTGCATTTGGAGATAACGTAAATTTCTAATCTTATTCGAATCTTATCTAATTTTTATAGTCGGAAGTGTGCAAAGTTGAGTATTAGTCCCAGTTTTCTACATGAAACTTGGCAGATGGTCTTCTTTCTATTTTCATTAGTAATTTTTAAAATATGTTTATTAATGCATTAGTAATATATTTATTAAAATACTTATTATTTTCTATTCTATATTGATTTTATTACAATATTAGAATTTAAAAATATATAATATTCATGTATTATAATTTGCTGCATTATGCAAACTTTAATAGCGGAATAAATATTTTATTTGATCCCAATTACCAGTCTTTTGACATTTTTTTTGTATATGTATACCCGGAATATGGCGCTCTTCATAAAATCTTTAGTAGTATTCAACTTCTGTACAAATAACAGTTAACGAACCTTGAAGGTAAACCCTTTTATGACTTTATAATCTTACAAGTTTCCAACGCAGTGGAGAAAATAAATATCTGTATCTGTTTTTAAACATTTGAAGGTACAGAAAGGGCTAACAGACTTAGCTCCTTTATGGATAATATATATAAATTTAAATTGAGTTTGTGAAATAGCATTTAGACTAATTGCAGTCGTAGGTTTTTTAATTGCAAATTACATTTGCTCTTTACAGCATCCGCAATCCGCTTAGCCTCTAATGCTCATTAAATGCAATTAACTTTGCACACACTATCGGTTGGTTTTACTTATATATTTGTACGCTTATATCTTTTTTTTTACTCTAAGTGGTGACAAATTGGGCATGAAGTTTCAAATTAATTTAAAGCTATTTTGACAGTTAATGTTTTCACTTTTTCGGTTTACGTTAGTTTATTAAATTAAGCAGGCATTAAACGTGGCTGTGACGGGTATTTGGGTCAACTGTGCAGAAAAAAAAGCCAGTGAAAGGGTTGGAATTTAATTAAATGTGCGCATAAATTATGCAATATAATGGCAAATGCACTCGCACTTATGCTCACACTCCATGTCACCCAGTGCGTATACGCAATTCCACACATATTTCATTGCCTCCGGGGCACTACGCACACTCACACGCACACATACACTTCTTCGCATTCGCATAATTGCCAAATATTAAATTCAGCCCCCGAAAAGTATGCAGTCGAAAGTGTGCACCCCGCCTCCCTGCTGCATTATTAATGCAATTTCCGAGGGCAATGGGATCAGATGGGACTCTCCTCTTGGTTACCACAATTACGGGTAAATCCCCGGCAATAATAGCGGGTTCTCACTTCTCATTTATTTCTCAGTTAACCACATTTTTTTTGTGACAGAGCTTAACAAGCCATAAATCTACCAATATACGGAAAGGGTTCGGGGAAGCTAAAAGAGATAAAAGGGGGTATTTACTGGGGTGTTTCACTACTAATTTATTTCTTTAACATTATTAGGGTGTCAGGAAAATTAAGATCTTAATTATATAATCACTTCTGGGTCTGGCTTGTTAATATTTGATATTTTCAAATAGTTTTTTTATTTTAGAGAAATATAAATTTATATTTCCCGAGTTCCTATTAGCTTTTCAGCCAGGCCTTGGCGTTTATAATTACTTTTTTTTTTGTATTTCAATTAGCAGCACTCGAATTATGTATTTTTGAAAAGTTATTATTACCAAAAGAAATAATTATCTGAAGCGCATTGGGACTCCACTGCAATGGCGCCTGTCGAGAGCGGAAGCCACCGCATAGTTTGTTTTGTTATGGCCAGCGGTCATTTCTGGTGCACTTAAAAAAAAAAAAAAATAAAACAAAGCAAATAAAATAAAGAAGTATACAAATTTAAAATTAAAATAGTTAACATAATTTTAAAAATTATATTTTTTGTACTTCTCGGGGTCTAACTCCCAAATTGTAATGTTCAATAAGTAGATTTCGTTCTTCAAAGAAATGAAAATGTCATATTTGTTATAATATTTTTGATAAACACAAAAAGACTAGTTTTAGTTTCCTTTAAAATAATTTATTTTTGTTCTGTGTGGGCGGTAATGGTTATGGGCGTGTCACAGTTTCAATTTACAAGCCTGTAGTTCACACGCATGTCCATAATTTGGACCGAAAAACGAACACACACACGCTCGCGCACAAGTGCGACAATATTGCCATTGCTTGGCACTTGCTATTATTGTAGCCGCCTCATGCCTTGTGCCTCGTGCCTGCTGCCACTTTCCTGCTCCTCGTTTGTTTCAAAACAGTTTGCACATTGTTGTCATTAAGGACAATCGAGGATAACGGCGAGGCCAACGGGGCGGGATGAGTGAGAGCGAGTGGCCATAATAATGCCATTGTTTATGTTGTTCCTGGCCTGGCATTAATATCACAGTAATTTCAATATTTAGTCAACCACTTAATAATGTGCGGCTTACTAATGATTATTAATTATTGTTAAATGTTCGCTATCATTTTGGGAGCGCTGTTGTAAGTTGGTTAACCGCAAATTAGACGCGAATTATGGTTGATCCTTTAACAAGAGTGGTTTGTACCACCTTTTCAGCACATTATGCACTCCATTACCAGATCATCGATAAGATGAGGCCTCTGTTTATTTATTACCGTGGCCCAAAACCCACCGCTGCTTCTCACTAATTACGAGCACGGGCCAACAATTAAAAGTCATTTATTATCTTGGCCGCGTCCTTGTCCATAACAATGAGTTATGGCCACTAATTAAATCAGCAAATTACAAGCACGCACATTACACATAAATTGTAAATTACAAATAATCCCCTCGAGGGGATAAATAAGTGCTTTTGCCAGGTGAATCTCTACACTCTCCACTGTGAATTAACAAACAGGAAGGAAGGCATTGATTCATAAGCAAACAAAGTGCGGAAATTACTACACTTTGAGGGTATAACGAGAAAGTATTTTCAAGAAATCAATTTAGAAGTTTTTGCGAGGAAAATCATATAAATATACATATTTTTTGTCAAATAAATGCTTTAATATATCAAAAAACCCTACTACAAAGCATATACGATTAATGTTATTCCATAAATACATTTCAACAACATTCCATCTCTTAAAAAACATCTAAATCCCTTGACATTTCGTGACCCCTCTTCAAATTTGAGCTTATCCTTGATCAAAAATAACGACAGACTGAACCGTATTTAAATTTGAGCAACTAATACATTCGCTTGACATTTTAAGGATATTTTAGTTTCACCCCCCCAAAGATTTTCCTGTTTTTGTTCTCCTTCCAAATGGTAAGTGGCCTTCGCTTACACTGGTGTTATATATACATATATACTATATATATATACCATACAGATCAGCCTGCATATGTGGCTGCATATAAGCATATTCCCCGCACATCCAGATGGCTGCCAAACCGCAAACGACACCCCAAGGCGAACTGTAGTGCCAAGTCAGCTGCTGTTGCTCCTCTTCCTCAGGCTCCTCCTGCTCCTGATGCTGTCAACACCCCTCTCCCAGGACTGTCTATCATCAGGCTGAATGGGGAAGCCTGTATTTAAAGAAGAGCGACCTGTCTGACCTGCCAAGTGGATGCCCTAAGTCAACGCCACAGGTATGTGCATCGGGCACATCACGGAAAATCCGGATATTCTCTTTTTGGGAAATGGTTAGATTTGGAGATATTTGAAAGGTTAAAGGACATTTCTTTTAAACTTTAATTAAAACGATTTGAACATCGCATTAAAAAATATTTATAATTTATTCATAAAATAAAGGAGTCATTGTCTTGATTTTAAACATTTCCCTTTTTGGAATATATATATTTTATTATTTTTATATTTTGTAAGATGTCAAGAGTTATTCCCAAAAAAGTTATAAGATTTGAGTGGCATGTAACATAATAATATTAAATAAATAAAATAAAATCTTTACATCAATCAATACATTATTTTTTAAAAAACGTATCAATATATTTAAAATTCCATTTAATATTTAGAAATATTTTTCTTACATAATGTATTTCTTAAATGAAGATATCCTTTAATTTTCTGGCAGTGTAGGACTACTGAGTAGAGCACAAAGCAGCGACAGGTGAGATCAAGGCTCTAGCATTTCACTCACTTTCCGTTGGACTTTAGAAACAATTTATGCAGCATTCTGCGTGGCGATGTGCATGTGGCATCTATGCCAGGATGTGGGGCACAACTTTGTATATATATATATCTATATATATGGCGAGCCACAAAGTTGGCTGGCGACTGCCTGCTGGCATGTCCCGAAAAAGGAGACAACGACGACGACGGCGAGGAGGAGGTCCTGTTTTGCGCAAAAATAGAAGTGGCTAGGAGCGCTGTGCAAAATACGCGTTAAATGCGCAAAGCGTGCGGCACGCGCTGAGATTGCCAGGAAAACGGCAAGGATACTCATTCTCCCAGGAGCGGTGGTGGCATGACCGCCCCTTGTTGTGCGAGAATATGTTGTCAAATTCTCATAAGGACCTCGGCTTTTAGCTGCGCTACCCCTGTCGCTGTCTCAGTGTCTATGTGCTTCTCTGTTTCCATATTTTTTTTTTTTTTTTGTTTTTTCGACTGAGAAAGGCAGTCAGCCAAGAGCCAAGAGCCGTCAAGCATATTTCAAAAACTCAGCTCCTGAGTGTGCTAAGTGCCTGCTTACAAATACATTTGCGTAGAGGCGTCTTCGTATTTCACTTTTATTTGAGTTTGCGTTTTGCATTAGGCATATTACGCATACGCCAGCGTGCCGCACGTCCCATGCATTATCCTTCACCGTCGAATGTCCCTCCCTCCGTTTCCTTCTTCGAAATTAGAAGATTATGATTTTTGCCTCGGCTCTCTAAGCCTTGCTAATGGCTTAAGCTTATGTGTGTTTCCCAGGACTTTTTCGTCCGTGGGCGGTATTTAAAGTTATTCTGATTAAATTCCCCCAAAACTAATTTCCTACACTTCCGGCAGTTGTTACAGGATTTAACTTGTAGTCGGCTTAATTTAAGCATTTTGTACAAGTCAAGGCAAGGTTTTAAATACATATTTTAGCTAAGATTTTAATAAGCATTTAAGCCGTTTGGGTTACATTTCTGCCAGTATTTCGTGGTTAAATTATTTCGGAATTCGGTTTAGTAAATTCCTAAGGTATATTTTATTTAAAGCACCGCACAGTTTTATATATATATCACATTTCAACAAGTCAGCGAGCTTTTTCTTGAAACCAGAACTAAGCAAATAAGCAAGAGTTGAAGGAAGCAAAATAAGAAAGCAAGAAAACCTCCGAGTTTTTGGCGCATCCTGGTCCTCCATTCACATTTCCATCTCCATTTGCATCATTTTTATGCAGTCAACAAAGAAACGCAAAAGCAGAGAGAGGAACAACTCACTTAAATATGGATTTTGTTGCATTAAATCTCTTGTTTCACTCTGCCATTTTTGCTGGGAAAACTCCTTTGTGTGTGCCGCAGCATTAGCTTCTAAGAAAAAAAAAAAAAAAAAAACAGCTTTATCGAATTTTTCGGAGGGAAAACTTTGCTTCTCACTGATTTTATTGTTGCCTACGGGGCATGCATCATTTATGGCACACACACATACATACATACATACATACAGCCAAGAAAATGCATTTCCTCCAACACTTGATTTTCCCTCCTGCACACCCACACACACACACACGTTAAGCACACACACTTAAGCGGCAATGTCAATGTTTATTGATGCAAAACGAGATTTTTCCCGCTGACTGCAAAAGAAAAATTGCCAACGCATGTTTTTCCATTGAGTCGTGTGTGTGTTTTCATAATCGGTTTATTTTTTACGATTGACAAATGGCTAGAAAGTATAAAGTCAAGGGTTTATAGTGACACAGAGACATGAACCTGATCCTTTTACTTAAGTCTCATGAACTTAACGAGGAATTATCCAGTCAAGATACTTAAATAAGCAACTTTATTTCCTGTAAAATATTTACCAGAATAAATAGCAAAAGTTTGCCATCTTCTTACCAAAAATAATGGCTAAAGTGATTCCTGCTGTTGGCTCAAAGGACTCAAGTTTACATTGGTTAATGGTTTTAAAATAGTTAAGCTTTTACACACATAGAGACTGGTATGCCTCTGCAGTTCAACAGGTAAGTTTATCACTTT
>VNJR01008052.1:0-42861 GCA_008042585.1 Drosophila punjabiensis
CATCTGCCCACAGTTCAGTCGCCCTCTCCCAAGCGTGACGTTCAGGCAGCTTTATCAGCAGTGCCGCAGGGGACTTTCCTGGCTTATGAACTTCCGCGGACTTCGCAGAGTGCTGCACGTGTTCTGATCAGCAGATCAGACGGAGAAGCCGTGCGGGTCTATGTGGACAGGAACACCCACACTGTTCTGAAAACTGTTCTGGAAGAAAGCAGATTTGAGCGGCTGGTTTTCCGGCTGCATGGGCAGTTGCTGTTGGGTAATGTGGGTTCTGTCATTATGGAAATGGTTGCATCATGGACCATTGTGCTCATTGTGACAGGCCTACTGCTCTGGTGGCCTCGCGGTCAGAATGGACTGGCAGGCGTTGTTTATCCACGCCTTGGCATAAAGGGACGAACCCGGTGGCGGGATCTCCATGCCGTCACTGGCGTGTGGGCATCAGTGTTTCTGGTGCTGTTTCTGGTATCCGGTCTACCGTGGTCCTTTGTCTGGGGACATACCCTGCAATCGGTCGAAAACACGGTTGGTCGCCTGACCTCAGTCAAGGACTGGGAAATCGGCGCGGTTCCAGCCGCCACGGTCATTGCCGGGCACCCGGTCGGGCAATCACAGAAGCAGCCTGCAACAGGCAGCATGGATATGCCAACCGTCTCCACCTCTTTTCCTGAAGAGGACTTGGTAAGCAGTCTGGATACTGTTGTACAGACCGCGAGCACTCTCTCCCTGCCCGCTCCGGTCATCATTACGCCATCTGGTTCTATGTGGACTGTACGTTCCGACACGCAAAACCGACCTTTGCGAGAAAGTGTGACGGTAACACCAGATGGCCATGTGCAGGCACATACAACTTTCGCCCAGAAAGGCCTTATGGATCGGATCATTGGCTACGGCGTTGCGGCACATGAAGGCCAGCTTTTTGGGGGGATAAATCTGGTCATCAACCTATTGGTGGCAACAGGCTTACTGGCGATGAGTAGTGCTGCAACTGTATTGTGGCTTAAACGTAAACCTGCGGGATCCATAGGTGTTCCGCCCGCCATGCACTCTCAGCAATATGGAATTATCGGCATTGTAATGCTCGTCACTCTAGGGCTGCTTCTACCAGAACTGGGGGCCGCATTACTTGTTCTGGCCATTGCAAACCGGATATTTGCGAAATTCCGTCCGACCTGACATCACGATGGCGGTAAAAACCGCCTGAGTTCGCTTGCAATCTGGTGGGCACTGGCATCCACGGGGATCATGCCGACCAGATGGTTTTGCCCATCCATGAAGTAAAGAAGCGAACTATGATCAATGAGATAGCCTGAGCCATTGGGGGCCTGACGTCGTGCGGAAACATGAAAAGCCTTCACAACCGACTGAAGCTGAGTTTCCGACCCAGTCAGGCCGACAATACGAGGGGAAAACCGTTCAACGTAATCCTGTAAAACTTTAGGGGTATCCCGTTCGGGATCAACTGAAATAAACACGGGAATAATGCTTTCTCCCCGCTTACCAAGCTCATCAAGAGCAGATGATACAGTTGCAAGTGTCAACGGGCAGATGTCTACACAGTGCGTATAGCCAAAATACAGAAGCGTATAATGCCCCTCAAAAGCCGCCTGAGTGACGATCTGCCCCTGACCATTAACCAGAGTGTAAGGCCCACCTATTTGCGTATGCTTCTGCGACGTCAGAAATATTCTCAGACATGCAGCGCCAGAAAACAGAAGCAAGATGATACCAAGCAGAGGAAATATTTTTTTCCACTCCTGCCATCTGGAAAGGGGCATTGGCTTGGTTAATGCAATCTTTGTGGGCTTTTTGCGATTCATCATGCCATCATAGCAAACAGTATGCCGAACGACAGCAAGACATCCCTTTTCAATTTCCATGTCCCCTTTTTATTGCCGTCAAACATAAAGCCGGCCTTCGGTTTCCCCCCATATCTGCCTGTCCGCATCAGTGATGCAGAAGCAGACAGGCAGCAGTCGCCCTCATGGGAGACATCCAAACAGTGCTGACCATTGCCCGAAAGCTGACATTGCTAAGCGCGCCCTGATGAACAGAATTTGAGACAAAACTGGCATTCGCAGTTCTTTTCGGTGACGACCTTTACCGGTCAGACAAGACATATGGACGATTACCAAGAATGCACTTGGGTTAAACGCTGGATCGCAGCACCGAGAGCGTGCAATACGTCGCCTTACTTACTGCCCTTTAGCTTAAATCTTTGGTAAAGGTAGATCGTATGAGCGAAGTCGTACCTAATTTGGCAGATTTGGCCGATATTCTTAGCGCGAGCGACGATTATCGCGTTCAGCGACGTCTCATACCGCGCTCGACCATTACGCGGCCTGATGGAACGCCGACAAAGACTGCGATTCTCATAGATGTAGAAACGACGGGCCTAGATCTTCAGAATGATGAGATAATCGAACTGGCTATGATCTCCTTCGCTTACTCTCTCGATGGAAGAATTTTCGAAATCGGCCAGACGTTTCAGCATTTTCAAGAGCCCAGTCGCCCAATCTCGGCCGAGATCACCCGGATCACGGGGATCACCAACGCCATGGTGGCCGGTCATAAGATTGACATCGCAGAGGTTGCAGCGTTTGTCAGTCCAGCCGCTCTGGTGATCGCTCACAATGCCGGGTTCGACCGTCGCTTTGCAGAGCGGTTGAGCGACGTATTCACCACCAAGCCATGGGCGTGTTCGATGTCCGAAATCGATTGGGCATCTGAGGGTTTTGAAGGCACGAAGCTGCATTATCTAGCTGCTGGCGCAGGCTTTTTTTATGACCGACACCGGGCGGAGCATGATTGCCGTGCCGTAATCGAGTTGCTCGCATCAGTCCTACCGGTATCGAACAGAACTGCACTGGCAAGCCTGCTCGACCGGGCGCGTCAGTCTACGTGGCGGATCTGGGCAGAGAATTCACCTTACGATCTGAAGGAAGTGCTGAAAGCGCGCGGATACCGCTGGAATGGCGATGGCAATCCAAATCCGCGTGCCTGGTACATCGATGTCGACGATGCACACCGCGAAGCGGAGATCAGCTTCCTTCGTAAAGAAATATATCTGCGCGACGTCGACCTGCTCGTGCACCGGATGGATGCCTATAACCGCTTCTCGGACAGGCAGAATTAACAGGCTCTGGTTTAAACGGGGGGAAGTCGTTCGTGCATATTTCAAGGTTGCAACTGGTCAATTATCGAAATTTCCAGCGTGCGAATATCGTCTTCAACAAAGGCATCAACACGATCATCGGCGAAAACGGGTCGGGCAAAACCAACCTGTTCCGCGCGCTGCGCCTTCTGCTTGACGATACGTTGCTACGCTCGGCATATCGGCTTGACGAGAAGGACTTCCACCGGGGCCTTGGCGACTGGCGTGGTCACTGGGTGATCATCAGTCTCGAGTTCGATGAGGTGTCCCAAGACGAGGCGATCCAGTCCCTCTTCCTGCATGGGACCGGCAACATCGCCGACGGCGAGATCGGCAAGGCGACTTACAATCTGATATTTCGGCCAAAGGCAGCAGTCCGGCGGATCATGGCCGACCTTGCCGTCGGTGATGTCAGCGGCCTTGCCGAGGCACGTTCGAAGATTACTATCGCGGACTATGAAACGATCTTCACCGGCAAGAGCACCGCGGATTTCTGCAACCCCGACACCTATAAGCAGTTGGTCGGCGACTTCGATGCGGTAGACTTCCCCCAGGAACTAACGAACCCCGCTATTGGGGGCATCATCCCGGGTATGCTTTCGATCTCGCGCGAAGTGTGTTTCACCTTCGTGCAGGCACTGCGTGATGTAGTCGCCGATTTCCAAAATAACCGTACCAATCCACTGCTTACCTTGCTCAAAGGCCGGAGTGGCGAGATTGATCCGCAGAGCTTCGAGCCGATCAGCGCACTTGTCAAAGGACTCAACGACGCGATTGAGAGCCTGCCCGATGTCGGCATCATTCGCACCGACATCCGCGATACCATCACCGATGCTGCAGGCGGAACCTACTCACCACGATCGCTTTCGATCCGTTCCGACCTGTCCGACGAGGCCGATCGCCTGTTCCAGTCGCTCAAACTGTTCGTCGGCGAGAGCGAGGAGCAATATGAAGGAGCGATCCACGAATTGAGCCTGGGTGGCGCAAACCTTATCTATCTGACTCTTAAGCTGCTCGAGTTTAAATATCAGAAACAGAAAGAGGCTTTCGCCAACTTTCTTGTGATCGAGGAGCCGGAAGCGCACATTCACACTCATATCCAGAAGACGCTATTCGACCGGCTGAACTATGACGATACGCAGGTCATCTATTCGACCCATTCAACTCACATTTCCGAGGTGAGCAACGTCGAAAACATCAACATTCTCGGCCGACAGGGTGGACGATGCGAGGTCTTTCAGCCGTCCGCGGGGCTCGACACCGGCCAGATCGGCAATATCCAGCGCTACCTTGATGCGGTCCGCAGCAACCTGCTCTTCGCCAAGAGCGTAGTGCTGGTCGAGGGCGACGCCGAGGAGATCCTGATTCCGATCCTGGTGAAGAAGATCTTCGGGCTCAGTCTGGACGAACTGGGGATCAGCTTGATCAACATCCGTAGCACCGGCTTCGAGAATGTGGCGGTCCTCTTCCACGACGATCGCATCCGCAAGCGCTGCGCGATCATCACCGACCTCGACCGCGCCTTCTTCGATACGACCGAGGATATGCATGATAATGACGATGAGGCAGCCGCAAAGAAAAAAGCGTTGGCATCACAAGCCGCGGGGCTCCGTCGCGAAGCGGCACTCAAGCTTCTGTGCCGAGACAATCCCTGGCTGACGGTGCATTTCGCTGATCACACTTTCGAGGTCGATTTCGTCTCAGCCGGCAACGCCGGCACAATCGTTTCGGTGCTGGGCGACGTTTATAAAGACGCAGCCACCATCGCGACGTCTAAGGCGGAGCTGGAATCGGGCGATATCGCTCTCTTCGGCAGGCGGGTGCTGACGATGGCGCGCAATACCGGTAAGGGCTGGTTCGCGATCATCCTCGGTCGCATGATTACTCCTGAGACCGTCATCCCGGATTATATCCTCGACGCGATTTTTGAGGTACATATTCCGGTCTCGAGCCAGACATGGGCGAGCGTGCTGGACTACCGCCTCTCGATAATTGCAGCGTCCCAGCTTCACGCATCCGCGAACATCGCCGCAATGCGCGCGCAGATTGATCGCTACCGTCGTGACGAGATCGATTTTGCCGGGATCAGGGCAGAAATGCTCCGGGCCTTTCCGGCCGACGGTATCAACGCGATTCTGGCGAGCTTCTGAAATGTTCGTCTGGGACAGAAAGGATCTGAACAACGCCCAAGTTGCGGCCATCGAGCATCCCGGCAGTGTTTTTCTCGTCGCATGCCCGGGAAGCGGGAAAACGAGGACACTCACCTACAAGATCGCCCGCCTGCTATCGCTGCTCAAATCGGACAAGAAGCGCGTGGTCGCGATCACTTACACGCACCGGGCTGCGGATGAAATCCACGAGCGCATTGAGCAACTCGGCGTTGACACGGGCCAGTTGTGGATCGGCACTATCCATTCCTTCTGTCTAGAGTGGATACTCAAACCCTATGGGATATATCATCCGGCGCTTCAGCATGGGTTTCGCGTAATCAACACCCATGACACTGAACGTATGCTTGAGGATCTGTGCAGCGCGGTACAGGGCATCAAGCTCACCAGCTTCGACTGTGGTTATTATTTCAAGCCGAGCGGCTATGTCCTGACCAGCATCAAGTCGGATAAGCATGAGGCGATCAAGGGAGTCTTGAGGGCCTATTGGCGGACGCTTCGCGCCCATCGACAAGTCGATTTCGAACTGATCCTTTTCTATGCATACCAGCTTATCGATAAAAACCCCTCAATCAGCGTGCTGCTCGGGTCGATCTTCGAATGCGTGCTCGTCGATGAATTTCAGGACACGCGGGAGATCCAATATGCGATCCTCGCGTCGATCCTGAAGGCGTCGAAAGGCCAAGCGTCCGCCTTCGTCGTTGGAGACCCAAATCAGGCAATCTACGGTTCGCTTGGCGGCTACGCGATCACGGCGGCGGATTTCGGGCGGCAGTGTGGGATAGCGTTCAAGGAAATGAACCTATCAGACAATTACCGGTCGTCATCTCGCATCGTAAGCTATTTCTGCAACTATAACGTGTTGCCCGTGAAGATCGAGGCGGTCGGCAAGGACAAGAATTATGCGAGTGTCGTGTCGTTTGACCAGAAGACCCGCCGCGATGCGCTGGAAGATGAACTTGTAAGACTCATCAAATTCAATGTTGAAACGCTCGGTATTGCTCCGCACGAGGTCTGCATCGTCGCACCTTGGTGGGTCCATCTCGCGAGCATGACGCGCCGACTAGTGGCAGCTCTTCCGGCCTATTCGTTCGACGGGCCAGGCATGGTGCCTTTCGCGTGCGACGTCGATAATTTCTGGTACAAGCTTGCCCGAATCATCCTGACAGAGGCATCCCCCCAACTCTATGTGCGTCGGATGCGGTGGGCTGGCGAAGTGATTGCCGGTCTCAGCGAAGCAGGCATCGAGATTCCGGGCTTGGACCGCAAGGCGCTGTTACGCAACTGCAATGCCATCACCATCCCTGAGACCGATGGCCTGGTCTTCCTCCGGGCGTTCTTCGACCAATTATGCGCCGTTCTCGGCATAGACCGCCGTGCTTGTACCTTGCTCAAGGAGCATCACGACGCCTTTTTCGAAAGCTCGCAGAAGCGCATCGATCGGCTCGTTAAGGAGGGCTCCGAGGCTATCGCGGAACTGGCAATGTTTAGGAAGGTCTTCGCGGGCCGCACAGGTATCACCGTATCGACGATCCACGGTGTCAAGGGCGCTGAGTATGATGCGGTGATCGCCTATGGCTTGCTGGAAGGCATGGTCCCACATTTCAGCGATCCAGATCCGGTCGAGACAGCAAAGAAGCTTATATACGTGGTATCGTCGCGGGCCAGAAAGAACCTGCATCTGATCTCCGAGCGTGCTCGAACCCGAGGTTGGAGCGGAGACTATCAACCGACCGAAGTCCTCACCGGATGTGCATTCCGGTACGACCAGCTTTTCATCTAAAGTAGAGCTTTGCCCGCGCGATTAAGGGTTACAAGGATGCACTTTCACGGAGTGCTCCATAGCCAAGGCTTTATTGGACAGCCCACAGGTTTGCCGTTTTAAAACCGTCAACGAGAGAAACGTGTTAGCGGCGGGTTTTGATCGGGTCTGTCGTTCAATTCTGGATAGCCAATTACAGGAACTGGTCGACACCTGTTACAAGCGTAAACACTCGAATGGCTGCTTTCGGTCGCACCTTTCGATAAACGACTTTCTGTTCCCCCAAAGCCCCCTGTCGGCTCAACAGCAATAGAGCAGGCATGCGGCAATCGCCTACATGTTGGACGTAAAGCCTTTGCGCGCTTCCTTGCGAAGTAGACATTGCATTAATATCTTTCGGCCTATAGCGGAATCGAACTTGCAGGAGGCTATAGCGTCAAGCTAAAGCTCCACCTAATAATGTATATTGGCTGCTACAAAGCTAACTCCATCACGTGTTTGACAAACACTCATCAAGAGGAATTAGAAATTTCCACATCAAGCTTTACTATCATTTTATGTTACGTAGGGTGCAATCCCTCTATCCTGGAGACGGAATAAGTATGTCGCCGACAATAAGATTTAAATATCCCTTTGAATGCTTTCTGGAGTTTCAATCGGTAGACAGATTCTTGTATCGGGTTTCCGATTTATATGATCTAGATCAGTACCCGGATAAGAAAATCCTCGAAAGACTAGATAATTGTCATATTTATATCTTAGGTAAGCGACCGCGACTTTCCGCGATACCAGACAGCATACGCGCTACAAGTGACGCAATCTTATTCGATATAACTTACAAAATTGCAGGAATTTCTCAAAAAGAAACGATAGAAATTCCGCGTCAAATCCTAGGACCTGAGGATTATACTTTCCAAATTTCTCCTTATCCACATCGAGAGCTTATTTCTTTAGATAAAAATGGTTCTATTGTTAGTTACACATTGCTCGCAAACCTTGCCCATGTAATACCAAACCTCCAGCAAGAGGCTAAAGATCTTGAAGTAATTTATGTTGGCAAGGGTCTTCGCCGTTCAGCACAAGATCGATTGGAAAACCACGCTACTTTACAGCGGATCTTGGCGGACGTTAATTCAAATGATCCAGATTCTGAGATATTTTCTTTAGTATATGCTTTTAACTATCGTAAAGTATTCATGAAGCATGATAAACAACCTTGCAGAATATCAGGGGATTTAGCAGAAAAAAAAATGAAACAGGCTCTCAATTATAAAATGCCTTTGAATGAACGGATATCTTTAATTGAAGCGTCTTGTATTAGTTATTTTCGAACAGAAAAATACAATACTCACTATTTATCATTTCCATCGGATAATAATAAAATATTAAATCCTGTGTATGAAAATGATTTTTCAGCAATAGTTGTTCAGCTTGATCAGGAAAATATTGGTGACCTTCGGATATTTTCAAAAACAAATAAAGCCCGAAGCACGCACTATATTATTGTTGATTTTAGAAAAAATGAAGGTTTTTTATCAATATTTGATGCCATCCCACAATCATATCGCGCTTAGTTTTGGAGAGGCTACGATTCGGTCCTAAAAAATCTTAAGCGTAAACTGGCTTCATGCACCATGTAAGTGAATCGCGCTCCCCTACTCATCCTTGCCAGTTGGGACCTTAGATTCACCGCGCAAAGCGTTTGTTACATGCGTTTGAAGGAACGGCAGGAAACACAGTTTGGGAGCTCTAGAGTAACCGTAACGCTTACTCCCCAACGAAGGCTGTACAATTGCTGGACGTACTCCGCTGATGACGCTTCCAGGTCTTCAGCGAAAGCGCGGTCTAATGAGTTTGCAGAACAGTATTGAAACCGCTGCTACGGTCCGGAAAACCTCTATTTGGCCCCTCCTAACATAGATCAGGATGATTGATGGGCGTCCATGTGGTCGACTGTTGGGGGATTACGTAGCAATCTTCTATTAGCCACGGTTCGCCTTCGACCGTAAGTGAGCATTCAAGATCATCGGACAGCCCAGCTTCGCCAAACTGTGCTACGAGTAGTACCGCACAGGCAGCGACTGCCTCAAAGGCGTTGCAGAGGGATGCACGTTTGAACTGGCCCTCCCGGTCGTGCTTCACTGCGTTGTATGCGTCATACCATTTGAGTGACGCTGTGGGCTTATCGCAACACCATTCAGCGAAAGGCTTAATTTTGGGCACTTCGGGGTAGCGTTCGAAGCGGACAGAGTAGCTACGAAGTCTTAGTGGTTCTGCAAGTTTCACATAGTAGGTAGTATTTTTTCGATCCTCGTTTTTACCATTTGAGACCATGATTCCTGCCATGTGCATCTCCACTTCGGTCGCAGCCAGAATAAGAAGATTGCGAATTTCATGACCGTAAACTTCAAGAGTATCCTTAGACGGCTCTATGACGCGGCAAGTTGCGGCAAGATCAGCGATTAATGCTTCCAACTGCGTTTGAGCATTGCGAAGATAGCGTTGTTCGTTGTTGCAATCTGACAGTCGTGCTTGGACGAGGCAGAATTTGTCGTGAGGGTCTCCGATAATTGGTCGCGCCATGCGGGGAAAGAATTGGCCTGGAGAGTGCCGTAGACGCACGAATGGTCCCGGCTCCTTCTGTTCGTCCAGCCACGGAGTTTCTTCCCTTATTGCGTCCCAGACAGTTCCATCAGATTTGGCATGGTAGGTGCCCGGCCCGAATTCAGCGTTCGCTCTGCCTATAAGAAGCGCATAACTATTGGTGAACTTCCATATCTGGAGTTCATCCTCGAGGGATCGAGCAAAACACTTATCGGCTGGGATGTTCGTCATCATTAAATCAACTCTGTTTTAGATATCCATGACGGGCAGGATAGGCGATTGTGTAAGAATGCGTTTTCGTTGCTCTTTTACGATCAGTTTACGGGATAGCGGTATCAGAAACCGTCCGTACGCAACAAATGGTGCGGGTACCGATGAATGTTTCATGAATTGAAACGCGGTTCTCAGCAAACTCTTCCAAAATTTCAGTTGAACTTTGGCTGAGCCGCACTTGGCAACACGAATGACTGCTTTCCGCCTGTTCCACCCAATAGCCGACATTCTGTTCACCCCCACATAACTGTCACTCCAAAGGCCACAGGGGATCGACACAAGCAAGCATGCCATCCGATAAAGGCTTCTGAAGCCGCAAAGCCTCGGTGACAGGCGCATTCATCCACACATCCAGTTCGTCTGGCTGCGTCAGGATCACTGGCATGGCCTTCGGATGGATCTCGCCCACTTCCTGGTTGGCCTCTGTGGTCAGAAAAACCGAACAGGTCATCCGTCGTCTCTCCGTCCGCCAGTTTCCGCACCGACATCCATCGGCACCATATCCCGGCAAAGAAGGCCAATGGCTCTCCGTCGCTGCGGGCAAACCATAGGGGCTGCGACTTCCCATCAGGCACCCATCGCAGATCGGGACAGAGCGGGACCGCGATCATGTCTTCTGGTATTGTGCCACCATAGCGAACACCTGCGTCAAAGCCCTGTTCGATGATGTCCACCACGGCATCCTCCACCGCGACTTCCAGACGGACGTCGGGATAAAGGGCGGCATAACGCGCCATGACCGGGGCCAGAACGAGCCGAGCGGCGTCAGTTGGTACGTTCAGACGTAACTGTCCAGCGGGTCGGTCCCGAAAACGATTGAGGGCTTCGAGCCCATTGGTGATTTCAGAGAGCCCGGACGTGACATGCGAGAGCAATTCCCGTCCAGCTGGTGTTAGCGTGACGCTGCGATTGGTCCGGTTGAAGAGACGGACACCCAGACGCTTTTCCAGTCCGCGGATAGCGTGGCTCAAGGCCGATGGAGAAAAATCCAGTTCTGCTGCAGTTTTGCGAAAGCCGCCTGTTTTGGCGATGGCGCAGAACAGGTTGAGATCTCCCAGATCTCCACGTGAAAGATGCATGATGCGTTTCGCTCGTTCGTTCATATCTGTTGAGTATAAACATACACCATGTGCCATTTGACTCAATTACAGGCCTTATGAGGTTGCGCTAGGATCCTTGGATCTATCGTCTTTCCTGGCCACCCAGACAGAAGGAGCAACGTGAATGTCAGAAAGAATGCGGAAAATTGTCGCAAAGGATCGTGTTGCAGTCATCACCGGTGCAGCAAAAGGCATTGGTGCTGCTCTTGCCCGGGAATTTGCGGCCCGGGGGATGCGCTTGGCACTTCTTGATCAGGACGGTGACGCGCTGGAGGCGCTGGCGTCCACGCTTCCCGTTGAAGTACTGACTGTCATGGGTGACGGGACCGATGACACAGTGCTTCTGCGCCTGCGTGATCAAACGCTGACCCGCTTTGGGGATGTCGGATTACTGGTTAATAATGTTGGTGTGCTGAGCAAAGCCGGTCCTTGGGATTCACCCGATGAATGGGACCGGACTCTCAACGTCAATTTTCGCGCCGTCCTCAGTGCACAACATTTATTCGTGCCACATATGATCGCCGCAAATCGTCCATCGGCCGTGGTGAATCTTGGCTCCAAGGAAGGGATCACTACACCGCCTGGTCGCGCCTCCTATTCTGTCGCCAAGGCGGCAGTGAAGGTGCTCACCGAGCAGTTGGCCCATGAACTTCTGGTCTCCACAGGAGGAACAGTGTCGGCCCATCTTCTGGTGCCAGGTTATACATGGACTCCCATGAATTTCCACGGCAAGGACGGGCCTCATGACCGTAAACCGGAGGCAGCATGGACAACGGAACAGGTGGTAGATTATTTTCTGCAGCGGCTATTCAGTGAGGACTTCTACATCTTGTGTCCGGACAACGAAGTCACATCCGAAATGGATATGCGCCGCATCCAGTGGTCGGCCGACGACATGATTCACAACCGTCCCGCACTCTCACGCTGGAACCCGGCTTGGACGCAAAAATTTACGCAATGGATGAGGGAAGCGTGAGCTTTCGGATGATCAGTTCCAGGCATCGCGAACTCTGGTCGCCGTCTGCTTGGCTTTCCTGACGATCATCTCAACAATGAAGGCAGGATCTGGCAGTCGCATCATATATCGCTGAGTGGACGAGACATTTCGGGGCAAGAAAAATGTATGACGTAAAACGCCAACATAATGGAGGCCCTAGAGGAAGGACCAACTCATATTTTGGTCACTTGTCATGACTCTACCAGCAGACGTCATTGGGAAATGTGATGTGAATACTGTCGTATCGTGTTCAATTGCGTAATTCAAAGCCCATTTGCGTGATATGATGGCTGTCTGAGGGTCTGCATCAAAGACAGCACTCCACTCCGGAACACACACCTGAATAGGATGATGCATAACATCGCCCGTGAAGATGGCGTGCTCGACGCCTGACCTCAGCACAACAGATGCGTGATGTGGTGTATGCCCCGGTGTTGGATGAAAGGAAATTCCTTCGAGAACATCCGATCCGTCCACGTCGATCTGATCTGCAAGACCCGCCGAAATGATCGGATCAACGCTATCAATGCGTGTCATGAAACTGGTTTTATTGCGGACGCTATCATGAGCCGGATTGCTGAAAAAATCATATTCGGCTCTGGAAAAGACATATCGGGCATTTGGGAAGGTCGGAACCCAGATCCCATTTTGCAGGCGTGTATTCCACCCGACATGATCGACATGCAGATGGGTAAGAAGAACAAAATCGATGTCTTCTGGACTGACACCAGCGCGCATCAGATTTTCAAGCCACACGGTCTGCAAGTGATCGAAATACAGGGCCGCAGGTCGGGCTTTGTTATTTCCAACTCCCGTATCAATGAGAATTTTTCGACCGCGATCCTCAATAAGCCAGCTATGAACGCTCAAAAGGACTTTCGTTTCTGAACTATCCAGCGTTTCAGGCAGTCGGGGATAAATCTGAAGAGCCGTTGCTTCGTCCCAATCTGGAAGCAACTGTTCTGGAGAGAGTGCTGCCAGCGTCAGATCCTGTATTTTTAGAATACGGGCATCCCCCACAGTATACCACTGAAGATCGTTCAGAAGCATAAGGCTCCCTCTCGTTTTTATTTCTTAAAAAATACAGAACTGTCGCCATCAAGGGAAAATAGATTTTAATTCTTGCGGGAGAGCCCCTGTCGCATGATCTGAAAGGCAACCGAAAAGAGGATCCCATTCTTCAATGCGCAGATCGCAAATCAAACCTTCTGATGCAAAAGGATCACCGGCAATCATTGCGTCAATCTCCTGCCGATTGACGCCTTTCATAATCAGAAAGCCGGAGCGTAATGGGGTGCCTTTCAACGGACCGGACGCCAGCAGTCTGCCTTCCTGAATAAGGCGCCTGAGATACAACACGTGTGCTGCGACATGCTGTCCCCATCCCTCGCCATCAGGGTGATCCATGCGAACAAGATAAACAGGCATTTCGAAAGTCTCCACCAGAACTGGACTTGCCAATCACTCGAAGCCTTCAGCATATTCCTCTTTTTCGCTGGATAAATTGTCGATACGAGACATCAGTCACAACTGAGGATGATGAATGCTTGACCGGTTAACCAGCATGAAGATTTTTATCAAGGTCGTGGAATTGGGGTCCTTTGCAGCGGCCTCCCAGCATCTGACTTTGTCGCCGCAGATGGTAGCGAAGCATATAGAGGCTCTGGAGCGCCACCTTGGTACACGTCTGTTACATCGGACCACCCGCCGACAAAGCCTGACCGAAACAGGCCGGCTCTATTGCGAGCAGTGTCGCCTTGTCCTGAAAGCAGTTGAACGAGCGGACAGTCTGGCAGCCAATACGCTTGGCACACCGCGTGGCACATTATCTGTCAGTGTACCCGTCACCTTCGGCCGAACAGTATTGCTGCCATTTGTTCACAACTTTCAGAAAAGATATCCAGAAATTCAAGTTCATTTGTCCCTGACAGACCAACTGGTTCATCCCACAATGGACGGGCATGAGGCTGTGATCCGAATTGGTGAACTGGAGGCGGACCTTACAGTGGTCGGTCGTCCTTTGACGGCCTATCGTCGGGTCATCTGCGCGGCTCGCACCTATCTGGAAAAACACGGTTTTCCAGGGCAGCCCGATGATCTGATGCGCCACGAGTGTCTCGTGTATGAAAATTCCGGCGGTCCTGTAACGACCTGGCACTTTTCTCAAAGGAGCGTTACCCGGCCTGTCACCGTCTCCGGGCGAATAATCAGTAATGATTCAAGTGTTCTGCATTCTGCAGCACTTGCTGGCGATGGCATTTTGCTGGGATATAAGCAGGCCCTGCTCCCAGATATTAAAAGCAAACGGCTTGTCCGGCTTATGCCGAGGTGGGCAGTTCCGGACAGGCCCATGCACCTGCTCTATAACGCAGGTCCGGTCATGACACCAAAGCTGCGGGTCTTTGTGACCGAACTTCAACAGGCTTTCCAGCCTTAAGCCTCTTTACGGCGTTCTCAGCAGATAACGAGAACTATTGCCAACTATCCGCTTTCCAGATGGCCGAACATATTCTCTTACGACCGATATGAGGGCGGAAGCGGTTGGCCTGCTCAGCGAGAGTCAAGCAGAAAGGCGGGTTCGCCTACATCTCGGATATACAGCCTCCCATTCGATACACCCCAAAGCGGATATTCGGTGAATTGATGGCGTTTGCATTCACACGGCATCTGTGATTGTAACTCTCTGGCGAGCATGGTTCAGGCCCATGTTGCGGCAAAGCAGGTCGGGCTGCGACGGGTCGTTAGCTGCCGGCTCGATATGGCCGACTTTCCACCCGTGCTCGTTTATCCGACGGACCGAGCCACCTATGGCTGTCTCTACCGTCGTCAGGTTGTGAGACGTCATTGGGATAATCGAGGATTTCGTCGACCGGCTTCATGATGTCACGATTGGCTGGTTTGACGTAATCAGGATTGCGAGACGCGGGATGCTTTTCAAGCCACGACATGATGCATTGGGCGGGAGTTATGCCGCCCAGAACACGCTGCAGGCGATGATTGTAAGCTAAACAGAAGCCTCTGAGCAGAATTTCCAGATCCTTATGGCTTGAGACACAGACCGGCAACACCTCTGCCGCGACACGGCAATTGAAGCGTTCGACCATTCCATTGGTCTGACGAGAGTAAGCTTTGGTCCGACGTCGGCCGATTCCCATGTCATGACAGGCTTTTTCGAAGGCATCCGCCGTAAAGCAGGAGCCACGATCGGTCAGAATATGGGTGATCCGGAAAGGAAAGGCGGTTTTGACAGCTTTGAGGAAATCGACGGAATTATAGGCATTCTCCGCGTCATAGACGGCCAGATGGACCGAGCGTGAGCATCTATCAATGGCAACATAGAGAAAACGTTTCCGCCGTTCTCCATCTGCTGTCTGCAATTTAGGCAGATGTTTCACATCGATATGGACATAACCTGGATCGTAATCCCGGAACTTTCCCTGTCCATGCACAGTTCCGGCTTTTTGCGCAGGAGGTAACCTGTTAAGTCCAGCATCTTTCAGAATACCCCAAATAGTGTCCCGGTTGAGATGCGGCAGGAAATGCCGCACGACAAAGGTCAGATCATCCAGACCAAAACCGGTCGAACGCCGAAGCTGACAGACAATGGCGCGCTCTTCCTCCGAGGCTTTCCAAGCCAGTTTCCAGGGACGGCTGCCGCGGTCCTAGCAGGCGTCTGAACCACGCCTGCGCCACTTGCGGACAGTTTCATCACTGATCCCGTAGCGTCTGGCGAGTACTGATGTCGGTTCTGACGAACGCGCTATGTCAGCCCGGACGGCTGGTGTCGTGCGTGCCTGTGGATGGATCTGAAGCATCATTCGCTCTCTCTGCAGACGGAAGAAAACCATGGAGCGTAACACGGTATTGCCCACGCGACATCATCCCAATGACGTCTGACAACCTGACAGCTAAGGGTTCTTCGATCTCTCCAGGTAGATAGATCCAGTGACTCTTTTGCAGGATTGTACTCAAGGGTAGTATGAATATCTTCTGCGGGAAGAAAAGGAGGTTTTACGAAATACCTTGGCTATAAAAAGCAAAGAGAAACATCTATTTTTTGTGTATTTTATAGAAATTTCCATGCCTTAAAGACTCTTCAATATATTCCAATGTCGTGCCAGCTGTTTCAGGAACATATTTCCAGATGAACAGGAACGCCACGACGTTAACACCCCCGAATAGCCAGAAGGTTCCTGTCGTACCTAATGCTTTAACCAGAGAAAGTGTAATTAGGGATACGACGGTATCGGAGAACCAGACTGTGGCACTTGCTAACCCCATTGCTTTGCTGCGTATAATGAGAGGGAACACTTCAGACGCAACAAGCCACACCGCAACGGACAGAGAGCCAAAATTAAAGAAAATATATCCCAACAAAGAAATTACCATCAGAGCCAGACGTGCACCGGAGAGTGGTGCGGAACTAACGAAAATGGCACCGAACACAAAGAGGGAGAGTGCAGCCAGCGGAAGCATGACTAGCATCATGCGGCGTCTTCCCACTCTATCAATAAGGACTATCCCCAGGGCTGTTGTGATAGTGGAGGCCACGCCAACAGAAACAGACGTCAGTAATGCTGCGGAATGTCCCAAGCCTGCCTGTGACAGAATGATAGGAGCATAATAGACAATCACGTTAGGGCCTGACAGTTGGGAAAAGGCGGCTATTCCTAAAGCGGCAATAAGTGCTGGCCTTACCCATTTCTGCTTCAGGATTTTCCAATCGCCTTCGTTGTGCTCTGCTGTTCTGACAACAAGTGCTTCATCAAGCTCATTGCGTACCACGTCCTTATGGCCACGGAGCCGATAAAGAACGGAGACGGCATGTTGCTCCTGCGCGTTATGCAACAACCAGCGCGGACTTTCGGGTAAGAAAAGCATGCCAAAGGCAAGGAGCAATGCCGGCAGGGCTCCAAGCATGAACATGGCCCGCCATGATTCAGCACTGCCTGCAAGTTCGTAACCGACAAAGAACGCCAGAAGCAGTCCTAAGGAGAATACAAGCTGGAACAGCGATACCAGCCCGCCCCGACGCGATGCAGGGGCCAATTCCGCCACATAGACTGGCACGATCTGCGTAGTAGCCCCAATAGCAATGCCTAGACCAAGCCGGGCGCAGATCAGCACGACCACATTGGGGGCCAGTCCACATCCGATTGATGCAGCGATGAAGACCACCGCTGCAGCCATAATGGCAGGACGCCTGCCCCAGCGGTCAGAAATCGGACTGCTGAACACTGCGCCGAAAATTGCACCTATGTTTAATGAAGCAGCAACCCATTCCTGCCCCATTGTGGAAAGAGAGAACGTCTGCGTCACAAAAATCAATGCGGACGCTATGATGCCGGTATCATAGCCAAAAAGAAGCCCACCAACCGCAGCGACAGCAGCAGCGATGGAGACATACCGACGCGCAGATTCTCGTTGATCCTCGTCATGGGCCTGAGCATGAAAGGCAGATATGGCACGCTTGTGCATTAAGGACGTGGATGTGTTGTGGGTGCCCGGCGCAGCGGTCATAACGGCGCCTCCATTTTCTTTGATCTGGTGCAGTGCCCGGACATCATTCCGCGTCAGATGTGTTGAATATGTCGCTCAACGTACGCTGCATAACGGTCGCATCAAGCGTCTTGCCCAGCCAGAGTTCCACCCCGATCACGCCCTGATTGACGAGCATTCCAAGTCCATCAAGCGGCGTGCAGCCCCGTTTTTTTGCTTCACGTAGGAAGCGCGTCATCGGCGGGTTGGGGATAACATCCGCGACTACCTGGCCTTTTTTAAAAGTCTCGACATCTACTGCCGCCATGGCGTCTGCGTTACCAAAGCCAACCGAGGTCGCATTGATCACGATATCCGTATCAGCCGGTATGCGCGCTTCGCCTTCCCATAGGTGTGCAGTCGCATTGCATTTGGTGTTATCACGCACGAGATCAGCAATGGTGTCCGCGTGCGCCTTTTTCATATTGACCACGGTTATATGGGCTGCGCCTGCCAGACCAAGCTCAACGGCAATTGCTCGCGCGGCTCCTCCGGCACCAAGAAGAAAAACCTTCTTGTCTGCAGGATCGATGACGGTCTTGAGCGAGGCAAGAAAGCCCTTACCATCGGTGTTGTCGCCTATCAGTTTGCCATTACGAATGCTGACGCAGTTGACGGCACCGATAATCCGGGCAGCTTCGGCCATGTCATCAAGATACTCGATAACAGCAACTTTGTGCGGCAAGGAGCAATTAAAGCCAGCCCATTCCATGGCCAGAGCACCGCGTACTGCCTCGCCGAGGTGCGCAGGTTTCACGTCACAGTTGATATAACGCGCGTCCAGTCCTGCGTGCTGAAACCCGGCTTCGATCATCGCGACGGTAGGGTTGTCTGCGCATGGCGTCGAGAAAGAACCGGTGAGAATGCTACGGAAAGTGCGGTGCATCGTGTTGCATTCCTTTTTAGTGGCTATAGAGCTTGTATGCATAGCTATGCAATGAAGACCATTTTTGCCTGGGAGCGCAACCCCTAATCCCTTATTTGCCTGTGCGCGTGCTGCCGCGTTCGATCAACTGCGCGTTAATGGTGCGCGTTTGGGAATACGGATGATCGACCGTCTGAAGCGCCTCATTCAGCATATCCATAGCGACCATCACCATCTGATCCGTCCGTTGGTCAAAAGAGGTCAGATCATAGCCATGCCATGCTGCCTGGGGGATGTTGTCGTACCCCAAAACGATCACATCATCAGGGCAACGCAGATCTGCGCACTCACGGAGGGCATCCAGCACACCGCAGGCCATCATATCGTTACTGGAAAAAATACCATCGGGACGTAAGCCTCGCTGCAAGAGGCGGCGAATAGCATTATAGCCGCTCTGATAGGTATCATCGCCGCGAAGCCGGACCAGTTTTCCAAAACAGTCAGATTTATCTCTCAGGGTATCGCAAAATCCTTCTCCTCGTGCGCGGGAGGCAGCATTTTTTGCGGGGCCTGCCAGCCATACAGGATGTGTTGCGCCATGTTTGATAAAAATTTGTGCAGCGATCTGACCTGCCCCGTAGTTGTTGGATACGACTGTGGATATACACGGCCCCACAAAAGATGAGTTAAAACAGATCACGGGAGTATGAAGTTCGGAGAGTGCCTGAACGACAGATTGCGAACCCACGGCCAATGAGGTTACCACTGCATCAATTCTGTAGCTGGCTAATTGATCAAGCGCTGTATCCAAAGTCAGCGCGTCGTCAACCTGAACCAGCAGCACCTGCAGTCCTGCCTGGCGCAGGGCAGTCGCCAGCCGTTCAAGTGCGGAAGCATAAAACGGATTATCTAGCCCGCCGATAACAACACCAATCATATGAGATCGTCCGGAAAGCATGATACTTGGTATCCGGTTAGGGCGATATCCGAGCGTGGCAGCAGCAGCCAGCACTTTTTCTCTCGTCTTGCTGGAAATACTAGCATTTGAAGAAAAAGCACGGGAGACAGCCGACTGGGACACACCGGCCAACTTTGCAACATCTATCGACGTAACGGAGCGAATGATTCTAGTCTTCCTTGGTTCATGTGAAGTTGCCATAACGACTGATCGAAGGCGGTCACAGTTATCTACTATGGGTAAGTAACAGCTGCCAAGCTGTACTTTACGTGTTTCAGTTTAGGTTCGCGAGAAACGATTTTCTTGTCTTGTCATAACATAATTTGGAGTGATCGAAGAGCCGTTAATTGATTTGCCTTGTTGGTGATTTTGAACTTTTGGCGATTTGATTGACGGTTCCTGGAACTCATTTTCGCTCTGCGTTTTGAGCAGATCCGGGAAGATCACTCGCTGAATAGCTATGCGCTCGCGCTGATCCGTTCCAGGAAGAGGAAGCGGCGCATATTATAGACGATATTGGCCAGCCCGATCCTCTTGGTGGCTCGCGCGATACCGCCAGTTCGGACGAACAGCCCGGTCTGTGATTTCTGGTCGGCAAAGACATGCTCGACGCGGGATCGGATCACGGACTTTCCAGCATTCGATTTCTGGATATGCCGTGGCACACGCTTGAGATGCGGCTTCTTCCTGTGAACCTTTGAGACAAAGCCGTGCTTTTCCATGAAGTCTTCATTGGCTTTTAAGCGATACGCCGTGTCAGCCCAGACGTTTGAGGCCGTATTGGTTTTATCCAACAGCCCCTTTTCAATCGCGCGCCATCACTGGCGCCGGCGTTCGTCGTTTTCCATTTGCGGATGAACCGGAACTGCCGGTCGATGGAGCTGTTCGACTTGTAGCCAAAGAACGGAATGGCGAGGTCCGTTGCGGGGATCGTTCCGTCATCCTGCCGTTTTGCTTTCGTGAATTTCAACGTCCAGCGCGCTTGACGGTCCTTATGCGCCAGCTTTGCCGACTTGTCCTGCCAGTCCTGTGGAATCCGTCCCTCCCGAAGATCGGTTTTCTCAGCGTTCGTATTGCGCTGCTTTGGAGCAGCCACCAGTGTTGCGTCCAGGATCTGGCCTGACATCGCCAGATAACCGGCGTTCCTCAAAGTGGCGTCAAAGCGATTGAACAGACTTTCAATCGCACCCGCCTGTGTTAGACGCTCGCGAAACAGCCAGACCGTTTTGGCATCCGGCACCCGATCCGACAGGCTCAGTCCCAGGAAGCGCATGAAGGACAGACGGTCGTTGATCAGATACTCCGTCCGCTCATCAGATCAATGGTTCAGCGTCTGGATCACCAGGATCTTGAAGATCAGCACCGGATCAAAAAGCGGTCGTCCGCCTTTGCTTTCCTCGGAATACGCCAGAGCCTTGTCCAGATCAGGGCGGAACACCTCAAAATCCACAGTCCGGGAAAACGCTTCGAGTTGATCGCCAAGCCCACTCAGTCGAGCAAGCCGCTCTTCAACATCAAAGAAACCGGGCTGCTTCGTTATCTACCCTTCCAATCAACGCAGAGGAAATGGAACCACAAAGAACGCCTCAAAACCAGCGGGTTTTTCGAACCATCCACCTCCGCCCGGCGCTTTGTAGCGGTGTCCAATTTGGACAGTGCCGGCGCGGAAACGGAGCTAAAAGTGGCAGTGTCCATATCGATGAGGTATCCTTGAAAAGACAGCATCGCGCATTTAAAGCTGGTGAACGTTGCGCATCATAGCAATTCCTATGTGAGAGGACGCAACGTGACTGGCGGACAGCTGAAGGATAGTTTTTTATTATTCCCAAAAGGAATATATGAAAAATAATTTATACTAAAATCTTATATATTTGGTATTCGAAACAGCGAATGATATCCCATGCCGCACGAAGCCTGTAACGATACTTCATAAATAAAACAGCAGCGTGTGAGACGGTATGCAAATTGACGTTTCCAATAAACGACAGAAGGTCCGCGAACTTCTTAGAAACGTCCAGAGAACGCAGTTTCTCATAAAAATCAAAATAGAAGAATACACAGACCATATTATAAATTCACACTATAACACAAGTATCGTGAAGAGTAAGATGTCAGAAATGATTTCTTCGTACATTGTGCTCCTTCAAATTCAGGACATTATTCTTACTGGCCTTTCAAAAACTCCTCCTGACGGGAAAGTGTTCTTATCCCCCGAGTTGGTCGGTGTTTTGCGGGACTATGGTCTGGTGGTGGGATAAGGAGAGTTCATTGGTAATGAACGCTTTTCAGTTGATCGCAGTTTCGCTCTCTTCTGTGATTTTTCTAACAGAATGCTCTGCGCGCCCGCATGCATCTGCAGATGAAACGGTAGCGTGTCATGAGTATCATGCAATGATGACAGCACCATTGCCGCCTGATGTTATGCGCAGGATGGAGGCGGACTGCATGAGGCTAAAAGAACAATGGAAAGCGGTACCTCCCTGAAGTCTCGACCAAAGGTATGCTCAGGTTTGGCCGGCGCTTCCGCCGCCCCCTCCGTCCATAAAGCATTCTATGTGGCAAGAAGAAGAAGGAGGCGCTCCCTTACTCAATTTGGACAACCGTATTACCGGCAGCCACGAGGTCCCATAAGAAGTTTCCCCCGACACCAGGTAAAGCTATCCTCTTCCGAGTTTAACGGGAGGTTATTTTGAGCAAAGCGGATCTGAGTAAATGGGTTGCCGAGAGCATTCAGATATCCGTGCGGCATGCCGATAACCCGTCATATTTCAGCGATATGGTGCACGAAAGGCCATGTCCCGACCGGTCAGTACAGGGAAAACCTAAACAGGACTGCTTAAGCTCAAGCTCTTGGGGCGTGCATCTGATTGGTCAATTGAAGCAGGGTTTCTGAAATTTCCCGATCTTTTTACCGCAGGAGAAAGAGCAATGGCGCTGTTTCGCCTCGATAATACCGAGGACCCTCTCCTGTGATAACATAGACCTTTAAGGAAAAGGACTTAACTTAAGCGCTTTATTCTCGTTGCCATAGCAGCTCTTGCCCTCACAGGACGCGCTTATGTCCTAGCCCCCTCCACCTCCCGGCCGCCCACTGCCCGCCAGCACATCCCGCGTCCGGACAAAGGTGCCCTACTGGAACACCAGCACTGGATCAAACGGAGGACGACCGCCTTTGCTTCCGTCTGAATAGGCCAGTGCCTTGTTCAGCTCCGGACGGAACACCTCAAAAATCCACAACCCGGGAAAATGCTTCAAGTTGGTTACCGACCCCACTCCACCGGCAAGGCTCTTTTCAACATCAAAAAACCGGACTGCTTCTTTATACATCCCTCATCGTAAGATAAATGATGAAATCACAAACAGAGCCAGATAAACGGGGGGCTACCCCCTCCACCTCACAAAACTACCATCGTATATGGCTCTTGAGGACAAGCTTGTTTCAGGCACTACAGAAACCTATCCCACGCCAAAGCACGCAGCACTCTTGAAGACAGTCCACTTACAAATAATATCGCTTTTTTTTGAGAAGATTATCATTTCAAGGCATACATCAACATAACGGACTGCTCGAAGCCGCATATGGCTGATCAGTGACCAGATTACTTGTCTGTTTGCGCAATGGGACTATCATTGCTTCCGGCTTCAGAAGGTCCGCAAGCAGTTCGGCTGACATCGGCACACGCTCCTTCAGCACATCGGCCACCAGCCGGTTTTCGGCCAAAGCCTGTTTGGCGATGGACGCACACAACTCATACCCAAGCACCGGCACAAAGGCGGTAATAATGCCGATGCTGTTCTGCACCTGCTCCAGACACCGCTCTTTGTTCGCACGAATACCACGCACGCATTTTTCGGCCAGAACTCGGAAGGAGTTGTTCATCGTCTGAATGGAATCCAAAATACAGTAACCCATGGCGGGTTCAAACGCATTCAGTTGGAGCTGACCGCCTTCCGCACAGAATGAGACGGTTGCATCATGCCCGATCACCATAAAGGCCACCTGATTGACCATTTCCGGAATAACCGGATTGATCTTGCCCGGCATGATGGATGAGCCAGCCTGTGCAGCAGGCAGAACAATTTCCGCCAGCCCAGCTCGTGGCCCGCTGGACAGAAGACGCAGGTCATTCGCAATTTTGGAGATCTTGATAGACAGTCGCTTCAAGACACTTGAGCAGGTCACAAACGCCCCAACATCCGAGGTCGCTTCAATCAGGTTCTCAGCCTGCTTCAGTGGGAAACCACACAGCTCAGACAAATGGGCCGTTACCAGTGCTCCATAACGTGAGTCACAGTTAATCCCGGTGCCGATCGCAGTCCCACCCAGATTGATTTCAGAAAGCTGCGGTAACATACTTTCAACAGCGGCAATTTCTTTCCGCAGGGTGCCGGCATAAGCTTTAAACTCCTGCCCGAGAGTCATCGGAACAGCATCCTGCAACTGTGTGCGACCTATTTTCAAGACAGTCTTAAATTCCTCAGCTTTTTCCTCAAACGCATTCACCAGATTATTCAAAGACGGCAGGAAAGAGCGCAAGGCAAAACAGACGGAAATTTTAACAGCTGTTGGATACACGTCATTGGTGGACTGAGACATGTTCACATCATCATTCGGATGCAAATTATCATACTGCCCGGCCTGAAGCCCTGATGCCAGAAGCCCGACATTCGCCACCACTTCATTAGCGTTCATATTGGTTGAGGTTCCAGCTCCACCTTGCAGAACATCGACCTTAAAATCTGACAGATATACTGGAAGGTTCTGACTAATTTCCTGACAGGCCTTTTCAATCATCACAGCCTTTTCGGGCGATAGATAGCCCAGCTGGTGATTCGCCAAAGCCGCTGCCTGCTTGACCAGAACAAGGGCTTTAATGAGATCGGGAAATTTTCCTATCGCCGTTCCTGTTGTCGGAAAATTGTCGACCGCACGCGCAGTATGCACACCCCACCTTGCATGACGGGGCAGGACATAGGCACCCAGACTATCCCATTCAGTCCGCTGTATCTTGTCACTCTTCGGATCTACACCGTTTTTATAAGACATCAGGACCACTTTCCCGTCTGCGTTTTTTCCAAAAAACTGCCGCAGACCTGTCACCATATTCTGGTCAACCGATCTGCGGCAGCGCTCATACCCTTAAATTTAAAGCATGTGCCATGACGCACACTTATCCAGCGTTAAAAATCCAGAGAGGTTTTGACGTAATACATGCCACCGCTAAACCCATAAGGAGAGTAGGACGCATATTTAGCCAAACCCTGCTGCGTGTTGGCAATGGAGTGCGGCACACGTGTCGGGTGCTTGTTCCCAACGTTGTTAGCGCCCACACCCACAGTCCAGCGCGGAAGAATTTTATAATCAACTTCCAGATTGGTGATGAACCCCGGATTCTGCTGGAACGGCACAGCCCCAGCCCCGGTGGGAGCAGCCATATAGACAATGGACCCATAACGCAGTTCCTGCACGGAAGCAGACCACTTCCCACGCGTCCAGTTCATACTGATCTGTTCACGGTTTTTCGGAGCCGAATGCAGAACCATCATCTTGGTGTATTCATTCACCAGATCAGATTTTGCAGACCGGATTTCGTTATCCGAGAAGTTAATCCCCATCGCAAACCGGAACTGACCAAGCTTTGCCGTATGCAGGGTGTAATCTGCGCTGAAGTCACCACCAAATGTCTGCGTGTTATACAGGTTGGCATAATAGGAAAGTGATGTTGCACTTTCGAGATTTGCGCTTTTTAGAAGTGCCAGAAGCTCAGAATCATTCTGGTTGACCGAATAGGTCTTGGTGCTGCCCATTCTGCCGTTAATGGCAATATAATACAGGTTCCCCGTTACGTGGAAATCATCAACCGGGTTCGCATCAAAACCAATAGAATAGCTGCGAGAATATTCACCTTTCATATTCCCTGCGCCAAGATATTTGGCAATGGCGCTGCTGGCCGGAATCTGGTCAACCGTATAACCGGGATACGGTGCTGAATAGAAATAGGACAGCGCACCAAGTGTAGGGGGACGATAGCCAGTATTGATATTCGCGCGAATAGCCCATCGTTTGTTTAAGTTGTAGCGGGTTCCAACAGAGCCGGTTTCAACTGTAGCAATATTATTATACCTGCCTACACGGCCACCTAGCGTCCATTCCCATTTCTTAGTGACATAGAAATCAAGATTGACGTTACCTTCATAAACATCACGGTTCTGGTAAGTCGCCGCTATCGGAACGTTCCCCGGATGGTCAGTTGCCCCCATACCGCTCCAGGAAGACGCCTCACCTTCAACCATCTGGAAGGTGTCGTGGCGATATTCACCACCAAACCGCAGATTGATCGGCCGTGGCGCCCAGTCCGGACGGAATGAACGGGACCCACGCAGACCTGCCGTCAGCTGTGTGGCAATAGAGGCGCCATCATAGAAGGAGGTTTGCTTACTGCCGGGAATAGAGACGTTTTCGGAATTCGTGGTGCTGTAATTCTGCTTATCACGCGCGTAGGTCACATAAGCATCCCACGCAAAACCGAACTTGCGCGCCTTGATACCGTTATCCGTCTCAAAATCAAGCTGATCCATAGCAATATAGGGCTGGTTACCATCAGGATACAGATCGGGATTGATCCACTCATCCGAGCTGGTGTTAGCGCGGTAGGTTTCCGGCACGTTTGCGCGACGATGAGAGAAGGTGGACGTGCTATAGAAATTAAAGCCGCGCGCCATCGGCACAGACATGTTTTCGCTAATGGTTTCCAGCGTCGATTTGGGAATACCTAAGCCACGCTGCACATTACGATTGGCTGTTTCATTTCTGGAATCATCAAAAATTTTCCCATAAAAATCGCCACCACGCGTAGTGGGAAGCTGATGGGAAACCTGTGCTGCAAGGTCAAGATAGCCGCCATTACGCCCCAGAGCCATGCCGTAATTAGCAGAGCCATCCAGAGCCTGACCATCCCCTGCATAATAGCCACTATTTTTAAAATTGATGCTCCCACCATGCGTATCGTGCTTGAGCACAATATTCACGGCACCCGCAATGGCATCCTGCCCATACAGAGCAGACGCACCTTCTGTCACAACTTCAATATGATCAATGGCGGAAACCGGTATCAGAGAGATGTCAGCCGGTTCACTCCCCCAGTTGGTGCCAGAGTTTGAGTTAAAATTCGCACCAATATGACGGCGATGACCGTTAACCAAAATGAGCGTATCATCCGGGGACTGGCCACGCAGCTGCATGGTCTGCACAAAGGAGCTTGCACCACCACCAGGAAGAACTGCCGTTGTAATAGCAGGATTTGCCTGTGCCAGAGCAGACAAAACGTTTGTCTGGCCGGTTTTCAAAAGTTCCGCGCCCGTCACGACAGTTACCTGCGTGGTGCTGTGCTTAGGTGTTGTGGGAGAAAAGACGGAACTGCCAGAATGACCGCCCACTTCGATAGATTCTTCACCACCCTGCAATGGCGCAGGTTTTGAGCGCTTACGTGCACGGGCAGCTTTTACAGAAGCCCCTTTGGCCGCTTTTATCTTTTTTACAAAAACTTTCTGAGGCCTTTCTGGTGGAGATGCGGCACTTGCTGCAAAACCACTTCCTGCCGGAACAAGAGCACCGAACGCCACACTCGCGACGAGTGACAATTCAAATTTCGATATTCTGGCCATCGCATCACCCTGACATCCGGTCGGATTAAGAAACTTATCTGGTTTTCTTATGATACGTTTCCGTTATGTTTTGGCGTCATATTGAATATTGATATGTTGCTTTCAGAAGTAATTTTCTGGTGGGTTTAGAAATATAAACCCATCTTTTCGATATAAAAAAAATCCCTCGCACAACGACACATGGCCCTGCAAGGAGTTCATATCCAGAAAAACTCAATGAAAATTATCTTGAAAAATTATTCCATAACAATCGGCTTGCGTACGGTCATCAAGGAAATCAGGCCAGCAACAATCAGAGCAACAGCGCACAGATACCAGGCTATATTAAAATTCCCGGTCCAGGCGACGATGTAACCCGTCAGAATCGGAGCCGTCAGACCAAGAGCGTTACTGAATGTTAGTGTGACACCGGTTACTGATCCGATTTTCTGGCCGTCCTGTAACATATCGGCCAGCATGGCCGTGTTCGCCCCGTTCGCAGCAATCAGGCAACAAAGAGAGAGAGACAACACAGCCAGAATTGGCATCTCTTCATGAAAGAAAGGAAGAAAGCCAATCATCGCGCTCCCGATAATACAAAACGCTACAATAAAACGCCGATGGCTGGGGTCGGTATTCCTGCGGAAAACAAAATGCTCCGCTACCCGCCCCAGAAACACCGCTCCGACAGCCCCCAACACATAGCATCCTGCTGTGCCGCTTCCGGAACCCAGAACATTCAGATGTAGTTCATGAATCAGATAAAAGGGTACCCAGGACATTAGCAGAAAGTTCAGAAAATTCTGCGTGCACTGCACAACAAGAATGCCGCAAAATGTGGAAGAGCGGAACAGAGACAGCACTTCTGAAACGCGAATAGGGCGAACACGCGCCTGCGTGTCTGATTTTTCCGGGTTTCTGTAAAGCAGCCACCATGCGAGTGCCCAGAGCAACCCGACAACACCCAGCGCCATAAATTCAAAACGCCAGCCCACTTTTGCAATCAGGTAAGCTCCGGCAATTGTGCCGCCGGCAAGCCCAATCTGCATGCCCGTCAGCAGGACCGTCATGACGGTGCCACGCTCCTGCGGTTTGGCCCAGTTGCGAACAATGGTTGCACCCACACCAAATGTTGGCGCTTCTCCCACGCCAAGCAGCATGCGTGTTAAAATAAACTGCGTCACATTACGGGTCATGCCGCCCAGAATCATTGCGCAGGACCAGACGGAAACTGCCAGACTCCCCACAAGGCGCGCACCAACACTATCCAGCAGAATGGTCGACGGCAGATTCAGCACAAAATAAGACCAGAGAAAACTGGAGGAGACCCATCCCATCTGAACAGATGAAAGCGAAAATTCACGGCCGAGATCCGGCAAAGAAATGGAAAGTGCCGCACGATCCCCATAACTGATGACATACATCAGAAAAATCATGCCAAAAAACACGTATCGTGATGAGTCTGCGTTCTTGTTCATCGCTTGATCACCCTTCAAACCTTCTGCCTTGAAAGGCACCCTAGCCTTACACAGCCTACCCGTATTTTTTTACGATAACGGAACATTAGGATTACACCATACCTTCGGTGCTTTTTTACGGATTTTTTTAAGATGCTCCGGAGGAAGATTCTGATTCTAAAATAGCTTTTTGCTTTACTGGTCTTTCATGTCGCAACATCCACAGACCAGAGCCGATAATCAATAACCCACCGACAAACATGGCCACACCGGGAACTTCTCCAAAACCCAGCCAGCCGATCAGCGCTGCCCACACCAAACCGCAATAGGCAAACGGTCCAATGGCGGAAACCTGCGCGGAGGCAAATGCTTCCGTCTGCAAAACCTGTGCGATACCGGCAAATGCGCCAACGGCAACAAGGCAGAGCAGGTCAGCCTGCGTTGGCATATGCCAGACAAAAGGTAAGGCCGCTGCTGTCGCCGCTGTCATCAAAATAGCCTGCCACATGGCAATAGTTGTGCTTTTTTCTGTCGCGGAAAGCTGGCGGATCTGCATGGTTGTCAGGGCCCCCACAGCGCCTTGCGCCAGAGCAACCGCATACGCCCATGTCGGCACTGCGCCATGACTGCCGCCCAGAAGCCCCTTGCCGGTTGCCACCACAACAACCCCCGCAAACCCAATAGCCACCGCGACCCAACGTTGTACAGACGGGCGCTCATGCATGAATGGGATCGACAGAAGAATAAGGAAGAAAGGCTGCGTGTAAGATAAAACCTGCTGCTCCGCCAACGGAAGATGTGTCACAGCAACAACCGTCATGATCATGCTGACCAACCCGACAACGGAACGGATGACATGACCGCCAAAATGGTTAGTCTTCAGAACAAGGCCACCGCGCAGCGCTATCACCACGACAAATGGCAGAGAAAACAGGTTTCTGAAAAAAACGATTTCAACAACGGAGAGTGTCGAACCGGTAATTTTCTGCAAAGCGTTGAGAAGAGCCGTAAAAAGTGTCGCCAGAGCCAGCAGATACGCACCACGTGCAAGATTATGTTGCATGGTCACTCTCGGTCTGTTTCTGCCGCGTTCTTCTCAAAATCTTTTATCCTTCAGCCGCAGCAATTTCACCACCGATCGCTTTAATCTGCGTGGCGATAGCCTGTGCGAGCTTATCGGACCCCGGTGTGTCGCTATGCACAAGGATAGAACGAGAGTGAATGGGCAGAGACTTTCCATCAATAGTGGTCACGCTTCCAGTTTCAAGAAACTGCTTTACGCGCCCCCTGACTTTATCCAGATCGTGAATCACCGCTCCTTCCAGCCCACGCGGTACCAGCGCTCCATTCGCCTGATAGGCGCGATCCGCCAGAAAAAGAGATCGAACCCGCAAACCGGCTTTTCTGGCCGCCAGATCAATCGGCTGCCCTTCCATGGCCAGCATCACCAGATCAGGATCAATCTGCGCAATCACGCGGGCAAGACGGTCAGCCAGATCCTGATCCGCATTGGCCATTGTACCAAACGCCGCATGATAGCTGACATGGCCCACCCGCACACCATAACGCGCGGCAATCCCTTTAAGCGCGCCAATCTGGTAGGCCAGCATCGCTTCCATTTCTTCGGCGCTGACAACCATGGTCCGGCGGCCAAAACCCATCCGGTCAGGCAGACCGGGATGCGCACCAATGCTCACACCATGCTCTTTGGCCGCCCGCACAACGCGGTCCATAATCAGATGGTCACCCGCATGAAAGCCACAGGCAATATTGGCCGATGAAATTACACGCATCAGCGCGGCATCATCCGCAATTGTCCAGCGGCCAAAGCCCTCGCCAATATCGGCATTCAAATCAATCTTCATGATTTTTTATCGGCCTGACCGGCCTCCCTGCGCATAAAAGATTTTCTGTAAAGTGCCGCATTATCCTGAAGGGCCTGCAAATAGGCATCTTCATTCCGCATAGCTTGCAAACCCTCTGCATGGTCACAGCACTGTAGTTGCACAAAGCTGCCAATACGCGCCTGTGCCAGACGCCATAAATCCGCTTCGATCACCGTAGCAATGCGCGGATAGCCGCCCGCCGTGTTGGCATCTGCCATCTGCACAATCGGCTCACCAGCGGGGGGAACCTGAATAATACCCGGAATAACACCGTATGAACGCAACTCAACAGAGTGCGTCAGCTTCAAAGCTCCCCCTTTCAGACGGTAGCCCAGCCGGTCGCTTTGCGCTGTAATCTGCCAGGAGGCGGACCAGAAATGAGCGCGCGCTTCTTCCGTGAACAGAAAATAGTCTGTTGCGGGAATTGCCCGCAAAGTCACGGTCTTCTCTTTTTCTTTTGCCTTGGCTGCGGGCAATGCGCACAAGGGAGGGACAGCCCCGAAGCCATGCGGCACACAACCACCTACACCAGGAAGCTGATCGTCTACCTGCAACGGTCGCCCGAGATATCCGCCAAAGCCCCCACGCAACTGCGTGCTGCGGGAGCCGAGCACAACCGGCACGTCAATCCCGCCACACACACACACATACATCCGCGCCCCGACAGAAGGGCGGTCAAGCGTCAAAGCATCACCAGCCTGCGCCGTGGCAACAGACCATGGCTGGATTACCCGTTCCCCAAGTGTGATCATACCCTCCCCGCCCGTCACGACAAAGCTGACAGCCCTGTCGAACCGAACCTTGAAAGGAAAGGTCTGCACTTCAATACAGGCAGCATCCGGCGCATTCCCCAGTAAACTATTCCCGCAACGCAGCGCCAGAGGGTCCATCACGCCAGATGTGCTTACCCCCAGATGTCGATATCCAAAGCGGCCCGCATCCTGCACGCTATTCAGAACGCCAGTTTCAAGAACTGTAATCACACTTCGATACTTTCGGCATAAAAGCGAATCTGGTCACCCACCTCAAACAACGCTGGCCGCTCGCGGTTCGGGTCAAACATCACAAGGTCGCTAAAACCAATGGAGTTCCAGCCATTCGGGCCGGTCAGCGCAGAAACCCCGGCTTGCGGCCCACCAATCGTGACTGTACCAGCCAGCATTTTTAAGGAGGGAACAGATTTTCTCGGCGTTTCCAGCCGCGGGTCAAGACCGTGCAGATAGCCAAACCCCGGCACGCTCCCAAGCGCACACACTGTATAAAGAGGGGCCTGATGCAGCGTGATAACTTCCTGAGGCAACAGGCCGCAATGTTTAGCAACGCGCGGCAGGTCGGACCCGAGCTCGCCGCCATAGCGCACAGCTACTTCAAACAGTCGGCCTTTGATGTGCTTCTCCGGCAGAGTTTCCCATGCCTTACGCAACCAGTGCGCTACTATCTCTGGATTTTCGGGCGGGACGGAGAAAATCAGCATCAGGTTGGTCACACCTGGCATGACTTCCGCAATATCCGGGCGCTCGGAACAGGCATCCATCAATGCCCAGATCCGCCGCTGGCAGGCCAGCGTAAACGCACCAGGCGCTTCAAACAGCATGGCCCGCGTACCAATCATGCTGATGGTGGGTTTATTCACTGAACCACCAGACTGATCTGTCTTCAGCGCGCTCATGGTTTCAGTCATGCGCGGAGGAACAATACTGTAAGATGGCAGCCACCAAATAACATCCTGTGCGGTGTTCTATATTGCGTCCGTAACGATACGGTCAGACAGCGAAACCCCGCCAACATTATCTGCCTGTGATGATATACAATAATCTTATGACGACGATACCACGCGGAGACATTGGATAATCTTATGACGCAAGACTGAACTGATCTTGGTCAATGGAATATTCCGTCTCTAAAGTGAAATGACTTATTGAAGTCTGGCCTGCGCCGCAGGGCAGTTCCGGTTCATAGATATCAGGATATTTCATATCATGACGACACAGCCTTACAGCACAGCACTTGTCACCGGCGCCTCCTCTGGCATTGGTGCCGCGACCGTCCGTCGCCTGCGGGAACTGGGGCTGGAAGTGCATGCCGTTGCCCGTGACAAGGAACGCCTGGACAAGCTGGCCGCACAAACCGGCTGCATTGTGCACGCTGCCAGCGTGGCCGATCTGGACGCCATGGGCGCAATCTTCAAAGAGCATGAGATTGATATTCTCATTAACAATGCCGGTCAGTCCCGCACGGGCAACATCACCAACACGACGGAAGAAGATATTGACGGGCTGGTGGACATCAACCTGCGTGCCGTCCTGCAACTGACCCGTCTGGCTCTGCCGGGTATGATTGCGCGTGACCGCGGCCATATCGTTAACATCACCTCCATTGCCGGCCATTATGCGTTTGCGGGCGGCAATACGGTGTATCACGCAACCAAGGCTGGCGTGCATTCTCTCTCTCAGCAGCTGCGGTGTGACCTGTTCGGCAAGAATATCCGCGTGACGGAAGTCTCTCCGGCCCGCGTGCAGACGGAAGTCTTTGGCCGTCTGATTGGCAACATGGAAGAAGCTCAGCGCCGCTTCTTTGATGAATACGACTCTCTTCTTCCGGAAGATCTTGCAAATTCCATTGCCTTTTCCATTTCTGCGCCGCAGCGCATGAATGTCAGCTTCATGGAAGTTCTGCCCACCATGCAGGTTATCGGTGGTCTGAACTTTGCAAAGAAAACGACTAAATCCTGACAGCCATGGACACTCAAGCTCTCAAAGCGCTGATAGACCTGTTTGGCCGTGCTCCTCTCCATGAGCTTGAGATTTCGGAAGGCGGCCAGACTCTTAAAATCACGCGCTCTGAGCAGGGGGCCGCATACGCTGCCCCTGCTCCCGCCCGTCCTTTGGCATCGGCAGAACCCTCTGCCGGACCGGCTACATCCGCTCCAGCTCCTGCGGCCCCCACTCATGCAGAGCGTGTGGTTACCGCCCCCATGTATGGCACCCTCCATCTGTCTCCCTCCCCGGATGCACCGCCTTTTGTAGCAGTGGGAGACACTGTGAGCGTCGGACAGCAGATAGGTCTGATAGAAGCCATGAAAGTTTTCACCCCGATCAAAACCGAAGTTTCTGGCCGTGTTGAGGCCATTCTGGTGACTGACGACAGTGAGGTCGAGGCCGATCAGCCTCTGATGCGTCTGTCATGAGCGCGCCCCACTCTTTTGGCCGTGTCCTGATTGCCAACCGGGGTGAGATCGCCCTGCGCATTCAACGCGCCTGCCGCCAGCTTGAGCTGGAAACAGTTGCCGTCTATTCTGAAGCCGATGCCCAGAGCCGCCACGTTCTGGAAGCCGATGTTGCTCTATGCATTGGACCGGCACCTGCAGCCCGCAGCTATCTGGATGCCGATGCTATTATTCTGGCCGCCAAGGTCACGGGGGCAACGGCAATTCATCCCGGGTATGGCTTTTTGTCGGAAAATGCCGATTTTGCAGAAGCTATTGAAAAAGCTGGCATAATCTTTATTGGCCCGACACCTGAATCCATCCGCCTGATGGGCGACAAGATTACCGCCAAGAAGACCATGCAGGCGTCCGGCGTACCCTGTGTTCCCGGTTCAGATGGCCCCTTGCCAGAGAACGAGCAGGCTATTCTGGATCTGGCCAATGCGGTTGGCTTCCCGGTTATTGTCAAAGCCTCTGGCGGTGGGGGGGGGCGCGGGATGCGGGTTGTGTGGTCAGCCGATGAACTGATCAAGGCTGTCGCCCTGACCCGCAAGGAAGCACAACAGGCCTTCGGAAATTCCACACTGTATCTGGAACGCTTTATGCAAAAGCCCAGACATATTGAAATACAGGTGCTATGCGACACACATGGCAAGGCTCTCTGGCTGGGTGCACGTGACTGCTCTTTACAGCGTCGTCACCAGAAAGTGCTGGAAGAAGCGCCACCACCCGGCATTCCGCACGAACTGATTGCAGAAATCGGAGTCAGTTGTGCGCAAGCCTGCCGCAATATTGGCTATCGCGGGGCGGGCACGTTTGAATTCCTATATGAGGACGGTATTTTCGCTTTTATTGAAATGAACACGCGCTTGCAGGTTGAGCACCCTATTACGGAAGAAACAACCGGCGTTGATATTGTGTGTGCACAGATTGAGATTGCTCAAGGCAAACATCTGGACATCGAGCAAAGCGCCATTCATACCATGGGCCATGCCATTGAATGCAGGATCAATGCAGAAGATCCTTTCTCATTCGCACCGTCTCCAGGCTGTGTAAGCCGTTGGGATGTTCCCGGGGGGGCTGGTATTCGCCTGGATACGCATATTGTGGCCGGAAGCGTTGTGCAGCCATATTATGACTCGCTCATTGCCAAAGTCATTGCACGAGGCGCCACACGGAGCGAAGCCATCCAGCGGCTCAAAATTGCTCTTGCTGAAATGCAGGTTGAGACAATCTCAACCAATATTCCGCTCCATCAGGCGCTTTTGTGCGACCCTGCTTTTGAGAAAGGTGGAGTTGATATCCACCATCTGGAACACTGGCTGGAAAAAAGGGAACACTCCTGATGAACACGCCATTATCAATTCCAGCTTTTGACAACCTTCCGAATTCAGAAGAAGTGATCCAGATCAGCCAATGGCTGAGCGAAGCTGGTCTCAGCAGCCTTGAACTGTCCAATGTGCTGGGTGCACGCCTTCGCATCACTGTGAGAGAGAGCGATGCCCCTACTCCCGACGCGATAAGCCATACGGTAACCACACACGGGCCGCCTGAGGCTGCTGTCTCTACCTCTACAGACATTTCTGTTACAGCCCCATATTTTGGGAATTTGTTACGAAAAAATCTACTTACAAAGGAAGAATTTGCACCGCCAGGCAGTTCTGTCTGTGCGGGAGAGGTGGTCTCCATGCTGCAAATCGGAGAACTGACTGTCCCTATTACAGCGCCACAAAATGGAACCGTGGTACATTTCATGGCTGAGGAAGGCGATCTGATCAGCTATGGACAAACCATTCTGACCCTTCATCCTCTTTGATAACAAAAAACTTCTGTCTGAAAATCAGTTAAAAGAAACCCTACCTCTTTTCAAAGCGGGGTTTTCTCTATCCGGCACGTCCCTTTGGATGTGCCGGATATCTTTTTTGCTTATTTCAAACCTGCGACAAACTTTGCAATCCGGTCACATCCTTCGCGGAGCGTCTCGACATCGGTCGCATAGGAAACGCGAAAAAACGGACTCATACCGTACGCTATACCCTGCACCGTTGCCACCTGCTGCTCCTCCAAAAGGCCCATGACAAAATCTGTATCTGTTGCAATGGTTTTTCCAGTAGCAGAAACCTTATGCATGCATGCACTTATATTCGCATAAACATAAAACGCGCCTTGAGGCTTATGGCACTGAATTCCCGGAATGGAGTTCAGCAGACCGACCACCAGGTCCCGACGGGTTTGATATTCCCGCGCGCGATCTTTCAGGAAATCCTGTGGGCCCTCCAAGGCGGCAACGGCAGCCGCCTGCGCCAGAGTGTTGATGCCGCTGGTTGACTGTCCCTGCATGTTGTTCATGGCGGCGATCAGCTTTTTGGAACCACCACAATACCCAACGCGCCAGCCTGTCATGGCGTAAGCTTTAGAGACACCATTAACTGTAAGAACACGTTCTTTCAGACGGGGCTCCACCTGAGCAATCGTACAAAACTCAAACCCGTCATAGACCAGATGTTCATAAATATCGTCTGTCATGACCCAGACGTTGGGATATTTAAGCAGGACAGCCGCAATTGCTTCCATATCCTCGCGCGGACAACATGTGCCTGATGGATTGTTCGGGCAATTCAGGATGACCCATTTTGTTCGCTCTGTAATGGCCGCTTCCAGATCATCCGCCGCAAGCCTGAAGCCGTTTTCTGCTTTGCAAGGAACCTGAACAACGCTGGCCCCGGCCAAACGCGCCTGATCCGCGTAGCTGATCCAGTATGGGGTGAGCAGTACAACCTCATCGCCCGTATTGCAGGTCGCCATGATGGCATCAAAAATGATCTGCTTTCCGCCATTGGCAATCAGGATTTCATCCAGCGCATAATCCAGATTATTTTCACGCAGAAATTTATTACGGACTGCCTTTTTGAGCGCCGGTTTACCAGCCTGAGGCGGATATTTTGTATCACCCGCCCGTGCTGCCGCCACAGCAGCTTCCACCACATGCGGAGGTGTCGGAAAATCCGGCTCACCCGAGGAAAGACTGATAACCTTAATACCTGCGGCCTTCAACGCCGAGGCTTTATCCGTCATTGCAGCAGAGGCTGATATGGAAATTCCGTTAAGTCTATCCGCTAAACCAGGCATCACACATTCACTCCGAGAACTTCTTTGATGCATGCGCACCCTAGAAGACAGAAAATTATCAATATGAAATGAATTTATGCCTAATGACCGTGCAGAAGATAGCATTGAAAAGCATCTACCCCCATACAAGAATTCTATGACAAGAAATAACACGTATATCTTCGCAATTTAGTCATCCAAAATCGAATAAAGCAATATTATAAAAAATATTGGTTTATATTTTGAGATTAATATTCATATCTAAGAAATAAAACAGATTAAACTTGATGTGTATACAAATATATATTTAATAGCAAATTTTTCGAATTTATTGACCATTTACAAAAATTACATTAAAATCCAATAAAGTACGGCGCATGGAGAGGGCAAAATGGATATTCGTCGGTTGCAAGCGTTCGTAAAAATTATTGATATTGGAAGTATTTCTCGTGCTGCCGATATTCTGAATATTGCACAGCCAGCTCTCAGCCAGCAGTTGGCATCGCTAGAAACCGCGTTCAAGCAGAAACTGCTGATCCGCAGCAAAATGGGTGTCACCCCAACGACCGCTGGTCTGGAATTGTATCGCCACTCACAAACCATTATCAAACAGCTTGACCGCGCCATGACTGAGATCAGTAACGGTGCAGGACCATTGGTAGGCAAGGTTTCGGTTGGGCTTTCGCCTTACTCTTCGGGTTCCACGCTGTCTCTGGCACTCCTCAAGGAAGTGCGTGAGAAATTGCCGGGCATCACGCTCCACCTGACTGAAAGTTTTGACGATATTTATAGTGAAATGGTCATGACAGGCCGATTGGATATGGCGGTCATTCATGGGGCTGGACCTATTAAAGGGGTACATTTCACTCCTCTCATGAAAGAAGATTTCTTTCTGGTTGCCCCGGAAAGCTCTTCTTTTACAGAGAGCCTCTCTTCTCCGGTCAGGCTCTCTGATTTGACGGAAGCTCCCTTACTCCTTCCCCCAGGCTACAACTTTGTCCGCAAGCGAATTAACATGGCTTTTGCACGCAAACAGATTACGCCGAATATTGTTGCTGAAGTTGAAGCACTGCTGACGCTTCAGGATGCTGTTGCCGCAGGCATTGGCTGTACAATCCTACCCTGGTCTGTCGCCAGCAAGATTATCGTTCCAGGCAAATCCCGTGTGTATGAACTATGTAGCCCCGTGATTCAGGAGGATGTGTCCCTCTGTGTACCGGAAAGCATTCCAGAGACGGAAGCTGGTCTAGCCGTACGCGAAATTCTCATTGATCTGGCAAAAAACATGGTTACGTCACAAAACTGGCCTGGTACTAAAATCACGAAAACATAACATCAGCTCAAAAACCAATTCCAATACTTTTTCGGCTCAGAACCTATTTTGTTACACAAATAGCATGTTCGAAAAATCGCTTATTTTTGGCTATGTATTTATAATGCCATTCCTCCTGTGATAATTAGGCTCAGGATTCATTCTTTAAGATAGAAGATGAGGCTTGCTGCGATATGGATAGCGGACATAAAAATGTGAGCGCAGCGATCGTATCTGGTTGCAACACGTCGCCAGTATTTCAGCTTTGCAAACATGTTTTCGATCAGAGGGTGCTTCTTATACAGATGGAAGGTTCGAAAAACCCCTTGGCTCTGAAATGTCCTATGTGATTCCATTTCTTCGGCGTTGATTGGGGAACGGGTTATGAAGCAGCCTGATTTCTTTGATGTCGAAGAGCGGCTTGCCCGGCTGAGCGTGCTTGGTGATCAGCTCGAAGCGTTTTTCCAGAGCGTGGTTTTTGAAGTGTTTCGCCCTGATACGGAGAAGGCTCTGGCCTATTCAGATTGGAGCAAGGGCGGGCGACCACCTTTTGATGCGGTAATGATGCTCAAGATCCTAGTGATCCAGACGCTAAACAATTTATCTGATCAACGACCGTCTGTCGTTCATGCGCCTTCTGGGATTGAGGCTGTCGAACCGCGTGCCAGATGCCAAAACAATTTTGTTGTCTCGCGAGCGTCTGACACAGGCGGGTGCCATTGAAAGACTGTTCAATCGTTTTGATGCAACTTTGAGGAACGCCGGTTATCTGCCGATATCCGGCCAGATTTTGGATGCAACACTCGTGGAGGCTCCAAAGCAGCGCAATACCAACGCTGAGAAAGCGGATCTCCGGGTAGGACGTATTTCTGAAGACTGGCAGTACAAGCCCGCAAAGCTGTCCTTAAAGATCGTCGTGCGCGATGGCCTCTTAAGGTCACGAAAGCAAAGCAGCAGGATGATGGAACCATGCCGTCAAGCGATCTCGCCATCCCGTTCTTTGACTAGAGTGTGTCGTCAGTTAATTCCAATGATGGCGGAGACGAATTGCACGGCTGCGAGGAAAGTTGACTTCAGCTTGTCATATCGTGTTGCAATACCTCTGAACTGTTTAAGTCTGGCGAAGAAGCGTTCGATGATGTTTCGTTTTTTATAAAGCGAAAAGAGGATTTTCCGTGGAGTGCGTCGGTTTTTCTTTGACGGAATAACCGGTGTGATCCCCCGCTCTTCAAGCTTTTCGATGAGGGGATCGGCATCATAAGCCTTGTCGGCGATGAAGACCTCGGGATCGACTTCATCGAGCAATGGCTCTGCTTCTGTGATGTCGGCCCTTTGTCCGGGCGTCAGGGAAAGAGCCGCAGCCTTTCCCGCGGCATCGACAATGGCATGGATTTTCGTGGTCAGTCCGCCACGGGAACGCCCGATGGCCTAATCCATAACCCTTTTTTACGGGCGCCCGCGCTATGCTGGTGAGCACGGACAATGGTGCTGTCGATCATCATGTATTCGTTGTCATGGTCAGCAGCCAGATGCCGGAAAATCCGCTCGATCACGCCGCCTTCGCACCAGCGACGCAGCCGCCGGTGCACGTTCTTCCAGTCCCCGAACCGGGCAGGCAGATCACGCCAGGGAATGCCTGCACGGTAACGATACAGCACGGCTTCGATAAACAGACGGTTATCCGCAGCCGTCCCACCGACATGACCTTCGCGACCCGGGAGAAGATCTTTTATCCGCTCCCACTGACCATCGCTCAGACCATACCGTCGCATTCACACTCTCCCCGTTCCAGAAACAGGAAGAAAACATCACAGATCAAACGGGAGTACAAACTTCATAATCCCCCCGTTTAACTGACGACACGCTCTAGGTACGATGCCGGTCATGCAATCGGAAGCACTCCGCAAACGCTATTGCGAGAAATTTGGTGTAGAGGTGATTGTCCCGAACGAGACCGACAAGGTGGTTGTCGATCGCATCATCTTTGACGAATTGGTTCGTGGTGACCTGAGGCCAGAGTCCAAGGCCGAATATCTCCGTGTGGTTGAAGCACTGCGGGCCGAGGGCGCGGAAGGCGTAATCTTGGGTTGCACCGAGATATTCCTGCTTATCAGCCAGTCAGATTTTCCAGCGTTCCCTGTCTTCGATACAACTGCTCTGCATATTCAGGCCATCGTAGACTTTGCTCTAGCAAGATGACGGCTCACCGTTACCTGTGAAGAAACGACACTAACATTGGGGAGAGAGAGTAATATGCATATGATCGGGCTTATTGGGGGAATGAGCTGGGAAAGCTCGGCAGAATATTACCGCATCATCAACGAAGGCGTTCGCAATAAGCGTGGGCCGACTGCATCCGCACCCTGCCTGCTCTGGTCTTTCGACTTTTCCGAGATCGAGGCGCTTCAGCATAAAGGGGACTGGGAAGGCCTGACCGCAAAAATGGTCGATGCGGCGCAACGGCTCGAAGCTGGTGGAGCCAAGGTTCTGCTGATCTGCACCAACACCATGCATCGCATGGCCTCAGCAGTACAGGCGGCGGTCAACATTCCGCTTCTGCACATTGCTGACCCAACGGCAGAGCGGATCAAAGCAGCAGGTTTTTCAAAAATTGGCCTGCTGGGAACAGCTTTCACGATGGAGCATGATTTTTACAAAGGTCGCCTGATCAATAACCATGGTCTCGACGTTATCGTACCGAACGACGAGGATCGTGCTACCGTTCATCGCATCATCTACGAAGAATTGGTAGCAGGCCAGATCAAGGAGTCATCCCGCGCAGCCTACAAAGCAGTCATTGCTCGTTTAGTCGAAGCGGGTGCAGAAGCCATCATTCTGGGCTGCACCGAAATCATGCTGCTGGTAAGGCCCGAGGACAGCACCGTCCCGATCTTTGACACCACAGCGCTCCACGCTGAGGCCGCGATAGAATACAAGCTCAAAGATTGACGATCTCGCGGCCCGTTACACTGTTGGTGCACCACCAAACCGGCTCCAGCAATATGAGAATGAAGCCGTCTGAACGCTGCCTCACACGCTGTTCCTGTTGACCTCAACAACTGAGCCCGAATGATCAACTCCACCAGAGCGAAGGGGCGAAAAGGCGCAAAACTCAAAAAGATCTGAAAGCCCATGATCATAACCCTTCGAACGTATCAGCCGGGCGGGGCGGCAGCACATGGGCTAGGTAGCGCGAAAGCTGCGCCTCCAAGTCGTCAGAGGAGAAAATTCCGGCGATGTAACCGTCCGGACGCACAAATACCCACTGACCGGGTTCGATCCCGTATGCTTCGGCGATATGGCCATCCTCGTCGACGAGTTCCTGCCCCGCGCCGACGGTGACAATACGAACACCCGCGATGGCCGACGGGCGGTCATGCGGCTGATAGCCGAGCAAGGTCCAGTGAGGCCCTTTAAAAACCATGAACAGTCGTGTTCGTTGCCCGGCCTGTCCGCGACAGGGCGCATCAGGCGCGCGATCGCCCGCCTGCACTTTGCCGCCCACCGAACCGGGCACGTTCAACGATGAATCGCAATAGCAGAGGTCCATTTGCCGCGCTTCGCGATTGCGCCGCATGGTGCCCTGCTTCGCTTCACCGAGCAGCCGCGTCGAGAGACGCAGCATGTTCGACGCAATCGGCCGACGTTCCGCCTCGTAGCTGTCAAGCAGCACTTCCGGCACCTCCGCCAGAACGGACGCCAGCTTCCAGCCGAGATTATAGGCGTCCTGAACGCTGGTATTGAGGCCCTGCCCGCCGGTTGGCGGATGAACATGCGCGGCGTCCCCCGCAATGAAGACGCGCCCGATCCGATAGCGATCGGCCAGACTGAATTGCCCCGGGTTTTGTGGAGACAGAACGACCCGAGAGGTAAGAAGAATTCATGAGCAACAAATCGAAGCGTTTTCCGCCTGAATTTCGTGACCGTGCAGCCCGCATGGTTCTGGAGGAAGAGAAGAACTATCCTTCGCGGTGGTCTGCGGTGATGACGATCGCGCCAAAGCTGGATATTCATCCTGACACGCTGTCAAAATGGACCCGTCTGCATGAGCGGGCCAATGCGCCTGCGGTGAGTGAACTGCCTGATCGAGAGAAGATCAGGCAACTGGAGCGAGAGAACCGCGAACTGCGGCAGGCCAATGAAATCCTGCGTAAGGCTTCTGCGTATTTTGCCCAGGCGGAACTCGACCGCCGGTTCAGGCCATGACGCGCTTCATTGATGAGCACCGGCAGACATATGGTGTCGGGTCAATCTGCAAGATCCTGCCGATTGCACCATCTGTTTATTATGCAACCGTTGCCAGACAGAAAAATCCCTGTGTGCGCAGCCAGAAAGACAAAGAGTTGAGCGACGAAATCCGTAGAGTATGGAACGATAATTTTTGTGTCTATGGAGCGCGTAAGGTCTGGCATCAGCTCAGACGCGAAGGCAGGACTATCGCCCGCTGCACGGTAGAGCGGCTGATGCGCCAGATGGGACTTAAAGGTGTCATTCGTGGCAAGGGGATCAGAACCACACGGCCTGATCCACAACGTCCCTGCCCACAGGATCTGGTGCAGCGCCAGTTTCATGCTCCAGCCCCCAACAGGCTCTGGGTTTCGGATTTTACTTACGTTTCCACCTGGCAGGGCTTTGTGTATGTGGCCTTCATCATTGATGTATTTGCCCGCGTGATTGTGGGGTGGCGTGTCTCATCAACGGCCCATACCGACTTCGTGCTGGATGCCCTTGAGCAGGCTCTGTGCCAGAGGCAGCCCGAGGGCAAAGTGACCCACCATTCCGATAGGGGCTGTCAATATGTGTCCATTCGCTACACGCAAAGACTGGCTGAAG
>VNJR01008060.1:0-14331 GCA_008042585.1 Drosophila punjabiensis
CGCAGCATACTTGCCAAACTTTTTGGGATCAATTTTTTTCTGTGCAGCTGAGCACACTTTATAAAACGTTGACTCTTTTAATGAGTGTATTATCGACTCCGATTATACGGGATGTAACTTCAAAGTTGCTAAAGAATTTTCTCGACGTATTTCCGTCATTGGTATTTCCAAAGCCTTGCTTCGGAAGATCTACCAATAGACCCAGTTCAGTTTTAAATTGCTCTTGAATTATTTTCTTCGTATCTGTTTCGTAGTTATTCTGAATCGTTAAAATGTAGTTCATAGTGCGTCAAACTGAGAGTTTTTTTCTGTGTTTAACGCCGCATATTTTTAATTTGACTTCGAAATTATTAAAACTTTTAACATTTTTCTATTCGTTAATCAATTTTATTTAATCTAAACTATTGTAGCAAACTTTTTTATGAACCTAAATAATTTTCCTTGACCAAAATGTAGAAAAGCACAAAATTCATCAAAAAGTTTGGAAATATATATATATTTTTTTTTTTTAGCTTAATTAAACTATTTTTTTTATATTAATTAAGTAAAATTAAGTAAATAAAGTTAACATTAAAATATGCGTAAATTTTTTTTTTATATTTTTATTTTTATTTTAAAATTGGAAATTTCGAAATTTTGTGTTTGACCCTCTTATGCGCCCATTTCTGGTGGGCGTGGCAAGTCCATTTTTGCACCAACAAATTCTGTGGGTAACTACTTTACAATGGTAAAGATTTAAAAAAATTAGAAAATTTATTTCAAAAGTTATGATTTTTGCAACGTGTTTAGGCAGAATGCCCCACTGTGCGGTGTTGTTAACGTTGCTGTCGACGGTGTTGTTGCTGTTGGCGTATATTTTGGTGATTTTGTTTATATTAATTATATTATATTATTATATTATATTATTTTGTTTATAATAATTAGTTATGTTTTTGTGATGTATATTTTCACTTTTAGTGATTACAGTTTTTGTTTTTCGTTTTTTTTTTTTACTTTTGCACTTTTGTATTTTTTATTGTTAAATTTGCCACTCTTAGAAAATTTTTCGCCCACTGGTGATATTTTTCAAACTGAAGAAATTTTTCAAACTGACGAGCTCAAATCACAAATTAGAAGTGATTTTTAAGACGCGGCTAAACTGTACGTAGATCCATAAAAACTCAAGCAAACAACAAATGCTGAGCAAAGCGTATTCCAATTTCGTTTAGACACCGTTACAAATGTGTCCTTTTCACCTCCATCCAAATTTTTTTGAATTAAGTACAAATCTCGTAGCACGCATTCGATCGAGTGCAGGTGGAATGAGTGTGGGAAAATTCGGTTGTTCTGATCCTCTAATGGGAAACAAATGACCTTTCTCAAGTGAGGTATCTCACAGGGAAAATCACAGACCGTCCCTTTTTTAAGTGAAGGTTCGTGGGTGAGCGTCCTTCATATGTAAGTACTTTGTTTTTCCGTTAAGATTCAGCACCGTTGCATACGCACTCGTATCCATATTCTTGTGGAAACCCCTCTACAAGTGCCCTTTTACATGTATTGACCCTAATTAAGTGCCTCTTGATACCCCCTTTGTTGACACATAAACCTAATTAATTGCATTTCTATACCCTTGCAGGGTATTATAATTTCAGTCAGAATTTTGCAACGCAGTGAAGGAGTCATCTCCGACCCTATAAAGTATATATATTCTTGATCAGCATCAACAGCCGAGTCGATCTAGCCATGTCCGTCTGTCCGTCTATCCGTCTGTCGTTCTGTCCGTCTGCCCGTTTCTATCTTTCTGAATAAAACAACTGATCCGTAAATTTATTGAAAAAAAATTATAACTTTACTGTTTTTTAACATATCTTGATCAACTCTCGGTTATGAGCTTTCTATATTATTTAAGATTTTTGGATTCAATTTTATAAAAATCGGACTACTATATCATATAGCTGCCATAGGAACATAAGTTTTCAACATAATTTCTTCTTCTTTGAGATACTAGTATTTCATATTTTTTCCGAATTTTGTTGTTGTAAATTTCATAAGAATCGGACGACTATATTATATAGCTGCCATACAAACGATCGGCAAAATGTGGAGGTAAATTACATTTTACTTTACATGTAAAAATGTGAAAAAATGTATAAAAATGTAAAACTGTAAAAATTGTATGTATATGAAAGTAGTTCATATTATATTATATTGAGATAGATTATAATTCATGCAATTGGAATCTGCAAGGGTATACCAACTTCGGCGTTCCGAAGTTAGCTTCCTTTCTTGTTATTACTCAAACCACTTAAAATTTTGACAGCTAACCCATTAAGTGCATTTTTAGTACACTTTTGCCGACATCAAAGGTCCCGAAACCCTTGTAATCATACTAGTTACCACTTGTCATCAAAAGGCATCTATGTATGAAGTTCACTAAATGTATGTACATACTAAAGTCCTCTCTTTTTTAGCTCTCCTCTGTTGTCTTCAGTTTCTTTGTTTTGCCTGCGAGATCTATCCTAATTCTTTTGGCATCTTGAGTCTACTGCTTTGAGTCGATTGCGTACACATTAGGTAAACATTATATGACGGTAAGTGAAGTGACTCGTGTTGATAATAATAATTTAATAATTTCATTTACAGAGTGTGCTTTATGTCTAAATGCGACTTCAAACTAGACAGTTTGAATGGCAAACTAATCACATTTTCGGAATTTATTTTCTTTTTAAAAGGGTATGTAAATTGTGAAAAATATTGAAATTATCAATTTGGTTCTAACATTTAGCATTGCTAAATAATTCAATAAATATTGTTAAACAACAATTGAGTAACAATATGAAATTTTTATACATAAATAAATAAATTGCCTACAAAAAATTACTCCAAAATTTCAAGATTTCTTGGCATTTTATATAGTAGACTTAATATGGGATCTTCCACGGCTTCCCCGGTGATTTCTCAGCGACTTTACTTCGAAATTCCAATGCAAGTCATTCCGAAGGAATTTTTCAAGGCAAATTCCTCATATATATATGAAAATTCCTAATAACTTCTTATGGAGAGTCCCCAGTGATTCCTCGGGGATTGCCTATTTTCAGGGATTCATTGGGGAATCCTCGGGGACTGGTACTGAAGAGTTGAAATAATTACTCAGGCCTGGTTCGATATTCTCTTTTATTCTCCGTTTTCGTATTGGGTGAAATCTTTTAATATCACTTACTTTTTGCCACCGTTTTGTTATTTGAATGTTTAATAGTTATGTAATTATTTAATAGTTGACAGCATAATCAAATGTGTTCTAGCAGTTACATAATTTGTTAAGGAGCAAAACAAAGGCAGGACTAGCTTTTTCATTTATTTCAGCTTTTCCAAGCTTATCAAGTTTCCTTCATATCAAGTTTTCAGAGCGAAATACTATTCTTTTAAGCCCAAATTTTTGGCAAGTGATCAGTGTTTATATGATCTTAACAATCTAATACCATCTGGATCATTTGAAATAAAGACAGTGACTTTAATCTCGTATATTTCGGTTTTACATTTTTATCAATTCGCTTCGCCTTTCTCTTCTTGTGCATCGCGTTTACTGCTTATCTCTGCATCGCGTTGGTTTTGTTGTTGGCGCAAGTGATCTGCACACGCTGAATTATCACACACTCATAACTTCTCGGCTTTTCTTTTCTTTGCCGCGGAATTATTAATATTCTTTTCATTTTTTTTTTTTTTTTCATTCATGTTTTTATAATTTCTATAAATAATTTCAACAAATTTCCTGCTGTGCTGATAATTGTCCGAATAGTTGCAAATTCACTGCTGAGCATTATCATGTCGGTTGCGCCGGTTTTGGGCAATACGGCGGGCGTATTGCTGATCGCATACGTGAGCATAGTGGATTGGACTGGACGTGCCCGAGCTGCCTGCTTAATAAATCCGATATGAGGATTTTTATGAGGCAAACTCACGTGGAGTTTTAGTCGCTGGCGGACGGTTTCAAGGAATTGACAAACCGTTTCCAGAAGGCGGTACATCAGTTCAAATCTTTACCCGGTAAACAAACCAAGGAGTAACCTTTCTGATAGCTTTTTGCCTATTTCAGACCCAGCGAGCACTCCTCTTATGCAGTTCACCCCTCGAAACAAATCTACGGATAACGCCGTGGCTGTGGACGACGGTTTTGATGACGAAGTAGTATCAGCCACCAGATCTGGTCCGGATGATTTCGACGTGCCCCCGGCTCTGCAGCTTATAAACATCGACCAGGCATCCACGTCTCATGCTGCTGCCTCCAACGACGCTCATTTGGCTTCAGACGCTCCTCCAGTAGCTCCTTCGGTGGTAATCTCTTCCGCGGCGGTTCCTCCGACGGTGGTACCTCCGGCGGTCATCATTCCTGCGCCGCCAATCACCCGCACTGGACCGCAATGTTTATGTATTTCTGGAATTGCACAAAGGAGTCCGGCACCACTAGCTGGTGTTGTCCCCAAAAAATTTTCCTTTGTTTCCCGCCTCAATCCGGGTGCTTCCGAACACGACGTTAAAACCCATTTGAGCAACAAATTGAATATTTCTATCACTGAATTTACTGTCTCAAAATTCAATTTTAAGCAAAGACGTGAAATATCTTCGTTTAAAATTGGACTTTCCGACGCATTACTGGCTAGGGTCCTTGACACTTCAGTTTGGCCTGAACATGCCATAGTTCACGAATTCATTCATATAAGTAATCCTCGGGCTCGTGGGTCTTTGACTCCCTTTCCTAGAGCTCCAAAAAACTGATTGATTCATTTCTCCTTCACTATCAGAATGTTCGCAGTTTATTCGGCAAACTTAGTAAACTGCACGTTAATAGTGCCTCCTTTGATGCCAATGTTATTGCCTTTACTGAATCTTGGCTCAACTCGTCCGTCTCTGATAGGGAATTATTTGCTAGTAACTACGTCGTCTAGAGATGCGATCGCCAACTTCGAAGCGGCGGCGGTGTTCTTATCGCAGTTAAGTCTGATTTAGCTTCCGAATTGGTTCGAATAACTGACACAGATAGAAATTTAGAGTTTGTTGCGGTTCGCATTCAAGTTCATGACTACTCTGTTTATGTCTCATGCTCGTACATCCCACCCCGGTCTGACACGAACATTTACTTACAGGATGTCTCATTGATTTTGAACATTCATTCTATTCTTGGCGCTAACGATCACCTTATTGTTATGGGGGATTTCAACCTTCCGTCCATATCTTGGATGCCCTCCCCTGACTCCAATGTTCTAATTCCCACTGCGCCCCATGATTTTGTTCACGGCCTTATTGACCTTTCATTGGGACAAATAAATCATGTAAGGAACTGTGGTGACAAAGTCCTAGACCTTATTTTTGCGTCGGAGTTTGCTAATGCCTACGTTTCTAGAATTGACCCTCTCTCCAGCCCCGAAGACGCTTATCACCCCACTCTGGCGATAATATCTTTTTCTTAAGCTGAGCCCGCAACTTTTCGCTGTTTCCGTAAAGCTAATTTCTCTGCGTGACAACTTATTTATCTTCGTTCGATTGGACTTTTTTTTTCTCGCATCAGCTTCCCTGGTTTTCTCGTAGACTTTCCAACTTGAACAATGTGAAATGCAGACTTTTTAAACAGTTCAGTAGAACCGGGTTGCAAGTCGACCGTGCTAGATACTTAACAGCACGTTATAATTTTTTGACACATGATTCTGAGTGCTACAATATTTACCTGAATCGGTGTAGAAACGAGTTCCAGGCAAACGCTAAGCCATTTTACGCGTTTGTCAATTCTAAACGAAAATTTCAAATCTTTCCATCCTGTCTTCATCTCAATACTGAGTCCGCTACTAACGAGCCTGACATCGCGAACTTATTCGCTAAATTTTTCCAAACATCGTACTCATCTAGTAGTTTCTACACTACCTCATCGTATCTATATCCTCTTCCGCACTCCAATTGCATCTTCATACCCACGATCAGTGATGATGATATTCTTCAAAGCCTCAAAACACTCAAACCTTTCTTCTCTTCTGGTTCAGATTTGGTACCAAGCTGTGTTTTGAGAAATTGTGCTAGTGCGCTATGTAGTCCACTGTCCAAGCTGTATAAGTTATCCCTTCAGTTTTCATTTTTTCCTGAATGTTGGAAGGAATCCTTCATAATTCCTCTTCATATATAGGGTAGTAAATCCAACATCGAAAACTACAGAGGGATTGCAAAGCTTAGTGCGATTCCCAAATTATTTGAACTTTTAGTTACTGCTCAGCTTTAACACCAATGTCGCTCATTAATGTCCCCTCGCAGCATGGCTTTATGAGACACCGGTATACTTCCACAAACCTTTTTGAGTTTTGTGCTGTCATAAGAAACGCGTTTAAATTCAACACACAAGCTGCTGTTATTTTTACAGACTTCGGCAGACTTTGATTTGATTTTTTATAAAAAAACTAACACTTATGGGCTTTCCTGTTTTGTTGATTAATTGGATCGCCACTTATTTATTGAACCGAACTCAAAGAGTTGCTTTTAAGGGATCATTTTCAAATCGTATACATGTAACTTCGGGTGTCCCGCAAGGGAGTCACCTCGGTCCACTTCTGTTTGGCATTTTATTAACGATTTGCCTGAAGTGATTCTCTATTCCCATGTGATGATGTACGCTGATGACGTAAAACTATGTTTGACACTGACGAATTCAGACTCTTATACGCTTTTGTAAACTGACTTGAAAAATTTGTTGTCCTGGTGCAACAACAAATTTTCTTTTCCTTAACAACTCCAAATGTAAATTTATGTATTTAAAAAAAAAAAATTGTTTTCTTGCAAATTATTCCTTTGGGACAAGTGTTCTTAAACGCATTTAGCCAGTTACTGACCTTGGACTTCTGTTTAAGCATATCTTAAACTTCACCTTCCATATGGGCATAATTGTTGGTAAACCCAAAGAGGTTTTCGCCTTCGTTAAGTGCTGGTCAAAGTCGAGTTTGATGATCCCTATACCATTAAACTCCTTTATGTCTCTCTTGTTCGCCCAATTCAGAAATAGTGTTCGTGCGTATGGTAACCTCAATATGCGGAATTTCAAGATCTTATTGAATCAGTTCAGAAACAATTCCTTTTGTTTGCTCTACGGGGACTTAACTGGGAACCACATCGTCACATCCCTTCCTATAACGACAGGCAGCGTCTTTTGTGCCTGCCCTTGCTGAAGGATCGTCGGACCTGCCATGGAGTGATGTTCCTTCATTAATGGACACATTTCTTCATCGTATCGTTTACAAACCAAAAATAATCTATTAATTGAAAAACTAATTGTGTTCAGTATTTAGCTAATTGTGGCCTCAGAGATGAATTTCACGTATATTTGATAAAATTATATAAATACATTTACACATATTTATGTATGTATGTATATAAGTGAGATTATCTTGACTCTTTAATCCTCAGTTCGTTGACCGGTTTTACCCAATTAATGGACTATTATTATGTGTAAACATAGTAATATTTTTTATTTGTAATGAAGCCATAACTAATTTGTAAAGCTCAAGTTGGGTAATTAAAACGAGTGACTGAAATAGTTCAAAAATTACGTCGGTCTTGAATCATAGTTTCGGCACTAGAAAAACAGTGTGAGTCTTGTTTCTGTATTTTCAGTTGTTGTGGTATGTGGGCATCTATATATGTATATATCTATGTAATAACAAAGAAGAATATTGTGTGCTGGTCCTTTGGTGGTTGGAATTGTGTACATATATGTATATGTATGTTTCTAACTGCCGATTATGCCTGACATAATTTTCGATTGTTTCTGGTCCTGTTGTTGTTTATGTACTTGTGGAATTTTCCAAATCGTAACTTACCTTCCGCTCCGTTTATCATGCCGTTGACGTTTCCAATTTCTAAAATGCCACCAGTACTACCGCTCTGGGGCAGCCCAATCCCACCACTGAATATATCGTTCTCTTGCTGCATCTGATTTGAGAAATGAGTTTCCTTAGCACGCACCACTTCGTTCAGTCCCTTGTTGTAGCTGGAGGTCTGCTTTCGACGAGGCTTAGACGTTGTGTGCATGTGAGGTGTCACTGTCGTTGTCGTTTTGGGCGGTAATCGTAATTCTGCAAGGAATTAAGCCAATTATTAAATGCAGTATTCGGCTTTAAGTGAATTATACGCAAATAAAAGTAGCAGATGACAGAGAACATGAACTTGGGTAGTCTCGTTCATAAGAAATCATAATAAAAGTTGACTACTATTTGTATACTCTTGCAAAGGATATTACAATTATCTTCAAAAGATTGCAGCGCAGTAAAGGATAGACTCCAGGATATACATATATAAAATATATTTGTTCTGTAAATAACTTCTCAATAAAATAAGTCCCAAAAAATTTAAATAAGTCCCCAAATGTTAGAGTGTTATTTCATAGCGAAATAAATCCCCAAACTAAATAAAAAAATAAATAAAATAACTCCCCAATCAAAAAAAGAAAGGGAAAAAGGTCCCAAAAAATTTGTATTTAATACAAAACCAACGGTTTTGAGGAGTATTTCATTTATGAAAAAAATAATGAAATTTGTCAGTAAAGTGAAATGTGAAAAATATTAATGATGTCTGCATCGCTTTAAAAAATGTTAAAACATTGCTGGAAGCAAGGATTTTATTTCATTGGGAAGTTATTTGCGCCGCAAATGTAAAGCATTATTTTACATATTCATATTGTATTTACAGATACAGTTTTAGATTCACAATTTTCCTCTATGTTTATATAATAGAATAATTTGATTTTCATGAAATTAAAACTGAAATTCTATAATTTTAGAGTAAATATGCTGAAAAACAGCGGAGTAGAGGTGAGAAAAAATCGATTGCAACTATTCTCTTTTCTTTTGTTTTCGGTCGGTCATATATTTGGTTTTGAAAAAATTTAATTTATTTATACTTTAAGCATAATTAGTTGTATCATGTATCCTCAAATCCTTATAAAAAATCTTACATAATGCGTGTTTATGATTATGAAGATAAATTTTTCACTTAGAAATTTACAATTTATACAAAATATTTAAAAACTTGTGCAGAATGCAGTTTAAAACTACAAAAAAATTAATCCTTGGTATATTGGTATTCAATCACTAGACCATTCTGGCACGTATATATTTAGAAAATCATTTTTTTAAACCATATCTTGAATTTGGCAAACATTTTCCGTTTTGATTCTTAAGATTGCTAGGTAGTTGGTAAAACGACTCGCTAAGAAACCTTCAGCTTAAAATACTAAATGCGAAAATGAGAAAAAAATATTGTATAAAGATGATAAAATTGTGTTTTAAAAAAATCTAATATTAAGGAAATAATAGAAAAATATCAAAAATCGATTTATTTTAACATCCTGCCAACTATTGAAAACAACTATGAAAGCTTTAATAGCATTACATATTGTTGACATGTTACATATTATTGGAAATGTGAGTGCTTTATTTTAGAGTTTACAACAAAAGTTAAGAAACGCGTCTACTCGCTTCGGAAGTTCAAACAGAATGAACTTAGATCTTATCGATACTTAACGATATGCAGTTGCTTGCAGACAACAATCGGAATCCGCTGACTGGCGTTGCGTTGCCATACTTTTCTATATTTCTAACACTCCTTCTCAACGCTGTTTGTCATTTTACAGGATAACTAAAGTACATTAAATAGAGCAAACCCAACATATTAATACATTTCATGTGCTTAATTAACCTTACTCAAATTCTTAGTTAACACATCTGTCATCATGTTTTCTGTTGATACATATTTTAAGTCTATGATATTTTCCTTAAGCATATCTCTTACATGATGATACTTAATATGTATATGTTTGATGCGCGCGTGATACACAGTATTATTTACTAGGCATTTCGCGCTTTGGTTATCGCTGCGTATTAAAATCGGTGGGACTTCACCAAAACCCATCTCACTCCAAAGCTTACGAATATATACTGTGAAAATACGTAATGTTAATAAAAAAAATCACACGTTTTCATGATGAGTTGTGATTTTAAATTGATTTTATTTATTTTACTCCCTACTTAAATTGAATTTCTTATATATAAAGCGATCAACGCAGTGGCCATGTATTTCCCTGTGGGAACTACAAACGCGGCACTTTGCCCGCGGAGCTCACCTTACATTTTCAGGCGGCTATATTGGTTTATATATATATATATATATATATTGACAATAAGTTTGTGCTCATGTGTGAACATTCTGCCAAGGGCCACAAAGTTAATAATTGAGTTTCAAAATGTTGTAAAAGGAATACAATACAAAGTACAATATTTTTTCATTATACCCTTGCAGGGTATTATAATTTCAGTCAGAAGTTTGCAACGCAGTGAAGGGTTCATCTCCGACCCTATAAAGTATATATATTCTTGATCAGCATCAACAGCCGAGTCGATCTAGCCATGTCCGTCTGTCTGTCTGTCTGTCTATCTGTCTGTCCGTTTCTACGCAAACTAGTCCCTCCGTTTTAAAGCTATCTGAATGAAACTTTGCAGATAGTCTTCTATATACTCTCACTCATAAATATGTCGGAACGAGCCGGATCGGTCAACTATATCATATAGCTGCCATACAAACGATCCGTAAATTTTTTGAAAAAAAAAATTATAACTTCACTGTTTTTGAACATATCTGGATCAACTCTCGGTTATGAGCTTTTTATATTGTTTCTGATTTTTAGATTTAATTTTATAAAAATCGGATTACTATACCATATAGCTGCCATAGAAACGGTCGTGAGGTTTTAAAAAAAAATTTTAACTTTGTCAATTTTCAACATAATTTCTTCTACTTTGATATACAAGTATTTCATATTTCTTCAGAATTTTGTTGTTAATTTCATAAGAATCGGACGACTATATCATACAGCTGCCATAAAAACGATCGGTAAATGTGGAGAAAAATTACATTTTACTTTACATGTAAAAATGTAAAAATGTTAAAAAATGTTAAACTGTTAAAATTGTATGAATATGAAACTAATTCATATTATATTATATTGGGATAGATTATAATTCATACAATTGGAATCTGCAAGGGTATACAAACTTCGGCGTGCCGAAGTTAGCTTCCTTTCTAGTTTAATTTTACCATTAATCATTTTCTCAATGGCCTTCAAAAGTTATGGCTTATGGCTGCTTAAGCTACACTTACGTAGAGCATATCTAATCAATATTATAATATTAATTATACATATAATTAAAGAGGTATGTCCAGATATATGATGGACATTTAAGCCTTTTAAATCAACATGGCTTTCGTTTAACTGATTTAACTCATTTATTAATGTCTATACTATGGTTTATTGACTTGGCGCAAATGGCCTTAAATGGTTATTTTCGGTATATATGTATGTACGCTGATAATGAAAGTTATTATTTTCAATTCCAACGACCTAAATCGAATCTATATTTAACGGTTTATCTATCCAAATATTTTACACGAAATACTCGGAAATTTTAATTAAACAATTTTGCTTGTCTAAGAATATTACTAGCAGAACAAAATATAACTGAAAACATACACATTTCTAATATCTTATTTTTCTCTGATACCTCCACAGTGAGGTCCTGCCGGGGGATAAAAAAGTAGACTTAGCCTTTGTCATTACGCGACATTTTGCAATCGCAACATTTACCTTTATGACTTTTCGTACTTTTCTGACGAACTTTCTTGAAACTTTCATGTCGGAAAACAATAGAAATGGCAATAATTGAATTTTTAACCTTAGACTTAGTGGATCCAGAAACAATCCACTCAAAACTAGTATTTCGACCCAGTAGGCCATTAATTTTTGTGATCCCATTTTTAATAATATGGTCATATACATCTGTTCCAAGAATTATATTTACTCTGCCCGACTTGTCAAAGTTCGGGTCCGTTATTGCATAATTTTGCCACTTTGATTTATCAATATCAATATCCGAAATAGGCAGAGCATTCATCAATTTAGACATTATTATGGCCTTACTTGAAAAAGACTTCTTCGAGTTAGTGGCTTCTATTTTAAGTTTTATCTTGTGTTTTGATACACATGTATCTGGAAATGCTATCCCAATAATTTTCGTTTTAGATTTAATTTATGACAGTGCTTTGAGAACCACTATCAATCAGCGCTCTAAAATTTTTAAATTCGCCATTGGCTGTTTTTATACCCTTGCAGGGTATCATAATTTCAGTCAGAAGTTTGCAACGCAGTGAAGGAGTCATCGCCGATCCTATAAAGTATATGTATTCTTGATGAGCATCAACAGCCGAGTCGATCTAGCCATATCCGTCTGTCCGTCCGTTTCTACGCAAACTAGTCTCTCAGTTTTGAAGCTATCTGAATGAAACTTTGCAGATAGTTTTTCTCACTTGAACATAAGTCGGAACGGGCCAGATCGGACGATTATATCATATAGCTGCCATACAAACGATCCGTAAATTTGTTAAAAAAAAAATATAACTTCACTGTTTTTTAACATATCTTAACCAACTCTTGGGTATAAGCTATATACATTATTCTAGATTTTCGGACAGTCGGGAAATTGAGAAGAAAAAAAAATAACTTTGTCAGTTTTCAACATAACTTCTCCTACTTTTAGATACATGCATTCTATGTTATTTCAGAATTTTGTTTTAAATTTCATTAAAATCGGACGACTAGCTGCCATAAAAACGATCGGTATATGTGGAGGTAAATTACATTTTACTTTACATTTAAAAATGTAAAAAAATGTAAAACTGTTAAATTAAAATGGATATGAAAGAAATTAATTTTTTTTAGATAGATAGATAAATTTATGATGTCCCATCATATAACAGACTGGCCACATTTCATCTGAATTATTATTTTTATTTGACAAATTAAAATTTTCGGAAGAATAAAAATTTTAGGATAAATGTGTATTTTTGTTTACAGGTTTTGCTTCCTGAACAGAGCTAGTCGAACTCAGTCGCTGCTCCAAAAAATCCATAGCATCCGACAAATTCTGGATGTCTTTTGAAGAGTCTGTGTATTAATTTTCTGAGTACCATGTGAGCAAATAACACATCAACTTCATCGGTCAGATTGGTGTCGATGAAGGATTTTATTTGCTTAACAGAATTAATATTTAAAATTGATAAATCCATTAGGCGACTTAATTGTTCCGAAAATATTTTACGCTTTTTTTCGTACCGCTTGGTTAGAAGGTTCCAAACGGCCTTGTAATTATCGGCGGTAGCCATTAAAAGATGGGTGACCACATTTCGAGCTTTCCCTTCTAAAGCCGATTTTAAATGATTAAATTTTAAGGAGGTTCTGAGACTCTCCCTAGAATGAATTAATTCCATGAAAAGTTCATGAGAAAGGTCCCACTCTTTGGAATTTTGGATTTGGATTTTTGGTAGGGTCGGTAAATCTGGAATTTTACACATACCCTCCAATTTTACCTCGCCTTTTTCTTTCACTTGTTCGTTTATCTCAAAAGAGATATTTTGGATATCAAATTCCAATTCGTTGAGGGCTGACTCGACATCTAGGCTACATGCTCCTAATTTTGTTTTAAGATCGGCAATATATTGCCAGAGGAAATTAATCTTATTTTTCCTAATTCTCAAGGTCTTTCTTATTTGACTTTGAATTTCTAAGTAAGTTTCTTATAACAAGAAAGGAAGCTAACTTCGGCGCGCCGAAGTTGGTATACCCTTGCAGATTCCAATTGTGTGAATTATAATCTATCCCAATATAATATAATACGAACTACTTTCATATTCATACAATTTTTAGAGTTTTAAATTTTTGGTACATTTTTTTTACATTTTTACATGTAAAGTAAAATATCTTTTTTCTCCACATTTACTGATCGTTTGTATGGCAGCTATATGATATAGTCGTCCGATGCTTATGAAATTTGCAACAAAATTCTGAAAAAATATGAACCACTAGTATCTAAAAGTAGAAGAAATTATGTTGAAAACTGACAGAGCTATCATTTTTTTTTCTGCACATTTCACGACCGTCCGTTGGCAGCTATATGATATAGTAGTCCGATTTTTATAAAATTTAATCTAAAAATCTGAATCAATATATAAAGCTTATAACCGAGAGTTGATCAAGATATGTTAAAAAACAGTGAAGTTATAATTTTTTTTCTACAAATTTACGGATCGTTTGTATGGCAGCTATATGATATAGTCGTCCGATCTGGCATATGCACGAGTGAGAGTATATAGAAGATTATCTGCAAAGTTTCATTCAGATAGCTTCAAAACTGAGGGACTAGTTTGCGTAGAAACGGACGGACAGACGGACATGGCTAGATCGACTCGGCTGTTGATGCTGATCAAGAATATATA
>VNJR01008061.1:0-30773 GCA_008042585.1 Drosophila punjabiensis
GTCTGGCTAAGCAGGGAGGGGAGACCAAAAAAAATAGGGCCATAAATAAAAGTTGATTATTTAATGGCCAAGAGTCGAGTTCTATAAGCAATATACTGTCATTCGAGCTCTTGAATGGGTAAACTTATGTATATTTTTTATAGAAATAGCATTGAAAAGTTGTAAATAAACTTTAAGATCAAAATCAATTTTGTTACATAATTCTTAAATCCTATCTTGTTATTATACATATATACATTTTATAATAATATTTAAAAGTTGTTTATTATTATCTTTATTTTTTTTATAAACAATTGCATTATTTATTATTTGTGTCTAAATTATAAATAAAAATGCGAGAATTCACTGCTATTTACCAGAAATGTTTAAATATGCTAATTTCTTTAAGAACTCTTTAGTCTTATACACAGTTCTTGTGGAACTTTTATAGAAAGTACACGACTTCCATTCCTTTTCTTTTTAAGATAAGGTTTTTGTTGTATTTATTTTGTCAACTTGATTGAAGGGTTTAATCAACTACCATTTTTTACGAGTCTCTTATAAATCAAATAACTTTTCTAAACGTTCTGTAAATATTAACTAACTTAAAGAAAATGCCAGAATATTCCAAAATTTCCCTATCCTTGTCCTTAATTAACCTTGTCCTTAAATTACCCTTAATTATTTATACTTCTTGTGGAATTTTTCTAGAAAGTACACGACATCCTTCCTTTTCTTTTTCGATTTTAAAATAAGCAAACAATTGGAGTTTTGGTTTTATTAATGATTTTAACAATTTGTTTGATGTCTTTAATCAACTTAAATTTATTTACGAGTCTCTTATAATCTAAATACATTTTTAAATACGTTTTATACATAAATATTAGACTCTAACTTAAAGAAAATACCAGAAAATTCTAGAATTTCTCTCTTTGCTTGCCCTTAATCCTAGCCAAATATATCTTTAATGCTTTTCCCGCTAATGCGAGAAAGTAATTTTTAGATCTTAATTAAAGTTAATAGCATTGAATGTCACGCCGTAAAAAGAGCCATATAAACATTACTCCCAAGTGCCAGAAGCTTCGCGAATGTTCCCCATCCACTGTCAGCCACTGTCAGTTTCCTCCCAGATATACTCCCTATTTGTGGTATATAAACATCATACTTATCACTCCACCAGCCGGCCTCCGTTGCTTCATCAGTTCCTCAGCCCAATCCCCTACAGAAATCTACCCATTTCCCTCCGCCGATACTCTCGCTTTCAATGGCAGATAATGCGTAATTTCTGCAAATTCGAGAACTTTTCACAAAATATACTTTTCAGCCCCCGAGAAGTTTCGCGACCCTTCTTGTGGATGTTGCGCGCACACACCGATACTGCGCTCGCAGCTCACACAGATACACACAGAGGCAGGGTGTCGCACACAGCAACAGCTGGCGGTGGTATAAATAGAAGGCGCTCCCGTTCAGCCGGCATCAGTTGAACTCAAAAAGTCCAAGCGATAACAGCAAACAAAAGCGAAGAGAAAGTACCTACCAAACCGAAGATTACCAGCATAATCTTTAAAGAGAGAAATTAAACAAAATTAAAGAATATTAAAAGTCGAAAAGCAGTACAAAAACCATTCTCTAAAAGACACAACAAGCTTTAAAGACAGCTTGAGCTGAAAACTCACAGTTACCTCCCAAAGGAGCATTAAGAGATAATTTTCAAAGCCAGAAACATTCAAAAACTATCTGAGATGGCAAACCTACCATTGCTTTTGAGCCTTGCCGACGATCTGGGCCGCATGTCGATGGTGCCCTTCTACGAGCCCTACTACTGCCAGCGCCAGAGGAGTCCCTACTTCAGCCTGGTCGGCCCCATGGAGCAGCAGCTGCGCCAGCTGGAGAAACAGGTGGCCTCGTCGTCGGGCGCCCAGGGAGCCGTGTCCAAGATAGGCAAGGACGGCTTCCAGGTCTGCATGGATGTGTCGCACTTCAAGCCTAGCGAACTGGTCGTCAAGGTGCAGGATAACTCCGTTTTGGTCGAGGGCAAGCACGAGGAGCGCGAGGATGACCATGGCCACATTACCAGACACTTTGTGCGGCGCTATACTCTGCCGGAGGGCTACGATGCCGACAAGGTGGCCTCCACTCTGTCCTCGGATGGAGTGCTCACTGTGAGCGTTCCCAAGCCACCGGCCATTGAGGACAAGGGTGCAGAGCGCGTCGTCCAGATCCAGCAGGTGGGTCCTGCTCACCTCAACGTCAAGCACAACCCCAAGGAGCAGGAGGAGCAGAAGCAGGACAATGGCAACGAGAAGTAGAGGAATCTGGAGCATACTGTTCTGCATTTAACCATTGTCAAAGTCAAAGTCATAAAATCTGTTTTATAAGCTATAGTTAACCGGGGCTCTCCCAGTCACTCATTAGCCATAGGGGAGTGTCCCGCCGTAATCTTAACCTTTTGGACTATATATTACTGTATTTGGATTCTAGAATCTAGAATTTTAAAAAATACCAATAAAATATAAATATATATCTTAAAAATATATATTTGGTGGTGTTTTTATTTATTGGTGGGTTTCATTTGTGGAAATGGGTTCGTTTTCTCGGTATCCGGTTAAGTCTAAAACGTACAATTTTGTATATAATTTATTAATTTTGTTGGTTGGTATAGGGACTTTTGACTTTTTTGAAGCTGTGAACTAACTATAATAACAAAACTTGCCAAATATTTGTACAAATTTTGTACACTGTTTGCGTTACAAAACATTAACACACATTTATCTTTTCTTGGAAAAATATAAACTTGATTTAATTTAAGTTAAGATTTTTGTGAATGTAGCACTAATTTTTGGGAGTATTGGGAACTTAAAATAATCCCATCCTATAAAATACTGCTTTTATATGCGAATTTTAAACTATTGAAGGCGTTTAGATGCGTTAAAAATATATAATAAACTTTTAGTTTTATTAACTATTTGATTTACTTTCTATTTCTAATAATTCTCAAAAAAAAAGAATTTGAAAATATTCAAGAAAATTCTAGAATTCAAAAAGGGGGGGCTTGTATACACTAACATGCATTGGTATTCATATTTTATAAAATTCGTTAAAATTTTTTCTATATTTTTCCATAATAAAACTCTTTTTTTTTAGTTAAAGTATATATAAAAAATTCTGGATCAATAACTTTTTGGGGAAATTATAGAATTTTATGGAAAATTCTGGAATCACAACAAAAACACTTTTTTGAAGTTATAGAACTATACAGAAAATTCTGGATCAAAAACAAAAATACTTTTTTGGAGTTTTAGAATTTGATGGGAAATTCTAGAAATCTTCACACAAGTCTTTGTTAGAATTTTCTGGAATATTCTAGCTCTCTCTAAAATTGTTTTTGGTAAAATGTTTGCTGGGTAAATAATATAAAGCTGCCTGCAACCGACTGAAAATATTTCGCAAAACCTTGACTCCGCGAAGTAGCTGCAAAGGGAAAAGCAAAAATGTTTGCAGCAAACAAAAGAAGGGCAAACATGAGAAGATGACAGGGCGAAAGGAAAGTTCAATGCACTTTTTCTTGTCCAATGAAAATATCAGTGACTGCGGCAGGCTCCGCTGCACTCTGAACAGACAACAATTAAACAATTCGATAAGAGAGGAAAGCGCTTTAAATAAATATTATGTACTAGGGCATTTACTGTTCCTTACTTTTATTTTATTTTTTATTTTTGCAAAAGAGAAAATGCCAGAAAATGCAAGAAGTTTCTTCTCTCTTTCGCAAAGCGGAGCCGGCTGTGCCAGAAAGAGCCAGAAGCAACGAGAGAGCGCGAGAGAAACCGAAATGCTGGTTGCCTTTGTGTTAGTGAGCGACAACTCCAGACATGGGAGTAGCGAGGGGGCCTCAAGAGCTGTCAAAATTTTTTATATTTGTTCCAAGTTTGTAACTATATTATTGTATATAATTCGGAAAATTATTTCCAATTGTTTTAGTTCAACAAAATCACCTTTTTCTTCAACTTGAAGTTAAATTTGACCAAAAAACAAAGTTATCATCTATCAAAGGTATATATTCTATCTACCCCTTCGAGAAATAAATTTCCCACGCCCCTGAGCCCCGGCGTCGGTATAAAAAGCCGGCGTCGACGCCGACCGCCACAGTCGCATTTCGAAAAATTGAAGAAAACTTTCGACGAAGGTAACTTCAAAGGAGAGAAAAAAAGAAAAAAAACCTTATTGTCTAGACAGGAGAATACATTAAGAAAAGAAAGCAAAAATGTCGATTCTTCCACTGTTGAACTTGGCCGCTCGCGAATTGGAGCACGAGTACCGCAACGACTGGGAGCACTTGCTGGAGGATGACTTTGGGTTCGGCGTCCACGCCCACGATCTCTTCCACCGCCCGCGGGTGCAGCATCAGTTGCACTCCCTGGGCCGCCGTCGCTTCTTGCCCTACGAGAAGATGCTCCATGGGCATGGACACCACGGCCTGGGCCACCACCACCAGCTAGTGCCACGTCGTCAGCTATCCCAAAGCGGAGGACCGAACTCTTTGCTGCCCGCGGTAGGCAAAGATGGCTTCCAGGTGTGCATGGATGTGTCGCAGTTCAAGCCCAACGAACTGTCCGTCAAGGTGGTGGACAAGACGGTGGTGGTCGAGGGCAGGCACGAGGAGCGCGAAGATGGACATGGCCTGATCCAGCGTCACTTTGTGCGTAAATATACACTGCCAAAGGACTTTGACCCCAACGATGTGGTCTCCACCGTCTCGTCCGATGGCGTGCTCACCCTCAAGGCCCCGCCACCGCCCAGCAAGGAGCAGTCCAAGCCCGAGCGCATTGTCCAGATCCAGCAGACAGGTCCGGCCCATCTCAGTGTCAAGGCTCCGGAGGTCGCCGCTCCAGCTGATGGAAAAGCCGCCGATGGAAAAACCGAAAATGGCGCCGGCGAGAAGATGGAGACTGGAAAATAAAAGAAAAAAAGATGGAGACCCAACTCAAAATTTCGCTGGCGAAGAGGAGGAAGAGAGAGACTCGGAGGAGTGTTGCCGCGCTGCTCGGAGAGTGCAAGACTAAGAACATAATAATATTAACCACTCCACACACACACACAAATCCATTCATCACATTTTAGTCGTAAGCGATTTTTAAACACCACTATCATAAACGAATCGGGAATAAAAAACACTTTAGTCTGTATAATTAGGCTAACGGGAAAATTCAATTTTCCATATTCATAATCATCCATTTTTCTGTTTGTTTGTAACAAGAACAGCCGCAACACTCGGGAGAATTTTGCATTTCATTTTTGTAACCGAATAAAATAAAAAAAACGATCAAGAAAAGTCAGCTGTGTGTAGTCTTTTGTTCGGATTATTCCCCTTTTTTTGCAGTCTCCACACATCTGCATTGCTGGAAAAACCGGTCTTTGTTCAAGTTTCAGGAGCTTCTTTCAGCTGAAGGATTCGGTTTAAAATAAATCGAGAAACGTGATTAAACAATAATAATAATTTTTTGTTTTGTTGTCAAAATACTAAGAGATCAACATTATGGAATAAAAAATATAATAGAAGGCAAGAAAAGGGTTAACTTTTTCAATGACGTCAGCAGATCAGCGCATTATAAAACTACGGTCTAAAAGTATGATGATATTAAGCACCGATTCTATATTTAGCAAATCCTGAAAGTATGCAAATTCGCAAAATTTGCACAGTGTCACCGCACACTTGCGAATTTTTCACAAAAATTATAATAATATAATAATAATAAAATTTTAAATTTGTATGACAGTTCCCCCTTGCCTTTGTTTATATAATTTTTAAATATTCTTCAATTCCAAACTCCCGTGATTTAATAATAATAAATTAACTTTTTGATTTAGTTTTGCACATATTTATTTCAATATTTAGTACATAATAAAAAATTTAGTTGTCCTTTTTGAAATTTGTTTCTCATTTGGTTTTATTTTTATGCTCGTAACTCTGGTAGCGATCATAAGTATTTACTGTTTAATGCTATGTGTCTATATCTAAAAAACGGCTTCCATTCATATATTTTTTCAGCTAGAGACTTTTTTAAGAAATAAATCCCTATTTCTCGGCTCCCGGAGGAGCGAAAAGCTTTTAGTGGTTGTCATGTTGCTGTTGTTGGTTTCATCTTCATATCTATATAATGTTGTTTAAGTAAAAATTGTTTGTTTCTTTACTACTGCTGCGGCTGACTGTCAGTATATGTATATGTTTAATGCTTGCATTTTTATGTTGTATGTATGTTATGTATGTTTATTCAATGACGCTTAATCACAGATCAATTTTTAAAATTTCATTTGACTTAGAAGTTAAGAAAACAAAACATACACACATCCCGCACGCGGACTAAATAATTACTGTCTCTGGTTGATTTTTGTAGGCTTTCTTTTGGCTTGGACAACAACTCAGGTGTGGACACATATGGGAGGATTGGACATCGGAGGCTGGATGATGATGATGCGATTAGCAGATAAATTATACATCAGTTTAGCGCCTAAATCTACAGATACACACTCTGCTTGGTTGCTTGCTAGCTTGATTTTAAACGATACAATAATCAATACTCCATTCTGTCAAGTGTTTTGCTTTGTTTTTCCCTTCATTTTTTAATCATTGCAGTCTCAAAAAGTTGTTTATGGGCTCTTTGCTATATGAAAACGTTAAACACAACGAGGAGAACTTGAGGGATTGGGCTGGCCGCTGGCCACGCGATCTGTCTGGCTTTTAAAGCCCCATTGGTGTGTGTTTGTGTGTGCGGTATAAAAAATAGTATTTCCTTTGGATGATCTCGGGGATCTGTCCGTCGACCAGCGGTGAATACTTGAGAGCAGAGGGGGGTTACAGGGGGGGAGAGAGCACAGGATGAGCTGGATTCGCATCCGACAATCACTTTTGGATGAGACTCTCGCAGCTGCTGCTGAGATTTGGCAACGACTTGAAACTGAGCCGCGATCGATCCATCTGGGCAGTGTCCGAGGGGCAGTGTCCATGCCGGCTCCTGTCCACGCCCCTGTCAAAGGAGGAGGAGATGATGAGCGGCGGCGCCTGCGGCTGTTTCTGCTGGCTGCTACTGGCATAGGCGGCAGGTGGCGATAGCGGCGATGTGGGCAAGTCAATATCCAGCACGGTATCCGCCTCGCCAGGATTCACCTTGGGATCGGAGTAGCGACGAAGATCCGCCTTCCTGGCCTGCATTGGATGGCCATCCATGCAGTCGGCAGTGCAACAGCCCGAGTGCCCGATGCCCGAATGACGATAGTCGATCTTTGGCGGCGTACTGTAATCGTATGGCGGATGCACCGCAGTGTCCGGACCAACGCTAGTCTGATCGCTTAGCACATCGCGATTCTCCAGGAAAATGGATGAGTTGGAGTAGCGCTTAGTCTGGTGCGGCTTGTACACAAAACCGCCGAGTCCATTGGCCACCGCATGTGACACTCCCGAGCTAATCGAAGGCGCCTTGTGCTCGCCACTGCCTGCAAAATGGTATAACCTGGGTTAGTTATCATCATTAAGAGAGTGTGGTTAATGTTGCTCACCACTAAAACTGCTCAACTGGAGGGCATGCTCGCGGCCCGTGTCCGTAGATATGCCGCTGGCACTGAGATCTTGCCGAGAACCGGCACAGAGATCCGTGGCCGAGCCGCGACTAGAGCCCTCCGAATGCTCCAGCACATTGTGTATGGAGTCGTGGAAGGGTGTCATGCTGCCCGAACCCTGCGGACAGGGTCGGAACGAGGAGATCTGTGAGACGACGTCGTCGAGCGCCCAGTCGCGGTCATAGTTGTGCTGCGACTGTGAACACTCAATGTTGGCTGCCACTGCCACCTGGCCCAGCTGCTGCTGTCCGTCCTGCTGCATCTGTATATGGTGCCGCTGGTGGCCATGTCCTCCGTCCTCCGTCTGTGTGCAGGCGCTGCTGCTGCTGTGCGGCACCTCCAGTTCCGCGGCCAGCTGGAGCATGTGATGTGGCGAGGAGTTGAGCAGTCGCTGCTGCTGCATCTGTTGCTGGTGCAGGCCCAATCCTCCACCCACGCCGTTCTCCAGAGTTGCCGCACAGTTGACATCGTGGGCGGCCGCACCGCTGGCATTGATCTCCACCGCACCACCACTGGTTGAGCCTGCATGAGCCAGCGGCTCACTGAAATGATGATGATGGTGATGGGCGGCCACCGGTGAAGGCGGAGCCAATGGATGGATCTTTTCTGGGGCATTCTGAATTAGCAGGATTCTGTAAAGGAATGAAAACGAATAGTGTCAAAATAATTTGTTTAATTTAACTTAAAATTAAACTAACATTTATCCTTAAAAAAATAGATATCTAAAAAGATAACATTTAATGTGAAGTTTCTTTCTAAATTGATTTAAGCAAATAAATAATAATAAATAAATAGTAATGAGCAAACTGATCTGTAAATATTTCTTAGAAGTTAGTTAACCTAAAACTTTCCATCAAAATATGTCTAAAACAATTTGATTAATTGAACAGAACCATTACCTCACCCACTAATGACAGCATCAACTTATATTTATAAATGACTCAATGCTTATTCAAATGATTAACCGAGTAACTATAGGAAAATTACATCTTAATTATTCTAAACTATCTGATAAATTATATATCTTATGGCATACTTGCCACATAATAAACCCGTATCAGAAGTGTCATTAATTATTTCATTTTGCCTTTCTTTACAGCCGCTAAGTGCTTATTGGTTTTAGCCAGGATTGATTTACAACTTAAGCGAATGACAGTATAAGTTGAAAGTTTTGAAGGCTAATCTAAATAAACAGTGGATTAAATAAATACGGTAAGCTTAATTGTTTATGTGATTGCAATTAAGCCTTCAGTGGCTTTAGTCTCTAATGAAATATATAAACAAGGTAACAGAGTTCAAAACGAATCCCACTTTCAGCTTACAGCTTGTGAGCAATTAAATGTAAAAACCTTTACAAACGAAACTTTTGAAACAATGGGGTTTTAATTCAATAGAGAATTCCAGATAATAAAATACTGATTTATGATTGTGTGTCTGCCCGTTGTAGAAATGGGATTTTTCTTTGTTTTGCACAGATAAGACTCTACCTCCGTATGTATGAGATAGTTCTAACTTTAACAATGGGTTATTATGATGATTTAAATGGATATTGATTAAGGAAGAAGCTTACATTGGGTATATAAGGCAATTCAACATCATAAAATCATTAGGAATAGTTAATTAAACTTGAAATATGCCAAAAAATCGGTCATTCATTGACAAGGTCTCAAATGCATAGTATCTGTCGCGTTTTCTCTCAACTTGTATAATGTTGTAGCAATTCTTTGATACCTTTTCTATGCATTTAATACTATCTAACAATAATACTTTAGCATCAATTGGCTTATACTTTATATCAAAAAACCTCCACAAACTCCTCCCTTAATCCCTATCCGAGAAAAACATAATGAATCCCCACCTATTGCGTGCCTTCCAGCGATGACAGAGATGCAAATAGGCCTTGCACTGGATGTACATGAAGACAATGCCGCCGGTAAGGCCCACGGTGACAACCGCCAGCTTCGTCCAAAAGGGCCAGTCTAGAGAAGGGCAAGAGAGAACAGGTTGGTTTGGTAATTAGAATCCGTCAAGAGTGAACACGAACAGAGTACAATAATGACAGCAGCAGCAGTCCCCCAGTTCAGGCAGGTCAGGTAATTACACAATTACGGATATTTCGCTGTGCAGTTAGTCGACCTGGCCGAACCGTAGGACCGGGTCTCGCACCTATAAGGCCACGTTGGACATCATCGGCGGCCCGCTCGATGAGCACACACAGCGACCAGATGACGCACAGGGCGGCGGCACAGTGGAACAGCACAGAGCAGCACAATCGCCGTCTCTCAATGCCGGAGATGTCAAGGCTGCGCCACTGCAATTCCAATCGATTCCAATTCCGATTCCGCAGAAGCCGCACAATGTAAAGAAGACAAGATACAATAAATTAGATTGCTTTCGCCAAAGGAGACATCTAGAGAGACTTACCTCGTTGAAGGGTTTGATCTTGGTGTGCATGATGAAGGGGAACTTGCACAGCTCGCAGGAGTTGGTCTCGGAGGCGGTGAGCCACTGCTGCAGGCATGCCTGGTGCACGTACTTTAGGCTTCCGGAGCAGTAGCAGGGCGTCAGTAGCGGATTCTGCGGATCGCTCTCGCAGTGGCAGATGCGGCAGATGTCGCCGCTGTTTTGCGAGGCTTGGCTGCTGCCGGAACCGAATCTGGAAGATATAAATAATTAGAAACTTTTAGTTTTGCTTTCAATTGATTAAAAAAAATTAAAATCAATTTTTCTATGAGGAGGTCAAAATTCTTAACCCCAACTTGAGCTCAACTTAAGTTTTAATATCAGTTTGTAATTCCCCATTGATTATTTGCAAAATGAATTAGGTTCAGCCATAAGTCTGTTTCTAATTGCTAAGAGGCAACGCATCATAAATATAGATATTTTTCCAGGAAAAAACGTCATTAGAAATGTAGGTCATTGGGTTTGGCGTTTTCGTGCCCATTTTAGATTACTTTAAGTGAAATATGAGACATTTTTAAGCGATTTATTTTGAATATGATAGCAAAGAGACTTGAAACTTTTCTACAAAGTAATTTCTTTGTTATGTTTTTCTTTTTTTATCGACACAGTTTTAAAGGCATGGGAAAATAGTTATATTATTTTCCAAGACAAGCTAACAAAGCAAACTATTATTCAAGAGAGGAGATCAGATCTAACAAACGTATTCAATGAATATTTATTAGATTTCGCTTCGTATGAGCAATGCATTCATTCAGAGTATGCCCTGTGTAATTAAAACTTCAATTAAAATATATAATCGAATTAAGCAAGTGATTAAATGTGTGTTAATAGGGTAATTTAAAGGGAATTGCATAGATTAGCTTACGACACTTTTAAGTGCCACATTTTTGTATTCGTCATAACTTATGATGACGATAATGATGATGATGCTCATGATATCTCACTCATGGCCCTCATTTTCCGTTTAATATTAAACATAAATTTAAAGTAATGATGAAGCAACTGCCGTAAAATTGATAAGAAGTCAATGACCCTTAAATGATGAATGATGGAAATTTGAATGATTCACAGCAATGGTTGTTATCTTTCTCACAGCATTACTCAATCTCACGCTCTTGTACACACATATAACTTATATAGTAAAGCAAATTTATTTTTTAAATTATATATTTACATATCAACAATTTATTCAAAAGTTGACATATGCTATAGGAACCCCTAGGTAATAATAATAATAAATTACGAATGTTCACAGAATTCCTTTGGAGTATCATAATTCAAAAGAAATTAATAAATAATCTCAAAAAAAATGAAAGTACATTTCTAAAGGGCATGCCGCCTTTTTTTCTAAGAAAAAACTTTTTTTTGAATCGGATTTCCCTACTTTCAACATTCCCGGTACTTGTTTTCTTTAAAATCTATATATTCCGATTAAAAAAACATGACCTAGGGAGGTTAAACATTATAAAACATTTCAAACTGACACGTGCCAGGAAATGGGAATTCCTTAGAATATTGAATATAGGATCTTTCATAGAACAGCTAATTTATGAGGTTATTTTGTACTTTATTCCAAGGAAATACATATGAATTGTACCAGAAATCGTAGAAATAATTGATTGTGAAGCATTAAGGGAAAATGAGAGCAGAGTTTACTACAGATTTTTCCATATATAACCGAACATAAGCAAATGCATTTTTGTAATGAATTACTTGCGATGAGTGATTAGCGTGAAAGCTTCCCCCCTTCTTAAGGGAGCACTTACATTCGTACCCCTTCCCCAGAGAGGACTAGCATTTATATTAGATACACAGGTTCTGAGTGGAGGTGCTTCCCTTTTGGACTGTGGCAATCTGGTGCTGGTTTATGGCCCCAGCAATTAGCTCTGCTGGCCGCCCTATCATTATGGCCAGCAAAACGCCCACTCAGCACCTGCGAAGAGCGACGACTCGGGACGATGTGCGAGTACAAAGCACATACAGAGTCGTAGGGATCCGGTTTGGGGTACGGGAGGAACCGACGAATGCTATATCTAATCTAACTAACGGCCAGTGGTTGGCGAGCAACTTTTACTTTCTAGCTCATGTCACTGCACAGCGGGAAAATAAAGATTTTTCTATTAAATTTAGACCATATCATGGGGAGAATGTTTGGGGTGTTAAAAGGAACTTTATAAGTTCATTTAGGAAGGGTTAAGAATGCTCTGTTTAAAGCTTTTAGTTTCTAATAAATGGAAAAGTTTCCCTTTTTATTTTCTTTTCAGTGTAACTATTCCCCGTATCTCAAGTACCTACGTGTGTCTGTATCCTTTTTAGAGTTCAGGCGGCCAGTGCGTGATTGAGGCGAAGGACAGGACAGGACAGGACAGGCAAGTGAAAGGCTCTGCCAGCGCGCATTGGTCATGGACATGGGAACTGGAGCTGGACACGACGATGTCCTTACGTGCTCTCATACCCTTGCAGAAGTTTGGCCTTGGATCGATGGAACGTAGCTGAAAAAGTGGTTCCTAAACTACCGTCCAACCGCAAGTACCACCCATGTTTGTCCTATGCACAGGATGGATAGTTATCCTTTTTCGACCACCTCCTTCTTAAGTTGGAGGTTAAGGACATGCGTAAGTCGCAAGTTTTACGACTTCATCAGACGACTCAAGTCGGCTTTTGGGGCTCCAGACAGTCGCTACGACAAGACAAGACTTGCACAGACCAAAAAAACACACCGAAAACCCCTCTTTGGAGCCACTCAAGTGAAGCAGCCTCATGACTTGGCATTTATTGGCCTTTTTTGGTAAGGAAAAGGGAAAGGGAACGGCGAAACGGGGTGGCAATACAAATTGCCTGTTCGACATTGAAACACAACAAATTTCAACTCAATTAGAACGGAAATGTCGATTCAAATCCGTAAACACACACACACACATCGTACATATGTAAATTCCTGTCGATCACACGGAACAAGAAATATACTAATCGACAAAAATCAATACAAAAAAAATAATAATAAAAGAGCACTTCTCGGAAATATTTCTCACATTATTGATCGGCGTTTTTATATTGTTTTTGTTTGGTTTGCTTGCGTTTCTTTTTTTGCCTCTCACAATTTGATTAAGCGATATCAAAGGGTACACACACACACACACACACACACCTGCAAAGTGCTATCGCATTACCAGGTAAAAAGAGCGAAAGAGAGACACAGGTGCTTTACAAAAAAATATAAACTTTTTCGCTCTCGAGCTTAGGTTTTCCATTGCACCTGCAATTGACCATATTCCGTGCAAAATGTTTAATGCCCTTGACAAAATGCTTTTGTTTTAATGTATATTTTAAAATTCCTTGAATTATTATATTTTTAGAAGAGAAATACTGTGAGAAATACTGGATTGCTGTGAAGAGCGAATCCTTATCGCAGAATTATGAATTCCATTCACTTCGTTCATTGAACAATCCTTAATCAGAAAAAACCTTAATCTTTCACAAGAAAAAAAAGTTCATAACGACGCAATTGAACGCAATAATGAATGGAAAATAAAGAAAAAGGAGAAGAAAGAGTTTAAAATTTGAACTTTAAATAAATACAAATTTAAATCTCTTTAAATCGGTTTTTCTAAATATTTTGATTTTATTTTTATATGCAACAAATTATTTGGTGGTTAAACACTTTTATTTTTTTTTTTACTTTCAATAGATAAATATATAATTTTGTCTTGCTTTTAGCTTTCTGTAGCTATTTATTGTAGTTTTTCGAGATAGTTATATGCAAATATCGATTAAAATCGATAGAGATCAATATAAAATTTATAAATATTAATATAAAACCGAAAAGTAGATAAATACATTATTTTATATTTGAAATATCATATAACTTAATTAATTTATTTAGTTATTTATTGTATTTTTCAGTTTCTTAGATAAAAGTACCAATTTCAAATTGATAAATATTAATTTAAAATAGACAAATATCTAAATGAAATCGATATAAATCTATATAAAATTGATAAACAACATAACTGCTTTAACCTCTTAATTTTACAAAAAACTTGTATTTGTTATTAAAGCGTTTTTAAGTTAAACAAAACGTTGTTGCCTTTTCAAATAAATTAATAAATGTAAAACAAAGTTATGAATATTAGACGTTGTAAAAACCCTTAGTTATTTCACAACTTGTGTGAGTGCTTAAACATTTTAAAAGGTCAATTAATATAGAAATGGGTGGGATTCGCTACTGATGATGATTCAGAACTACGATTTTTTGACCCATAAAGCTTTATGGGATTCTATTTATTTACGGGGTCGGTCGGTGAATCCGCTTCAAGTCGTTTTATTTCAGGTCTTTCCATGTTTACTTTTAATTTATTTTTTGGAGAGTCAAAAGACTTGCCATGCTTACATTTTTAATTACAACTAAATTAGCGCATTTTATTAAATTCCACGCAGGGGCAACGAAACAGGGCACGCCCTCCTCTGGACCAGAGGGAACAAGTATAATCTTCACAAAAGCAGGGCGAAGAAGCTGGGCGGGATCGAGTCCAATTCAACTGTGTGTTTCGCTTTGTTTTCCGCTGCTCCGCTTTGTTTCAAGCGCTTTGATTTTTTTTTGCGCATTATTTTTTGTGTGGTGTGTAAACTTATTTTTAAGTCCCAACTGGTTTAAGTTCGAGGCAGGCAACGGGCAGGGCAATTAATGCAAAAGTTATACCGATGCGGGGCACCGCCAAAAAAATTATATATGTACATATTCCGCCTTTGTTTTTCTCAATCGAAGCTCCCACGGCTGGGCTGTAATGGTCGGCGGAAAAGCCGGGCCTTATCAGCCGTTGAGTTCGTTTAATTTTACATTTTCATCATACTTGGCAAATATTTGATCGTAATTGCCCGGGCCAGGTCTCTCGTCTACCGTGTCTCTAGCATAAACACCAACAATTACTCGCAATGTTTATTCAACAGCGACACCTGAGACAACAACAACAACAACAAGAAGAATAACCACAACACCCTCACGATATATATATATATATATAACTTTACACACCCCAACGACAGATTAGATTTGCAATGGTCTGGTGATAAGCCACAGCCCCGACGACATTCGAGAGGGTGTTGCTCCGTTTTCCTATTAATAAATTAAAAACTCACTCGGGGAGCTGAAAATTTATGAACTGGACTACAGATATTAAAGATAACTAAGGTATCTTCGTGTGAAATAGTTATATTTGTAAACAGAATGATGGAATAAATAGAGTAAGCTAAACAAACGAAGGGTTCTTTATAGATATTCGAAAATATAAGATATTAGAAAGATAGATGTTAGAATATTAATTGGGATCCTAAATCTATAAATTCAATTTTTCATAAAAAATTACTTTTAAAAAGTAGAGATTATCGTACAGCTGGATAGATTAATATTTATCGATATAAAACCGATATTTCAAACGTAAAAACTTAAAACTTAAGCTGTATCTCGTACAATACATTGTATTCTTGGTCTTTCCTTAAAATAATCTAAATATATATAATTAAAAAATTCATTATAAAAATGTAGTGTTGCTGGTTAGATAGCATAAACCCTTAATATCTGTTAAATAAATCAAATACATGTCTTATTTAAAACAGTTCATCCATCCAGTTTCAGTTTCAGTTTTTGTATTCCATTTCAATACTCAAACTCGTAAAATATAGGCTTGGTCAATAGACAATCCAAAGGTTATCGCTAACCCGGAAAAGTTCAACAAAATCAATTTAAATTCTTTGTTTATTTAACGATCCCACACATTATCTGTGAATTTTGTGGGAATTATGTAAAAAAAAAGCAAACAAGAGGCATTGCCTCGCACACAAGCAATTAAATTCTATATATTTATTATTGAATCGCGGGTCAATTAGTTAATTTGTCGACAGATTGGCCTGGCGCCTTGTGTCAAGTGCTCTTTTCACCTCTTCCCAGCATCGCTAATCCGCCGATGATTTGCATTTCAATCGATCCGCTTCGAACAGGTATGGTAAGTGTCCGCGGATTAATGCCAAACAATGTTATTACGCTAGCTGTCTGGCTGTCCAATGATTGTGATTAACCGGCGCTAACTAGAGTTTAAAGTGATAAAGATCGCTATAGCTTCGACTGTGCATACAATTTGAAATTAAAAAATAATAATACAAAACGAAACCAAGCCACCTGGCGAAAGTGATATCATCTTGGGGCCCAAAAGATGAATCATTTTCTGCTTAAAAGTGGGCTCACTTTGGATTTCATTTAAAGGTTTGTCTTATCTGGTTTTTAATATTGTTTTTTATTGACAGCTGGACTTGGTGAACACACTTTAATTTAGCATTTGTAATTGTATGTCAGGGAAATAAACTCAATTATTTCGATTCCCCCAAAGAGCGGACAATCAAAATCAAACATTTAAATCATGTCCGTTTCCTGACTATAAATAAACAATGGACAATGCCAAGAAGAATGTCAACCGCCGCCGCAAAATCCCCTTTCCTCTGCCCACAATTTCAATTGCGTGCTTGCACTTATTTTCGCCTTCTTTTTTTATTTTATTTTCTTTGTATGTTGTACTTGAATGTTTTTGCCGCAGAATAATTTACAGTGAGCGGTTGAAAGAAAGCGAATACTCTGGTTTAAAGTTTCATAAGGTTTAAAAAAGTTCAGGTTCAGGCACGAAAAGCCCAGCAGAATTGGCGAGAAAAATAAAACCTTTGAAACCCTAGCGCAAGGTGCCAGGTTTTGGAGATACGTAACTTTTGTTTTTGAGTTTCCAGCGCTTGGTTTTTTCTCTCCAGAAATTCAAAACATTTAGAAAACTAACTGCCTTCGTATTTTAAACAAATTTTAAACTAAAACTTCAATGTTAGTTATCATAAAATTAAATTATAATTCTTCTTGATCCCAATAATTTATTCCCCATATCACGTACTCCCTGTACCTTACAGTTCCTTTACTTTTTTTTCGACCCGTGTCAAGGGCACCGAGGGACGCAGCGGGGAGGTGGGGAAAAAAAGAGAGTGCGAAATGCCAAACTCACCTGACATTTGCATAGTGCTGGCCGGAGTTCCAGTCCACATGCTCGATATCCGACGAGGTTTTGGCGTTGTCGCAAGGCATTATGTTTGGTTTTTAGATCCCAGGGTGTTGCATAGTCGGAGTTCCTGCTCTCCTCGTCCAACCCCAAGAAGGAGGGGACTCACACAATCCCCCGCAGCTTCGCCGCCTTTGTCTTTGTCTTCTATGCTGCTGCTGCTGCTGCTTCGGCTCCTTTGCTCTTTGTTATGATTCTGCTGCGCTGGGGTTATTTTTATTGGTATTTGTTTATTCCCAACGTCGGAACGGAACTTGTCGTCGCAGTGCCAGGCTATTATTCGTGCTGGCTGAAAAAAAACTACTTCGATTTTTTGCACAATCCCAAAACCGTATCTATTGCACTTTTATTTTCTTTTATTTTTCTCTTTCTTTCTCTCGTTTTCCTTTCTACGAACAACGAACTGCTCGCTTGCGCCGCCCGTGCGTTTGTTTGTGTTGGTAGGTCTATTATTATATATTTTTTCTTGTGCGCAAGCTGCGGATTGGACCGCCGTGTAATTTTTATATTTTGCCCAAAAGGCCAAGCAACTGCGATCGCGGGCAGACACACTTTAATATATTAATTTACAACAACGGAACGACAAAAACAACAACAAACTGTGATTCAGCGTTGCCAATTTGGCCATTTGGCCGCTAAATCTGGTGGTTTTAAGAAGCAAGCTAGCAGCTAGCGGGAAACATAGTGTTTTTCCAAGCAAAATTGGCGTTATTCTAGCTGTTTTTGTAATGTGTTTACGTATTTTTTACTTTACACTGCCACAATTAAATAATTTTTTGTATTTTTTATGACACCGGACATTTATACATTTAATTGATTTTATTAGAATAAATAATATATTCGCAATATTCAATATTAATGATTTAAAATCGGAAATCGATAAAATTATCTTGTTAAATAAACATAGCGAGAGTTAAGGTGCTTCCAAGAAGACCGGTGAAAAATATATGACCACCTTCATAATTGGAAATTTAAACGCTTTTTTCTGAAGTTGAACCGGTTTTGTAATGTAAGATCATTGGATAAACCAAATTGCGCGTAGTGGTACATTTAAAATTTTTTAAATAAGCTTCTGAGCCAAAAATAATTTATTTCTTGCATTTGGCTGTAGCTATTGGTATTTAGTGTTATTTGTTTTATTTTTAGCTAATTATTTTCACAGTCTAGCTGATTGGAGAGCTCATCACTGAAAACTAAGAGAGACTGCGTTTGGTGCAGAAAAAATACAGAAAGTGTGACCGTAACCCGGCCGATAAAATACATTATCGATGACGATACAAAAGAGGAAAAAAAGAGAAAGAGAGAGAGAGAGAAACCCAAAAACTATCGGCGCGATTTTTTATTTTATGTTTTTAATTTATAATTATAATGGACGCATTCGCTCTGGATAGGTGGCAATTAAATATTCTTTGCTCTGGCGAAGCGAAGCGAACAAAAGATTGAGTGACAACCCACCAAGAATATATATAAATTATTTTTTAAATTTTAGCTGAATATCTTTTTTTTATAAACCCACATTGGAACCCATTCCCTTAAAAGGAAGGCCAACGCCCCACTGACTGCATGGACGATTGTTTATCGTAATATATTATAATTTAAAACGATTAATCCATGAAATGTATCCTCACAAATAAAGGATCCGTATTTCAAAGTTATTCTTTGAACAAACGACATATCTTATTAAATAAAATAATTAATCCATCAAATTTATCAGCAGAATTAAGGAAACCCACATTTCAAAGATATTATTAGAACGATAAGATACTTTAAACTTAATTTTAAAGATTTAAAGTCTTTTGATATCCGGTCTTAGTGAACTTTTTTTTATTATTATTATTATATTCCGTTTAATCCATTATCGAAAATGACTACAAAAAAGCGGATCCATTTTTATAGTTGCCGAAATTTTCTTTTATAACAAATGGTCTTATTTTGGGTTCGGGTTCGGGTAGCGGGTCTTAGACACGAGTGCTGTTGTTTATAACCATATATAGAGGCAAAAACACAAAACTAACTAAACTCAGCAGGATCGGTTGGCGGGCGTGGCCCGTCAGCCTACAAAGTGTAAATCGATTTGACGCTGGAGCCCTGCTTGACCATCGTGTCCTTGTGCAGCTGATACTGCAGCGAGTTCTGGCGTCCCAGACGCAGGGCATCGCGCAGCTTGTGGCCAATCTCCAAGGCGGCCTCCTCGTTGTTTCCGTTGGCAGTCCAGATGGCTAAACAAATAAATTTCACATTAATCGGATTGCTATTGGAAAGCAGTTGAGCGCTCGGATTTACTTACAGATCTTATTGCTCTTGCCGCGAATATTGACAACAGCTCCGCAAATTTGATCCGAGTGATCGAAGGCCTCGCCGATCAGGCAAAGCAGCTGCAAGACACAAAGAAAATGGGTTTAAGTTATTTAAATTAAAAATTTTCATTAGAAAAGATATTGATATATGCACAATATCTTAACAAATTACTATATCAGATCATTGTTTATTAATTTTATGAAACATATGGCAGACAAAATTGAAATTGTAATCGAAATGAGTCATAAGAACACGGCTATCAAAATATGAACAATTGGGGAATCATTTCTAGCTAAAAATAAACCAAGGCTAAAAACGGAGCAGGTGATGGGGAAACCCAAAAGGTGCATCCGAAACAATGATTACAAAACTCTTTTCTATAAGAATACTCACCACATCTAGCCAGAGGTTATCCAGATCGCTCTTGGAGCTCTTGTTGAGGGTGATCACCCAGCGACCACCCTGCTTATTGGCAGCATCCTCCCACATGGGACTGCAAGGCAAGAGGAAACATTTAGGATACACATTATAAGGGACTCCCAGAGGAAAACCCACCGAATTCCCTTCTTGAAGAGCGAGTAGTCACTGCCCAGTTTGATCTCTGATGGCGGCTTGATGTGGTTGTACAGACTCCAAAAGTCCTCGACGGTGTCGAAGCTGGTGATTTCGTTTTGCATGTCCTCCCACGACTTGGTCCGATCGTTCTCAAGATACCACAGGGTCCATGTGTTCTGAAGCGGGTGTTTGAACAGATGCTCGGTGCGCACGGCCTCATCGCCGCCAGCGTTGGCTGCAGCTGGGGCAGCGCCATCGGTTGCTGCCGGAGCCTTGGCCTGTTCCTGGTCCTTCTCCTTGGCGGGAGCAGCAGCGGGTGCCTGAGCAGTCGGCGGTGTGGGGTCTGGGCGACCGGGGGCTACCGTGTTGGCCGTCTGCTCGCTGCTGGTGGAGCTCGTCTGTGTGGAAAGGGAGAGATAGATGGGACGGATTAGAATGGGCGAATCCCAGTGGAGAACGGCGATCGAGTGTTTACTTTGAACATAGACTTGGGATTGGCAAAGTTCTTCATTCTGTGAAAGTCGCTCTGCATGTTGGCGGCCGTGTTTGGAGGATGCGATTTGATGGTTTTTCCGGAGAGGGGATCTTGCTCGATCGTCGCTGATTCACTTGGCGCGCTCTCGGGTTCTCTCTGTGTGTGAGTGTGTGTGTGAGAGAGTTGGGTTGAGTTGAGTTGAGTGGGTGAGCGTGTGTGTGTGCGTGTGTGCGATACGAGAGCGAAGCTTTTGATTTCGGTTCGTGTGTGCGTGTATGCGGATTACTTCTTGATTTCTGACTGCAGTCTCTCCTTTTCACTTTGAGTATTATTAACCAAAAAAAACAGTAAAAACGTTAAACTAGTTGTGGTGAGTGTTAAACTATTACTTTAGACGAGTAGAAATACATTTATGAGGTTAAAGCAACTGTTCCTGACGAACTCCGAATCGAAAGTAGCAATGAATTACAGCACACACACACACGCGCACGTATTTGACATAAAAACACAGATTGCCTGTTGAGAGAATTGAGGTTTTATTGAATTAAAGAATTTTCACTTTTGTTTCCAACTGGAACAAAGAGTTGCGGCTAAAATTCGCGACACGACTGGGTGGGTGTGCGAGTTCAAGGCAGCGGTTAACTGAAAAGTCCAAAAACGACATACAAGAAACAAAAAAGGAGTGGAGAGAGAGCCGATGAGCGAAAGAAAACTAACGGACCACTTCAGTCGATGCAAGTTATGGAAAAAAATTATATTTAAGTTCGCCGCGAGTCGCGACCGCTTATTGCAGTAATTTTGTCTTTCTTTCTTGTCTCTCTGCTTCGCCTATTTATGCTGTATATAAATCCGCACACACCAGCACGCGGGCGCGCGATATAAAACACACACGCACTCACACACTCGCGTGCGATTTCTTGACAAAAAAATATTCCAGCAACAACGAGGAGAGAGAGCCAGCGGTGAAAAACGTGTGGATGGTATGCAAATGCGAGAGCGAGTGACCGCGAAAGAGAGAGATAGCAAGATAGTATGGTAGAGAGAGAGAGAGCAATGACGTTGACAACGGCGTGCAAAATAACAAGAAACAATTAGCGGTGAATATGGTTAATTGTGCGCGAAATTACAAATCTTCGATTGCGGGTGCAGTGCTGATTGGATACGGTGAGCAATGAGAGAGATGATGCCACGCCACTGTACTGCTGCTGCTTCTGAATCGACGGACGACCTCCCCCTCTTGTGCAACAACCCTGTTCTGTTTTGCCTCTGCTGCTGCCACGGCTCAACCTCAGCCGACGGAATTGAGAGACCGAATCCGAAACCATGCGGCGTAGCCTTTTTTCCTCACCTTTTCCGTCTCCGACACTACCATGGTTGTCGCGTTGTCGCGCTGTGTGGGCTAAGGACTTGGTTACGCACTGGCACTACTCGGGAGGGCCACAATTAATTTAGAATTATTAAATTCTTTAAATAATTTTTAGTTTTTTAATGAACAGGCTTAGTGTGACCGAAGCTATGACGAAAGTGTGTACCAAAATAAAACCAAAATTGGTGGTGGTAGTCATTGAGCTATCGCATGTATCGATGATCCAGCCCTGGGCAAGTTAGCATTGCCGTTCAGTGGCTCTCTGCTACGAAACGTAGGTGACCGTTAAATTTGAATTTTAGACGTTTTAAGCAAGAGAAATTTCTTTGTTTATAAACGGGAGTTTTTGATTGTTAAAATAATAATTAAAAATGTTTTTAAAATAAACTTAAAGTTGACATTCAATGTAGATTTTTATGCCACCTAAAATATACATATATTATAATTTGTTTGTGCTTTAAATTGCTTTGTTGGCTTGATAATTCATTAATATGTTTAAATTAGTAACCAATTCTTCTTCATTTTTCGCTTATTTTAATAAGCTCAAAGCTCTTGAAATGCTTTTTGTTTAGTTATCTTTCATTCATTCAAAAATAATGAGGAAGTGCCTCTTAGCAATTATGAAGCCTTTCTGAAATAAGTAGCACCTTTACTCTTCAATCTCATTGTTCGCACTTGATTCGTGTTTATGTGGGAACTCTTTGAGTAATTTATTTAAAAATCTCGAGGAAGTCTAGCAAAATCTTAGAACGTTTATCAAAACTAAACATTCATGCAAATTTAATTGACATTTCATCTGTTTCCCACAGCAGCAGCACGACCAAACGTTCGGCGTCAAAAACAAGAAAACAACGTCAGCGCATTCATTTATCATACGCAATTATTTGATATTATAAAGGCAATATATTATAAATAATTATCAACAGCCGAAAGTTTAAGACGGAGAGGCCCAGAAAACCAGCTTTTTGCTGGAAATTAGGTCTTCGTTTTTATTTAGACATTGGCATCATCAATCGGAATTCGATAACAAAATATAACGACATTTAAGAATGAATCAATGAATTTTCCATATAATAATACGATTCTACTCGTAGTTTGTTTATTTATTTATAAAGCAGATTCCCGAAAGTGCCAGAATAACAAAAAATAACTCTAAATGTATCTGAATGGGACGTCAGGAGGTTGGGCCATGCGGTTGTCACATAAATCCGAGCTTAACCTGTTGGTGAATCATAAATTAACCCAGAACCTTAGTTGTACCAAAGTTGTTGTTTTTAGTTATTTGAAACCAGCTTAAATTCTATGGCTTAGAACATCGAAAGTCTCGGACTTGGCTCGCCTTTGTCTGCCAGTTTGAAACAAATAATAATAATAATATGTTTAAAAATAGATAAAAGACTCCAAAAAAACAGTGGGAAACACTCGGCAACCAAAGATGCTGATGAGGATGATGATGATACCTACTTGGGAGTAGGATGATGATGTGGCGCTTTGGCTACGCTTGACTTTCAAAATAGAAAACAACGATTGCAACTGTAGAATCGGAATTCAAATTGTTAATTTAAGAAGAGGAACGTGAAGCGTGTTTATTATTTAAATAGTTAAGTCATTTTGTGTAATCGAACAACAACTGCGCAGTTTTGCCCTTTGTAAGCATCGCCTAATAAGCGCCTTTCAAGAGTTTGCACGATAACGAAACCCGAAACTTGAAACCCGAAACCCTTCGCCAAGCCGGAGGCCCATTGAGCTCTAATTACACTTGAGCTTTCGAGGCTTATTGAACTGACATTTAAAACCCGGCATCTAATTATGCAGCCATCGCCAAGCGGACTTCAAGTGCTTGGCAGCGCATGTCTAAACACAAAAAACTTCCGCCGATCGGACAGGAAACCCGGAGTCGTAGTCAAAGCCCCGCCAGCCTGTGAGGCAGTAAAACTTTGCATTAATTAAAAGTAAAAAGTGATTGAGAAGCTTAAAGATGCTTAATTGTAAATAAATCATATACCTAGCTTGCTCTTAAGTGAAAAAATATGGTGTTTTTAGGAAGGTTGCGACTAGGAAATACCTTTTAACTGGAATAAAGCTGATTTTGGTGAAGAAAAAATACGTATTTTGAAGATTATCCCTTTTATTCAAATAAAATGTGGATCAAATACAAAGTTTAATCAGGTTTTGTTAACTTTTTAAAAAATAAGGAGAGCACAATATGGACTTCTATGTGATAAAGAAAGTTCTTCAAGGAGTATCGGATTTATAGTTCAATTTGTAGTACATTTTCATATTAATATTTTTATTATTTGCAATTCTCTTCAGATTTCAGTAATATTCAAAATATTTTAAATTCTCAATGTTTTTATTAGTAAAAAATCGATTTAAAATCGATAAATATCAAAGTTTTTCTAGAAAATGCAAATTATTTGCCAAGTTCTAAGCTTTACTTGACACAAACCGCCTTTGCCATCAAGATAAGTTAAGCCAAAACCAGATTATAGGCATTCTTGGCCACCCGAAATACCTCTAAAGAAACCACAAGCATCTCGAGTGGCAAAAAAAAAAGTATCTATAAGCTACTCGAACACTCGACGGGCAATGTGAGCTCGAGAAATGCCACTTGAAGCTGGCCCCAAAAGGGTTCTGAAAAGAGCCAACAATTTATGATGGGTAACCCCCATTGAGCTATTAGATAACTAATTGAGCATTGCGGCAAACATACAATTAATGATGTCTCCGCATATCTGTATGTATATAATATATATCTTCACCTGTATCTCAGAGAAGTGCGAATTTGAGCGACGCGTCGATAATGAACTTTATATTGCCGCCACTGGCTGTACGATTCTGAGGCTGAGTAAGAAACCGGACAGGTGAATCCGAGCACGAAGCGCACATCTTCATTCAGTTCGTAGTTCGCTGAGAGATGTTTATGCAAAACGTAAAAAAGCCGAGCTAAGAGTTAGTATATAAGCCACGGGGCCTGAGATATTCAGTTATTAGTAGCGCGCCAACGGAACAGAACAGTGCAAAACGTAGCCTAATATCTGGATATAAAAACCACAATGAAGTGCTTCATATTAGCTGCCGTTTTGTTGCTGGTAAAGTCAGAGACTACTTTGCATAATTAAGCTAAAATTTACGATCACTGAAGATCACTCTGAATGGGAGATCTATTCAATTAAAATCCGGGTTGTGATCACCATAAAATGTCAACTGTGATGGGTGAATCTGTGCAAATATACAAAAGTTATACAATGTGAACAAGTATTAAGCAAACCTTAGCTGGGCATTACATGCGAAATGCGAGATGCGAGACTTTAATCAATAACTAAAAATGACATCATTTCTGTTTTTGTGTGTGATCTTTAGAATTGTGTGCTTGATTTTTGAGGCTTGTCTTACCTTTTGAGGTTGTTAATATTTTTGCTAACCAATTTCATTTCTATTTCATTTACAGGCCACCTTAGCCAGCGGCGAGAACATCTTCAAGATCAACATAACGCCTGAGGAGGCCCAGCAGTTCCTCAATAGCGCGCAGTTGCGTGGCATCGGTGACATCGAGTATGCCCCGAAAACTGGCGAGAATCCTCTGCCCGAGGCCCGGAATGAGAAGGGCGAGTTCGTCTACATGGGCCGTGTGATCGAGCATCCGGAGGACTATGTGGAGGAGCATTACGATGCCCATCAGTACCATGGTCAGGATGGACTCGGTCAGTTCGCTTATGGCTATAGAGACTGGAATCAGGGCAAGAACGAGAAGCGTGACGAGACCGGCAAGGTGACCGGTTCGTACAAGTATGTGCAGCCACATGGCCGTGACTTTGTGGCCACCTATTATGCCGATAAGACCGGTTTCCATGTGGAGGACAACCGTCCCGCTCATCTGAAGCTCCCAGCCACCAAGACGCCGGCCGTGCTCAAGGCCGAGGAGGAGCACTTTAAGCTGTGGGGCGAGCTTGCTGCTGCTGCTGGTCACAATCCCGATCCCTATGCCGCCGAATACCAGACCGCCGAGGGTCGCTACCAGCCCACCGAGCAGGAGCAGCAGCCCTACGTCCACGAGGAGCCACCGTATGTGCCCGGACCCGAGGAGACCGGCGAGCCCAAGGGCTTCTTCTATGCCTTCGACTACAATGTGCCGCTGTTGCGCAACAAGGAGGAGCGCGCCGAGCTGGAGCGCCTGCGTGCCGTCAACAACCATGACGAATGAAGGGACAGGGGGACTGAGGGATCCCTACAGATCCTGGAGATCTATTGTATAGGTTGTTCTGTAGAAAGTAGCACAAACACACATCCAAGTATCCCACATATTTATTAAATCCTTATTCGCAAAATAAATAGCTGATTTTAATCAAGTTTTGTAAAGTGTGATTTTTTTCTTATCTTGGAAATTTGTTGTAGAGATTATACTGTGGGAAATATTATATTAATTCCCTTTTTCGCCACAATAAATCGGAGCTAGAAATATTATGCTTAAACGGATCCTTTAAGTTTTTCCTTTCTCACAATAAATCGCAGATTGAACTATATTCTTTTCTAAAAAATCCTTTTTTTATTATATCATATATTTCAAGATTCTGTAGAACCTTAAATCTAGACTCTTTCGTATTTAGTATAACAGTATAACACATATTTACCGATTTGTTCATCTTTTCAGCCTCTAATTAACTTTTTTTATTACTCACCGATCCTCGAGATAAATTCTATAGTTTTATCGGTGGAAATTATAAAATTCTTCCTTAAATAAAACACAACTTCAGCTTTACACTTTTGTCAAATACGTTCTTTTTATTTATTACATACATATACAATATAAAAATGTGAGTTCTTGTGTGTTGGGTTTCCTCCCTCGCTAGTGTGTTTTTTTGTGTAGAATTCTTCCGGGCTGTTCTGTAAATCTCCAGATATCTTTTATTTAATTTTTCATGCTGTTCAACTTACAAAAACCTTATTCCACTGACATATCTTTATTTATTGTTTACCTTTTAGTGGGTTTTGTCAAACTAACAAGTTTGTTATAATAGATGTTTACTTTGTGATAAAGTTTATAACAGTTATTGATTATTCTTTTCAGAGAAAACATCCATTATATATTTTTTAAGACTTATATGACAATTTTAATAAGTAAGAGGACATAAAAAAATAAAACAAAAATAGATTTTAGATAAAAATACTACACAAAAAGTGAGTCTTAACAGTGTCATACTGTAGTGTCATAACCTCGTAAGAAAAAAGTATTAAAATTCGCTAAAAACAAAATATAGGAATATAAAAAACCATGCCTTTTTTAAATATTAAATTTATTTAATTTTAAACTAACCCAAAATTTAGCAGATTAAAAAGACATGTATTGCCAAAAAGTGTTATACGTCAGTGGAATTAGGTCATAAGTGAACCAATGTCACTCTAAACTTGTTAGATCATTTATTACAATCTTTAATTGGGAATTATGTTTCATGTCAGGCAACACATTCATACATTAATCTAAAGATATTCCAGATTTTGAAGAACAGCCCGCACTTTGCTGTTCGGCACGCATTTTCATCATAATTTCCTTGCCCCGCCTTCTCTTTTCAAGTAAAATTATTGCTTTTTTTGCTCTTCGCTTAGAAGACTTGAATCTTAAACTAGTTTTTAATTTGTAATTATATAGTGTGATTCTGTTGATGTTTCATGATGTATTTGTTGTTGTTGTTGTTGGGTTGGTGGTGCTATAATTTAATACTAATTTTACACGAGCATTTCTCTCATTTACAACCAGTTAAAAACTAGCATATACTTTAGGGTTCTTCTCATCCGTCGCCCACGATCCGTGGATCCTCCGCTTCGTGGACTCGTTCCAACTCACAATTAAGGAAACTCTAGATTTAGGCAATCAATTTTGATTAATTCTCATACCTAAACGAGGAAACTAAGAACGAAACAGACGAAAAATAAAAAACACAAAAACCAAAGGAAAAAGTATTTGGTGTTGCGTGTTTTTGGAGCTTACTTGGTGTTCTTTTTTGTTTTTATTTTGTTTTGTTTTGCCTAGCAAACAAAATTATATTTTATACGGTTTTCTGTATACGTAGTGTATGTGTTTTGGATTTTTGTTTTCTTCAAAACTAGTATTTTCGATGTGGAAACAAAATTAGATTTTCGAATTGAATCACAATTGAAATTTCGTTCATTTATGGAAATTGCAATATATTTGCATATAGATGTTAATTATATATATTTTTTATATGGCAGCATTGTTCAGTCCGATATTGCAGTTGAAACTGTTTTTAGTTTTTTGTTTTCCCTTTAAAGTTGGGTTCCCGAATTTTGTTTTTTCTTTGTGGTTTATTCTCTCTATACTCTATATATAGTGTCCACTTCTCTATGTTTCTATGATTCGTGAATGGTTTCGTTTGAAGTTGAGGGTTCTCGGGTGTTAGCACAAAACAATAAATACATTAAGGGGGCTCAGGTTGAGGACATTCCATCAATAGTTTCAATTACAACACAGTAAGCACGCACGGAAAATAAATAAAAACGGGGAAAACACACTCAAAGGGAGAGAGTTAATAGTTAAAAGTTCAACTTTAAACACAAATAAAACATAATAATAGCGACATGGCGGATCTGTGTATACGAGTTATCGTGTTTTCGGTATCCTGGTATACTTTTAGGTACATAAGTTAGTTGTTGCTACATATACATATATTTAGAGCCGTCTCTAAAGCCGCTCACATTCTACAGCCCTCAACTTCAAAGCGTGGAGATCAATCGATCGATCAAGGGTGCTGCTGCGGAGGAGTAGGGACAGGGATCTGCGAGGATTATTCGTAATACTTTTGTGTGGTCATGGTCATGGAGGTGAAATCAGGAATGGAGCTAGCTGCTAGCCCACGAAATGATGAGTAGTAGTGAGTTGTGTGCTGGGATGTTTGGCGCATGAGTTTCTCTTGATTACAACTTGATTAATTTGTTAAATATACTTGAGTTCTGGCTCCTGCTGCTGCTAGGTTCTTGGGTCGCTCTCTCTTTTTTAGGGTCTTGTTGTATATAAGGCAAACTCTGTGTATGCGAATCTCATACATATTTATGTATATTGAACTATGTAAATACGTTAATCCTGTTTGTCAGTTGCGTAAATGCCGGGGGAAGATCCTTGGGAGAAGCGCTGTCTATATGAGCTGGTGAGCATGGCACAACTGTCTCTGATCTCTAAACTCTGTTCTCTGTTCTGTGGTCTCTGAATGGCTATCCAAAAAATGTGTGTCTGTGAGTGTGTTGTGTTCTGTATATTGTATATATATAAATCTTGTATATGCTACACGACTCCCTCTCTTCTCTCTTGCTTTCTATTCACGACTCTAAGCCCTAAGGGACGCTCGGCAGATCCTTGCCCTGGCGAGTTCCTAGCTCTCTCCCACTTACCTACGAGATTTGTGTTCAGGATTCAGGGTCGGGTCTCTCTACTTGGCCGCCGCTGCCGCTGCTGTGGCATTGGTCGCCGGCGACACTTTCAGCTTGATAAACATACTGTTGTTGTCGCCATTGCTGCCGCTGTTCAGGTCCAGCTTCTGCACCTCGCACTCCAGATTATTGATGCAGTTCTTCTCGTACTGCGTGGTGGAGCCATTGTCCGAGGCGGCGGCAGCCTTCTCCACCGGCGGCTGCTCGCTGGGCGCCACCTTCTTATCCTTGCTGCTCTTTTTGAGGGCATTCAGCAGGGTCTTCTCTTTGCTTTTGCCTTCCTTGTGACTGCTGTCCTTGTCCTTGTGCTTGTTGTTCTTGAAGCGCGGGAAGATGCAGCCGTTTGGCAAAAAGCCGCCCAGCTTTTCCTTCTTGGCAGGAGCAGCAGCAGCAGCAGCAGGTGGTGTGGCTGTTGGTGTGGCAGCTGGAGCAGGAGCAGGAGTAGGTGCTGGAACTGGAGCAGAAGCTGGTACTGAATTGGGTGTGACTGCTGGCGAGGGCGTACTGGCACCATTTGTGGTTACTTGAACAGCCGCCTTCACCTCTGCTTCGGTCTCCACATTCGACTGATTGTCCAACCCAGTGGCTGCTCCATTTAGCGAGCTACCCGCATCCGTTTGATCCACACAAGCCTCCTCCGATAGTGCCGATTGCTGCTGTTCCTGCTGCTGCTGCTGTTCTGCCTGTTCACTGGCCACCTTGTTGTCCAGCTGCTGGGCAAACACTGCCAGTGTGATGCCATTACCGTTGCCATTGCCATTGCCGTGCTCTGCCAGCAACGACTCGGGGTGAGCCGGTGGCGAGCCAGCCTCATTGTTCATCGCACTGGCACCGGCACTGGCCGCTCGCGCTGCATCTGGTGACTTGGGAAACATTTGTTGCGTGGTGATGTTCTGGTAGTGCTGTTGCTGGCGCTGCTGCATCATTTGCTCCTCCCGTTCGCGATCCCGCTGCGCCTGCACTGCATTCCACACGTCCTTTAGCTCGCCGGAGATGTCGCGATCCTTAAGTATTACGGCGTTTCTAAAAGAGAGATGATTTTTCATTAGTTTCTTAGGAATTCTTTAGGAAATGTAATTGGTTTTACCTGACTAATTTCACGCCTGGATTCATAGCCTCCACAAAGTCACACATCAGCTCCACCATGGCACGTCGCTCCTCGGGGTCTTTGCTGTGGCGTCCAGAGTCCTTCAGCACCTCCGGGTTGGCCATGACGGCAAAGACAATGGGAGGACTGCGTGGGCTGCCAGGTGGCACCTAAAAGGATATCATTTTCTAACTTAATATTTCGCTTTTTGGAAGTTTGTAATCTCAAGTATATTATTTCCAAAGATTGAAAGATTTATTCCCTAAATGAAAACTTACGCGCATGCCACCGTAAAGGGGAATGGGATCACTGGGCTCCTGCGGTATCACAATGCGTGTCCAGCTGAGGACATTGATGAACAGCTCCTCGCCGGCTTCCGTTGTGGTGCGAATGCACATGTGCGGTTGCGGCGGG
>VNJR01008063.1:0-10200 GCA_008042585.1 Drosophila punjabiensis
GAAATTTAGATGATTTTCCTAAGTAGGGGAAGGGATGCTTCTAAGAAATCTGGTACGAAATTTGTAAACAGAATTTAATGGAATAGGATTTAATGAACGATTTATTTGGAACTCTTCAAAAAATCTGTGTCCCTTTTATGTTTAATCGAAGTATTTAATATTCGTTTAGCTTCTCATTTTGTTTTAGCAAAGAAACCTTTTCTTTTCTTTAAACTTTTAATTCCTTAAAGATTTTATTAAATCGTTGTTTTATAAGTGAATTTACAATTATAGAATTAAAGGCTTATTGCCTTTAAAATACAATAATTTAATAGAATTTTATTGAGTTCTCAATTAAAAATTTAAACAGATTGATGCTAAACCATTAACTTAAACCATTTCCTAAAATCTAATTTAATTAGTTTATTTTCAACCAATACAAAGAATAAATATACTTAATTCTTTGATCCTATTTAAAGCTTTTAAAATATATCTAAACTACGATTACAGAGCAACCCACTTGCACATACGATTATCTGCAGAAGAGTGTAAAATACAAGTTTTTTTCTTCGTCAAAAGGGGGCGTCACGCATTGTCAACGGGGACAGAGTGGGCGTGGCCAGGGCCAATGTGGTCGAGCATAAACTGGCCGCTACAGCGACCGCAGGAAATGCCAGTTGAATTATAGACCATTTGAATGAAATTATTTTAATTGCGTAAATCACTTTGCAGCCAAACCGAAAATTCAACAATGCTGCGGTGCGATGCTGCGGAATTGTGGGCGTGGCAGGGGGTGGGTGGAGGTGTGTGGGTGGTGGTCACAGCAAAGTGTGAGCATGCCACTGGCACACTTATTGGCCAATCTCATTTAATGCCCGCCACTTGTGCGGACTTTGTGGGCTAACAACAAGGGCAGAAAACTGGATGCAATGGGGTTTGAGGTTGCAGCAAACAAACGAACCAAAACCCTTGAAAATTTAACCAAAAATATTCGTGTTTGCATATTTGCACTCCATTCTCCGATAATTGTTTTCGCTAGGTCGACAATGGAAATAAATTCCGCCAATAATTGCGCACAGCTTCATTTTCCTCGGGGAGAATGCGAATGCGTTGTGCCTGTCCCACAATTCCAATTGCAACAATAATTTGTACAAATTATCGCCAATATTATGAAAGCATTTCGCTTTTCCATGCCATGATTCTAATGGAGCACACGGCGTATGCGTGATATCAATAAATGCATATTTTACATGCAGCGCGACACTTGAAACGACGATAAATGCAATGTTTCCATAATTTATGAATCGACATGAACATGGACAGATGGTAGCAAATATTTGCAAACACTCCTCGTGCGTTACATTAATAAAACAGCATAAAAGCGTGGTGCAAATGTCGCACTAACTTTAAACTCCTGCAACTTCCATACTCCCCCCAATACACTAGTAATCCTTTTTGGCCAGCGAAGCATGTCCTGGACAAAAGCGGCCCCGGCAGAAACAACTCAACTTGACCTCGCCCACTCGCACAAGCCAATACACGGCTCAATGGTTTTGGCCAGGGATGTGCAGTATTGGGAACATGTCTATACCAGGGATCAAGAAAATAGTTGCTTTAAAGGTAAAAAATATATTTAAAACTAGAATGTTATATGTTAGACTACTGTTAAAGCTTTGGTTTTAAGGTAATTCATCAGTAATTTTAAAATAATAATTTTTTTTAGTTCAAAAGCATAATTTTACACCTAAGGCTCAGCTTCCTCAGCTCAACCTCATGAGATGCGGCACTTGAAGTTACAAAACTTAAGAAAAATTTTAATATAGTTAGTTTTGTATCATTTTTGCTAACCTTTTCTAAAAATAGCTGCTTCTATTGTTATTAAACCTTTCCTACCTTTGGAAAATCAAGTTATATTATCCTTTCTTACAGCTTTATTGATATTCTCCTAAGTACAATGGTAAGCCCTATATCCCTAACCTCCATTGTACAAACAATATTGGAGCCCGTGAGTATTTGACTCACATAAGATTTTTGTTTGACTCTCGAGTGGTTATTGTTGTCATACGAGCATACGAGCTATAGCAACGATATAGCAACGATACGAGATATGCGTGCCGCGCGGCATGATAAATGATGCGGCTCAGCATCCTTCGTCGCGGTCTCTAAATAAGGCTTAGTGCCCGGAGCCGCCACTCCTGAGTATGACTGCGAACTATGAACTATGAACTTATGGCATATTTGCTCGCCTTCAGCAGCAATCAACTGCACTTAGCGTTAAGTGGGGCTCACTCCTGCTCACGCTCACGTTCACGCTCTGCTCGAGCTCCTTGGTGGCGAAAGCCAGCTGATTTCAATGCCCCCGCCGAGGACCACTTGTCGACGTCGCCAATTGACGCCAGTGGCGACGGCGACGGCGACGGCGCCGTTGACACGACACGAGCCTCCAATCCAAGCCAGCCACTTGCAGGATCAGCGATAGCAGCAAACCCGCCCGACTTCAGCGGGCGTGAACTTCCTTCCTTCCTGCCCCGGCAGCGTAGCATCCTGCATCTCCTGCCGGATGCAGTGACACGAGCCTCGGAAGCGGCCTACAAGCTGGGTGCCTTGTGTACCTTTGTTCATGAGGAAAAAGAAGGAAGGAATACTGGTACTCATTAAACATTAAGGCAACTTTATAATGTTGAGTCACAACTGTTATAATCAAGGGATTGTACAATGTAAATTTCATTAAAATTATTAATATTATCATTATGCTGTAAACTCTGGATATCAAATTATATTTAAGAAGACTTTTTAGACACTTAGAATCTTTTTTTGGGATTTGTTTAAAGGATTTTTCTGTTTATATTTTGATGAACTTTTTCCCTCTTTAGAAAACTGCTTTCACAATATTCTTTCTCGACACACCAAAAGACTAGACACCTCTATTTTCTAGGAATGTTATGAAATGTAAAAAAAAATATACTTCTCCGAATATTACACAAAAAACAAAACACATTTGTTTCCTTATACATTTAACAACTGAAACTACATTTATCCCTCAGCGCCATCTGGCCTGGCAAAAACTTAAACACATGATATTTTCGAAATAGATATTATGCCACTTGTTTCCCTCGAAACTTTAGTTCTCCGAATTTAAGGACTTACGATATTAGTCCTTTTCCGAAGAATTCATTCAAAAACAATTCCAACTGTTTAATGGCGACACCTAGACAGGCAGCAGTAATATTCGGAAGTTCTTAGGAAATAACGTCAGGTGGCGTTTAGCTTTGCAACATGTTGGTTCGTACGTGTTGCAGCTTGTTGGAGACCTTCGGTCCAACCTTTGTCGAAATTAAAGTTTTTAGAACATTGAAAAAGGATATGATAATATGACAGTTTGTGAAAGGATACAAAACAGGATGTGTATGAAATATTTTTTTCAAATTGACAGTAAAAACCTAGTTGTAGAATAATGAAAACAAGTGTATTAAGTAGAAATAATTCTTTAAAAGTAAAAAGAATATTACAGGACTTTTGTAAAAAGAGAATATTCTTGGCAATTTTCTTGGTAGATTGCTTAGTTAATTGTATTTAATGTATTATATAAAGATTTGAAAGTTCATTTATATTCTATACTTTGAAATTAATTATCAAAACAACGCTTTAACAAAGACTCGATTGCGGTTTTATTAAAAGTTACATTTAATGCTAATATTAATTTTTTATATTTTATTCCATTGGAATTGTTATTTATAAAAAAATGATTGTAGCCAATGATATCATTTATAATTGTTTTTACTTTTATTTCATATTACTTTTATACTCTATTATTATTGAATTAGCAAAGAGTTCAGGTACTTAAAGTCTTTACTTTGTTTAACAAATGTAACAATTATTATAAATGTTTTGCTGTAGAAATATTTCTGATGCTACATAAAATCATAAATCTTAACTTATTAAGACACTTTTAAATAAACCTAATATTAAACTTTAGAACTTTTATGTTACTACCTACATATTAACTCATTATATACCTAATAAATGTTTGATATTTTAATTGATCAAAATCCCTTTAATCTTTTTATATTATTAAATATATAACCATTCTATACTTAACTTAATAATAAAATTTGTTTCTGTAATGTCAAATATTGTGATAAAAAAACAGACAAAACTCCAGAAAAATCTCGATTAGTAAAATCCTGGCTGCTTAACAGCATGCCTAATTGTCAGCATAAAATATCAATCAGGGATTTGAGTAATTTCCAAGGCTCTCCCAGTGATGGTGCGACCAATCAATTTAATGGCTCGCAACGCCCGAAAGGTCAAATGGACTCGAAATGGACTGTTAGCGGTTGAGATGAAAGGTTCGCGGACAAAAGTCCATGGTCGAAAGTGTCCTCGTACATCAGGGAATCCACAGTCACAGAGAGTGAGGGAGACGAAGACACGCTTCACTATGGGCCTAATTGCTTTAAAATAAGCCACACCCACGGTGCCCCGAAAATCCATCTTGCACGCACATTACGAACCCATCGATCGACCGTTAGGCAAGTGACTGCATCTCGCAGGGAGACTGGAGGATTGAGGATGGAGGATGGAGGACTGAGCGTGCGGGCGGTCGGCGGCTTTTGAAGTTGCAGGATCAGAGCACGCTTGTCAATTGTGGTTGTTGGCTTCAAAAGCGGCTTACTGGAACCTGGAACCGCCGGTATCCGATCGATATGTCCCAGTTCCCCCGGCCGAATGAAGTGTGTAATTTGAAATTAGCCCAGGCTCAGCGGCACCTTTTGAGCGAGCGAACTGAGAGTGTGCAAGTGTGTGTGTTCAGTGCACCTGCTGACAGTGTCAGCGAGCTGTGTATCTGTATCTGTATCTGAATCTGAATCCGACAGTGGCCGTCCTGCGGCGGCTACTCAGTTACGCAGTCGCCCCGGAACGTCAAGGCCACACATCGCCCGCAACTCATCCATCGGAGATTAGTACACACAGAAAAATAAACAAAAGTGAATGCTATGAGTATCTTGAACTTGTCTGAATTTTTTCTATTTCTTGCTCCTTTTGAAGTTAAATAATTTATAATTTAGATATTCAATCTGTATTAAGATTCAAAACAAATTTTTGTCTTTGTTGAAGGAGGAGTTTTATTAAAGTAAGTTTATAAATAAAATTCTTTAAAAATTGTTTATCTACTTTTCTATGCTTTAATTTATTCATTATAGGCAAATAATTAATTCTTAATAATAATGGAATAATAAATCATACTTTAAGATTAATAAAAGACTTTAAGGAGGTAACTTATATATAATAACAAAAAATTCACGTAAAAAAATGTTTATTTACTATTTGCTTCTTTTTATACCACATCTAATTATTGAACAAAAATGTTGGCATAAAATATACCATATTTCTATATTTTTTATCTATGTTTTCTATAATTTGATTATTTTTTTGTAGAGGTAACCATTAAATCATAATTAAACTGCAGTAAATAAAATATTTCTAAGCCATGAATAAAATATATATCTAATTATGCAAATATTAGTTATAATAAGAGATAAAGAAAATAAAACCACCCTTTTTTTACTATAAATCATCTCTTAAAATGCATATATTAAGGATTAATAAATATATTTCTACCAAAACTCCCAATAAAAATGCTTATTCATCCTCATTTTTTTGCCGTGTCTCCCGTTTCATTTTCGATTTCAGCTCCATTCAGTAAGCTTTATTTTCAGCCAAATAGATATACCCTCAAATTTATGGCCGCACATATCTGTATGTACATTTATAATGTGACTAATTTGCGATCTCTTGATTTTCCAAAAACCAAAAACTAAATCCAAATCCATATCCACAGCCCAGACTCATCCCCATCCATTCCATTCCGTTCGAATCTCGAATTCAATCTTCTATTCGAATCCGCTAATCAGGTTTCTGGCCCCAAATTGATTTCATTTTCATATTTCAATTTCGAAAGACGGTAGCCGGAGCTCTGTCGAAAATGCAAAATCAGTAAGACCAGTAGTCGCGACATGATATAAATTAACTGTTTTGACTTTGTGAAATGAAATGCGGCCTCTTTGAAATTCCGATTCGAAAAAGCCGAATATATCCAAGAGCCAAATCGATTTCTTACACAAAAAAAAAAAAACACTACTACGAGAGCTACGAAATAAAAAAACACAACAAAATACCATTCAAAGTGGCTCGGCTTCGAGTTGTTTATCTCGTTAGAGTTGCCAGCGCGCCGATTTCTTTTCGGCTTAAATGGTTTATGTGCGTTTGCAACCAGTTTTATGGACATCGCCTCCGCAGGCTGACGGAGCGGCGGCCTGATTATATATTGATGCCGCTCAGCCACTCCGCCACGCCGCTGGATGCCATGCCCGAGCCCGCACCCGAACCCGAACCCGATTCCGAGCCCAGGCCCAAACCCGATGCCGATGCCGCCTTTCCAGCGTTTAGGTGGGTTGTGGCCGGCGCCTTTGAAGCATCTCGTTTACCACGTGCCGTGGCACGAAGCCACTCCCTCCACCCCTTCGCTTACGAGGCTGGCGGCCAGAGTCAAATTTGTAAAAAAGAGCGGTGTATTCTTTACTTTTTTCTTAATATTATTAAGGTTTCAAGCAAACACATTAATGCTAAAGGAGACCTCTGCTTAAAAAATGAATTTATTTTATAAAACTTTTGTAGATCTTTGACAATAGATTTGTCTAAAAATAAGTACCTTATAAATAAATATAATCTGAAGAAATATATTTAAAACATATAAAGCAAGTACAGATTTTAAATATAAGCAAAGACAGATTTTCAATACAAGCAAAGGCAGATTTTAAATAGAAGCAAATTTGTATTATAATTTTTAAAGAACTTTAGACTATATGAACTCAATTTTTAGACTTTCATAAAAATGATAAATGATAATGATAAAACAGCTATTATCCCCCTCAGCTTTCTTTTCTAATAAAACTGACGAAAAATCAATGTTAAGATCCAAATTAATTTTGAATTTATATATATATTTATTGCTCAAATGGAGACATTTTGAAAATTCCCTCTCGCAGCTTTATTAAATTTATATTCAAAAAAAACTTTATAAAGAGGAAAAACTTTCCGTTTTAATCTAAATAAGAGGAAAATTTACGTAACAAGTTTATTTATGACAATAATTTCAATAAGACTAATACTTACTATTAATTTAAATATTTCTCATATAAAATATTCTCTTTTCTTAATTTATTTTAAAGAATCCCCCACATAGCTCCAAAAATCCCATATTTTGTTTATTATAAATTTACAATGTTAACTGCCTGAAGACCCACTCTTTCCGGATCTTAAACCCATACCAGTCATGATAGCTTACAGACAAGCCAAAATTTTCAACGTCACTGATGCTTACCCCCACATGATCCAATCAAATCGGCGACACACAGACCCCCATTTGAATTAATAAACAAAAATGTTCATAAATAAATATATATTTTATAAATGTTTATTTATATTGTTTAGTATATGCGCTGAGTCTAACAAAGATTCCGCAGCCAGTTTTCAAGTCGAGTAGCGATTTTAACGATTTTAATGATGTGCTCAACGTTTTATGATTTAATTATGCCGTTTGTTGTTGTCTTTATCGTTTGTTATCTTCGCCTTGTTTTTTTTTCTTTTCTGTCTCAGCCTTTTATCGGTCTCAGTTATTAATATATGCCCCATATTGAAGCTGGCTCGGCTATTTATTGAGCCTTAATTATGTGCGATTTAAATTCTTAATGAATGCCGCTTTTGGCCAGCTCCGCCGCCAATCATCCAGCAGCAGCTCCCTCCCAATGGCCATACGTAGGCGCGCATGTGCCGATGATTTAAATGATAACGAATTGAGATATCTGCATAATGCCACCGATTTGTGCGGGTGGCAGCTGCTGGATGAGGCGCCAGCATGACGACGAGCCAAGCCACTTGGCGAGTCTCTCTCGAGTCGGGATTTGCAAATCGCTAAATTCCGCTAAAAATATGGCAGGCAGGCGATAAAGTTTCAACTTGACATTTGTGGGCCTGAGAGAGTGAAATTAAGTTTTTGTTTAAAAGGAAATGTTTATTTTCTTGGCTTAAATATTTAAGGGGACTTACGTCTGGCGGACACAGCCGCCCTTTTATATAATTTTTTAATGGTTTACTTTATAATTGAATATTTTAGAGCAATAGTTTATTACTAGGATTGTAATTTTACCCTCTTTGGGATCATCATAATATATTTAAAATTTTTAAAATATTTTGACAATATTTACAAATAATTTAGGTTGATCTCCTCTATATTGTATTTTGTCTCTTATGCCTATTTTATAATGTGATTCAATATTTTAAAGCAATTCAGAATTTATTAATTAAATAATTGTAATGGTATTTTCTATTACTTTTTATACTCCCTTCAATCGTATATGTTTAACGATTTTTTAAGAGAATAAAATTTATATTTTATTAAGAATTTTATGATGTCTATTTTTTGATATAATTGAATACTTTGAAGCAGGAAAGAACTAAGATATTTGTATTTATCCTTTATATTACCATTAGATGTTTATATTCCTTTTAGTGTTAAATATATATTTATAATTTTTCTAAATATTTAACAACTTGGGTAAAGAGTTAAGGTTAAACCTCTCTTCATTGTTTCATGTATTCATTGCCTATTTTATGATGTAATTGAAGACTTAAGGAACGAAAGAATTAGCTTAGTAATTTAGTTTCTTCATTTACCTATCGATTTTTATAGTATTTGTAAAAGTAAAAATATTTCAATAATATTTTAAAATATTTACACTTGTGGTAAATAAAGTGGGCTCTCAAAAATACAGATTTCTTTTCTTTTTAGTATAATAATAACTATTTTATATTTATATACGTTTATGGTATATATTTTGGCATAGCTGTTCATCTTTTCATCTTAAGGAATTTAAAAATGAATTACCTCAATTAATTAATTGACCTTTTTTCAATATTTTCCTACTTTAAAATATGTCTAACAATATATTTAATATTTCAATAATAATTTAACAATAAGGGTAAATAATTTACTCCTTCCTGCAATAGTTTTCCCTACTCTACAGCATAGAAACAACTATTCCTGCCTTTTATTATTTCAGTAAGTTCCATTGTCAGTCATGTATTGGATCCTTTTTTGATGACATCAAAGTCGCTCGGTTCTTTATCTGCGGAGTGATTTTTTCGGCATATGAAAGCGGGAATAACAGTTGGTTTCTACGGTTTTTTTTTTTTTTGTGAGATGGAAGTGAGGTACTGGGACACATGTAGGTTGCGTTTCGTGGCTTAGAATCAAAGTCGGATCAGCGCAAATCTCTGTGATCTCCGACGATTGCTCTTTGCCGGCGTCGCTGCCGCTGCTGCTGCTGTTGCTAGTGCTGCCTCTGCTCTGCCGCTGTCGGCGTCGACTTCGGCATCGCTGCCACTGCCTCAGTCGCTGCCTCTGCCGCTGTCGGTTGAACACTTTGATGTCCTAATTGGTTTATTACTTTGTCGGCATCTCGAGTCTTCTTTGTGTTGCTGCTTTTCTTCTCTCAATCTATCCAGCTCGGTATTCCCCTCTCTCTCTCTATGCACTGAGAGAAATTGGGACATTTTTAGACAACATAATAATATCTTAGAGTTAATAATTAATAAGTTATTTATATTAAGATAACCGAGTACTTTTTATAATAATTTTTAGGCAACAGAAGAAAAGGATATAAATATGCTGTATTGTTTCTTCTTTATTGTCTCATGATTTATTCAAATTTAATTTAAAATAATAAATAATAAAACAATAAAACGTTCCCCTTTAGTTTTGTTATAATATAAAAAAAAATAATATTGTATTAAAGCTTGGTAAAAATTTTCTTTTATATTTTCTGTACATATCATTGTTAATCTTAATAAGTTTTGCAAATTTACAAATAAAAATTATACTCACTTTAACTTTACTATACTTTTTCCCAGTGCTTTTTTGTTGTTGTTAAATTCTGTTTTATGCCGTTGCCAGTTTTATTTATTTCTTTATTTCTCTGGATTTTCATGCTGCCATGGCCAGGGACTCTCCTGCCTCCGACTCGAGACCCAACCTCGGCTCCAACTCCAACTCGAGCCCCAAATGGAGCTCGACGAGTGAGCACGCGCACACAGAACGGAACGCTGGTCGATGGGCCCCGCGGGTCCAGAACAGGAAAACGATCTCCGCCTGGAACAGTC
>VNJR01008065.1:0-150662 GCA_008042585.1 Drosophila punjabiensis
GAAAATATAGCTAGATGAGCATCACTGGAGAAAATATAGCTAGATGAGCATCACTAGTAGATGCACCAGTAATGCTCATTTAGCTATAGTGCACCACCAGTGATGCTCATCTAGCTATAGTTATGAGCATCACTGGAGAAAATATAGCTAGATGAGCATCACTGGAGAAAATATAGCTAGATGAGCATCACTAGTAGATGCACCAGTAATGCTCATTTAGCTATAGTGCACCACCAGTGATGCTCATCTAGCTATAGTTATGAGCATCACTGGAGAAAATATAGCTAGATGAGCATCACTGGAGAAAATATAGCTAGATGAGCATCACTAGTAGATGCACCAGTAATGCTCATTTAGCTATAGTGCACCACCAGTGATGCTCATCTAGCTATAGTTATGAGCATCACTGGAGAAAATATAGCTAGATGAGCATCACTGGAGAAAATATAGCTAGATGAGCATCACTAGTAGATGCACCAGTAATGCTCATTTAGCTATAGTGCACCACCAGTGATGCTCATCTAGCTATAGTTATGAGCATCACTGGAGAAAATATAGCTAGATGAGCATCACTGGAGAAAATATAGCTAGATGAGCATCACTAGTAGATGCACCAGTAATGCTCATTTAGCTATAGTGCACCACCAGTGATGCTCATCTAGCTATAGTTATGAGCATCACTGGAAAAAATATAGCTAAATGAGCATCACTGGAGAAAATATAGCTAGATGAGCATCACTAGTAGATGCACCAGTAATGCTCATTTAGCTATAGTGCACCACCAGTGATGCTCATCTAGCTATAGTTATGAGCATCACTGGAGAAAATATAGCTAGATGAGCATCACTGGAGAAAATATAGCTAGATGAGCATCACTAGTAGATGCACCAGTAATGCTCATTTAGCTATAGTGCACCACCAGTGATGCTCATCTAGCTATAGTTATGAGCATCACTGGAGAAAATATAGCTAGATGAGCATCACTGGAGAAAATATAGCTAGATGAGCATCACTAGTAGATGCACCAGTAATGCTCATTTAGCTATAGTGCACCACCAGTGATGCTCATCTAGCTATAGTTATGATCATCACTGGAGAAAATAAAGCTAGATGAGCATCCCTAGTAAATGTACCAGTGATGCGCATTTAGTTATAGTGCACCAACAGAGATGCTCATCTAGCTATAGTTAATAGCACTGGTGGTGCCCAATAGCTAGATGAGCATCACTGGAGAAAATATAGCTAGATGAGCATCACTGGAGAAAATATAGCTTGATGAGCATCTCTAATGAAATAAAATATGGCTTTTTCTCCCTATAGTGCAAGATAGCTAGATGAGCATCACTGATGAAAAACCGGCAATCGGCGAAATTGGCGAACAACTAAATTTGCCTGCTTCTCGATTTCGTGTAACAGGCGAACAGAAACTAGAAGAGCGACAACAGAAACTGGTATAAACTGTTATAATTTATGTTGTGGCAAATATTCAGATTTATACCTTTTTCTTGCCTACAACAACAACTATATAACAACCATAACATTTTCCCTTCAACAACAATACTTTCCATCCAATTTCCCAACAATCTGCAAGCAAATTGTCCACTTCCCGATTTCGGGTAACAGGCGAACAGGAAGCTGCAGTGGTCGACGTATATCTGTTATAAACTGTTATAAACTTCTGTGGTGGAAACTCTTCTAGTGACGTCAGTGCAGAGATCAGCGCATTTTCTTGCCCAAAACAGTATGCTATAATGGAACACCACTTTATTTTTGTGTGCACCGCGAAAGTATGCAATTAAAAATATGCAAGAGTGTCATTTAATGGTGCATCTTTTGGGCTGAATTAATTAACAAAAGGCGGAAGTGCCAATATATGGCATATTTTGTGCTAAATTTAGACCGGAAGCACTGTTAATAGCATTCGTCGCCAGACGGCTTCCGAAAAGACGAAAAAACCCATTCTAACATTCTAAATACTATTGAAAATGTTATTGCAGGCATGAATGTTGTAAAAAGTACTTAAAATTTAGGGAAAAACTAGTTAGCTGCTTGCTGTTCTACATTATATAATTTAGATTAAATTTTGAAAAGTTTCAATATCTTTAAAAACATTTATATATTAGGGTTAATTTGAATATGTTAAAAACAATAAACTGCTATCATGTTTTTCAAAATTCAAATCGTTAAAACTGTCAAAAATTTAACAAAATTAGAATAGTGTATATAATCTTCGACGTGCCGAAGTTAGCTTCCTTTCTTATTTAAGTTTTTTCCTGATTGATCCGCTTGCGATCTAAAAAAAATCTATTTTGTTTTGTAAAAAAAATTCCAGTATTGCTAAAAATATCCTCAAAAAATGTATACAATAAAATTAAATTAGTTTTATGCTATTTAAAATCCCAAGCACATTTTAATATTTGTTGCTGCTTATGACTCATTGCTAATGTTTGATACTATATCTAATAATAATCTTCACTTTTGCATAATTTAATAGTTTATAGACGAACCTGCACAAGACCTTAATTATAGCGAAATGATACCAAGTCCTCGATAGTATAGTGGTTAGTATCCCCGCCTGTCACGCGGGAGACCGGGGTTCAATTCCCCGTCGGGGAGATGTTTGAGGAACATCTATATTTTTTGCTTTTATCTGAGAATTAAGTCTCTGTTGGCTTATTTATTGCCTTTGAGGAAATTTACATAATTTTGAAAGTTTTTGTGGTAGGAGAAACCAGACTCCAAATAAAGTTGAACATTTCTATTTGAAATTCTTGGCGAATCTGTTATGTTAACAGATTTTGCATTTTTGCATAACGACGACCTCTATTTTTTGCACCAAAAACCACAAAGAACAAGTTCTATTTCTTGTGTTTCAACTCCAGATATTATCCAGGAAATTATTATATTAATTATACTCCATAGTTCACCCAAGATCAGGTATGTAGAGTACCTTGAATCGATGCAGTCCCGTGGGAGGCTCTGCATATCGAACATCCACAAATTGCAGCACTTCGCGCTTTGTCCAGGCCGTTTCGAGAATCTTTCCCTGGATGCTGCCCAGCTTGGGTAGCTCAACAATGGTATCCTTCTCCTCATCGTACTTCCTGTTCCGGAACCGAGCCTCCACCCCGCAGTGGAGGAGCAGAAGACTTAGCATAAGCACGAGCTGCATCTTTTCGGGATTATCGCGGATCGAACCAGCACTCTCTGTAGCGCACCGAACGCAACTGATCTGTGGTCAGACGGAGCTAATAGATATTAGTCCGGCGCGCTGACCCGAAGTTTCACCCCAAACCTGACCGAAATAGCCAAAACGAAGAGTTTGCCAAACGAAAACTGGCTAAAACAAAACGCGAAACATACTGCAAATGATGCGGCTAAAGCCATACACATATGCTAATAATTACAGAGAGAGAAAAGGGGGTTGGAATAGGTTATATTTCATTTTAAGCAATGTCTGACATATAAAAAAATAAAATATAAAAATGATAAGAATCAGGAAAATATGTTTTCTTTGAAAATATAATTCCTTAAAATGTTTTTCGAATTCTTGAAATTTTTCGCCCTGTTTTTAAGCCTAAGCAATACATTTTTATACTTTTAATAATGAATAAAAATAGTTTGGCTTACTTTTCAAGTTGTTTATTCATATATAAAATATTTCTAGAACTTAATAAATTATTTTTTGTTTTCTGGTATTTTTTGCCCAGTGCAAGAACGAATTTCGATGCTCCGATTTCGGTTGCTTGACTGCTCCGCTGATCATCTGTAAGTAAAAGGGAAAACTACGAGAGCAGAAGTTCGGCCACCCGAACCCGAGTCCGATTTGTGTGCTAGTCAGTCATTAGTCGCTCAGATTGATGCGAATATTTACCGGCAAACATTAGCCATTAACTAAGTTTGTCTTTCTCACGATGACGACGACAACGATGAAAGTGCGGGCAGCATCGGGGAAAAAAATAAAAATTAATTTCTCAAAAGCTGCGGGCATTGATTTAAATTTTAAATTTTACCTAATTGATTTCGCATATTCTCCTCGCTACTGGTATTCCTGCTGCGAGGTGTATGATCCATCATCGCGAGCTACGGGAGAAAGCATTGGCAACACTTCTGTGCCGAAAGAGATCAACGACTTCTACACTTAATCGCACGAGATAATACCATTATTTGGCTATCTTTACATTTAGTCAAAATTGGGAAACCCCACTAGAAAAGGAAGTTAGAAGAAAGCGTGCCAGTCATAACTTTTCCTTTTGTAGAATTCAAATTAACGAACTCGCTATCAAAGAGAACAAAAGATTGTTTTGTTCTTTATAAATATTCTAGGTGAATTCTAATGAATTCTAATCAAAATAATTTTAAGATAACAAAAAACAAAGGAAACGTTTTTCGATTTATTATTTTCTTAAAAGAAAGGGCATCGCTGTTTTCTATCTTTTAAGATATATCCGACTCTGAAGGAATTATTCCATCAATCTTGGTTACAGCTGAAATACTGCTAATGCTGATGCCAAAGTGGCAAATTAATTAAACCAAAGACCTAATGATGTGTCATGCTTTATTTAACTTCTATTGTGTTTCCCAACAAATTTGAATGGAAATTTGATCCCTCTATTCATGGAGATTCTGAACCGCGAAATATGATTTATGAGGCCGTGAAAGAAAGCGGATTCTGTTGAAAAAATTAAAGGTTAAAGATATTATTTTTATACCCTTGCAAAATAGTGAAGGAGTCGTTTTAACTCAATTTTTTTCGATTTTTTATAAGGTTACATCTTTAAAATTGTCAAAAATTTATTTTTGGCTCATGATCCAAAGTCAATCTTCAAATAACATAAATTATGAAATGAATAATGAATTGATTTAATTTGCTATTAAAGCAGGCAAACGGTCATCCTTAGAGTAAACGTTTAACTGTAATAATTAATTAAAATAATATAATTATATTTAAGAGTATAACCTCTTCAAGGCAACCTTCGAACTAAAACGACCCTCCACTAAATTTCATATTTATTTAAGTTAACTTCAATTTTTGAGAATAAATAAATTAGAGAAAGGAAGGATCATAATTTGAGCTTCTTATTTCTATTGCTTCTGGACGCGCGTTGACTTCCTGGCAATGAAGACCAGGTTCTGTCCACGGCCCTCATTGGCTGCCCTCTCGCCCTCCTCCTCGCTGTCCTCCTGATCGTCCTCATCCCCCAAAGCGGAGACCTTGTCCTTGTCTAGCTTGGCAACTGCCTCCAGGGCGGATTCCAGCTCGTAAAAATCCTCGTTGACCAGACTGTAGCCCTGCTTCGCCTCCTCCACGGCAATTCGGTACTCATCAAGGTAGTTGTCACTGAAGGTGACAGTGCGACCAATGCGCATGTAGGGACCCGTCTCATCATTCATCGTTGGCCATTCTGGCACGCCGGGAGCCCGGGGAACACCCGTTGCCGCAAAGGATGTCCACAGGGCCACCATACGTCTGGCCACCTTCATGTCCCGGTTGGTGTTGAGGGCCAGGAAGCGCGGCCAGGGGAACAGGTACAGGTTGTCGTCCGTCAGCGAGGTGCCCATGTCGAAGGGCATGAAACTGGCCTCCTCCGGACTGGTAGCATAGCGGTTTTGCTCACCCTCGTAGTCAAAGGTGTACAGGTAGGTGCTGTTAGGCAACTTCTTGGCATTGGCCTGGAGTACCAGCAGCACGGGATTCTTTAGGGAAATGGTGCTGCAGAGCTGAAAATATTATTAAAAATAAAAAATGTAAATACGAAGTAAGGAACCTGACAATATATCCTAAAATATGGTTACTCACATCGATCAAACCCGAAGTTAAACGCTTAAAAGTGCCGTTCTTGACATCGGCCTCAGAGAAGATCTCCTCGTCAGCAAATTCCTTCCAGGAGCCAGTGGGATCAGCACCATTTGCCTGCTCGATAATGGTATCAATATACTGTCGTCCAGTCATTTTATCGTCCAAAATAGTCTCATTAAATATATCAGAAAAGATGTCTGTAATTAAAAAGAATTAAGATATATATTTAACATCAAATAGATTAAAATAATATGCAACAACTCACCCCTCAGCATAAAAGTACCACCATTCTTTACGCTACCACCCATAGTGGGATAGGCTTGGAACTTCTCGGCAGCCAGCAGACGTCCAGGATGTTCCGGTAGGATGCCAGAGGGTCCGCCAATGACCAACTGCACTCCACCATAAGCTCCTCCTGCCAGGGAGGGCTGATTTTCGCCATGCACGCTGAAGGCAGCCAAGAGCATTGTGGTGTTCAGGCGGGTCAAGCACTTGTTCAGCTGATCCACCTTCGCAGGCTGCTTACAGCCGGCAATTCGGCCAATGGCCTTGGTGGCACCTAGCGGTGAGTCCGTGATGAAAGCTGGAGACAGGGCCGTGCCCGACTGATAAATCACACGATGGAAGAGTCCAGCCGGAACAGCAGGACTCAGGGTGAGCACATTGACCAAAGCCGCACCACCAACTTGACCGAAAAGAGTGACCCGTTGCGGATCGCCGCCAAAGGAGGCGATGTGCTTCTGCACCCACTTGAGAGCCAGGATAATATCCGTGACAGCGGCGTTGCCGGGCATATCGTCAGTCAACGTGGACAGGAAGCCGAAGGGTCCCACACGATAACGGACAGAGACCAGGACCACATCGTTCTCCAGCAAATAGCCAGGAGCTGCCTCCACTGAGTCGCCTTCATAGAAGAAGTCGCCATGGATGTAAACCATCACAGGCAAAGATTTGCCCTCCATCTGATATTAGTTAAATAATTAAAATAATTTTAAATTAAATTTCTTATAACAAAAAAGATTTTCTTATAATAAAACAAATACAAAAATCATTTAACATACCGCCTTTGTGTTTATGGTTAGCCGCAGGCAGTCCTCCACATCATAGCCTTCATCTTCCAGTTTGGAGAACATGAGCAGGTCCTGAATGGTTGGGCATCCGGCGTGAGGGCGGTGGGCGGGTAAAGAGCCCTTCCAAGCTGGTGCGGGTTCAGCTGGCTGTAGGAAAAAAAGTGTCATTTGTATTGTTTATTTTTAAATGTCCATTAAATAAACAAAATCTGTTTATTATCTTGACTGCAAAATAGAATTTTCTTTATTTCAATCGTATGAACGCAGCTACCACGCATTTGACACACGTTGTTCACCGTCCTCGATAGTATAGTGGTTAGTATCCCCGCCTGTCACGCGGGAGACCGGGGTTCAATTCCCCGTCGGGGAGATGTGTAAACGTCTTTTTTTTCTAATTTTTATTTAAATACAAAATGTTTTTTTTATAATATTTAGCTGAACCTTTCTAAAAGAAAGAATGTTAGTATTCAGGCGTTTTTTGTTATAAAATGCAAATTAGAAAGAGGACTAGATATTCGACCTATTTCATGTGTTATTTATACCAAAAGAATTTTTATGTTAGTTAAAATACCAGTTAATGAATTAAAACACTACTGTTCATTTGATTTTCAAAAGAAAAAAATCCAAAGATAAAGATGCACTCTATATCTCCCCGACGGGGAATTGAACCCCGGTCTCCCGCGTGACAGGCGGGGATACTAACCACTATACTATCGAGGACTTGGATGAATTAGTAACTCTACCAAATAAATTTTAAGGGCAAATAAAAATTAAAATAAATAAAAATAAAAAAATTGCAATATTCTCCCCGACGGGGAATTGAACCCCGGTCTCCCGCGTGACAGGCGGGGATACTAACCACTATACTATCGAGGACTTGGATGAATTAATTACTCTACCAAATAATTTATAAAGGCAAATAAAAATATTAAAAATAAAAATAATAGAAAAAATTTTGCAACATTCTCCCCGACGGGGAATTGAACCCCGGTCTCCCGCGTGACAGGCGGGGATACTAACCACTATACTATCGAGGATGTTGACCAACGAGTGTCAAATGCGGGGTAAGAGAATCACCGATTTGATTTTTCGATATTTGCTCTAAATAAAAGTACATCTTTTCTTCAAACTTAAATATATAATGTACAATCCAATCCCTTTTAATGGTAATACTAACTTACCTTGAATCGATCAGCCTTGCCATAGGGAATATCGAGGAACTGCATTATCTTCTGGCCCGTCCAATCCGTGTTCAAAGTGCGACCGCGAAGCTTGCCCAATTCGGGAACGGTGACTGTGACTACCGCGGGCTCCTGGACATTCTGCATTTGTAGCTTGTTGGGCTTCTGTTTCTGCTTTTGCTTTTGGGCCTGCTGGGGCCTGGGACGCTTGTTCTTGTGGTGACCCATGTTACCCTGGATGTCGTCGGGTCCGGGGCGCTGTTTCTTTTGCTTGTTCTGGTTCTTCTGCGCCTGGCTGCTGTCGGCGAAGAGAGCCAGAAGGACGATGGCCAGGAGCACTAGAGCTCCACTAATCCTTGCCATTCTCGTACTTTCCTTAACTTAGGTGCGAAGCTGTTAAACGATGGAACCGAACTGTGGTCTAGTCCAAATATCTGGCCACCAAGAAGACTTTCTCGACACCTTGGAGTGGCTCTTGACCGGGCACGACGAGTTCTATTTCGAATTATGGTAAATGGGGTCAAGTCAGCACTCTGTTCGAATCTTCCTCTTAACTTGAGCGTCACTTTTTGCGATCCCTGAATGTATGAATATTCAGTGACAGCCGAACTTATGCGAAATTTAGCCGCGGGTGGGATTATGCTGCTTTTATCATGAAAGTAAAAGAGAGCTAGGCGGCACAACCAGTTCGAGAGTTTGACCTCTGTCTGGTTTTCTCCCAATCAGTGGGATGGGGAGAGACTATCTAGCCTATTTTTAATGATAAAAAGCGATTAGCTAAGGCGTTTCCAGATTAAATTGAGTTGAGGTAAGCGATTCATTACAATTCCATTAGATAATTCCTCCCAAAACATTTTAACACCTTTAAATTACATTTCTTTTAAACATCTCCTTATATATTTGCATAAAGCCATATCTAATACAACTTTGACAGATTTCAGTAGACTTTTATAAATGGTACTCGCAGTCGTAGCTAAACATTTTCTTAACCGTTGTTACAGTTTGCTTAAATATTTATTTTGTATTGTTTAATTGTTGTCATAAAGCGACTGCCAGAGATCTAGAGATACACATTTTCTCCGAACGGATTGCAAAGATTGCATTATTCTGCGCTATTTTTAGTCAAACATTTTTGACAGATTTAAGCATTTAGTCAGAAGATAGATATATAGATTTGTACGTTAGCATGATGTTTTTTTGAGGGCTTTCACTCCTTGGTAGTTGCATGTGTTACATTCGTTAAAACTTTATTAATAAATAAATGTAGTATGTAGGAGGCATCATGTAAAATTAGATTAAAATGCATTATAGACTACAACTAGCTCATAAACGCACAAACAATTGCATTGAAATGCAGAAGTATTCTAAAGCGAAGTAAATGTTATTTATGGAGAGAGAACATCTGCTGAAGATCGGAGTGCTCCGATCTACAAGCCGTGAGTGGGCGCGGATGGGAACAGCTGGCCAGCTGGTGGTGATTCACCATCTCACCATCGCTTAAATGTAGTACAGGCGCACAACCGATTTGGTGATGAGTGTCTCGTTGTCGTAGAAACTGGTTTGGATCGTCACATTGCCGTTCAAGACCTTGGCGGGCATCATCTGGGACTCGGGCGCCGCCTCAATCGTGGACTGCCAGGTGTTGGTTGTGTTGGCTCCCACGAAGCCCATCTCGAAGAACCACTCCTCCATGATGCGTCCCTTGAAGAGTACCTTCTGGTCGAGCCTAAAGTTCTCCATTGGCTCGATGGTGCTGAAGTTGATCTCTCGCGACACAGCTCTCATGTCCAGAATCTTCACCGGCACCCGGGCCTCGTGCTCCAGATCCGGTGCCGAGAAGTCCTTGTTCTCCTGCCATATCACCTTGCCGCTGTCGGCGTCCCGCAGGATCATGTAGTTGATCTGGAAACCCTTCTGGATCCTGTCGCCGGCACTCTGGTCATCGGAGCCCATCGCTGTCTTGGCTGAGTCTTGGCGTAATCCGGAGCACAACCAGGTGAGACCGCCTACGCGTTTACGTATACTAGCGGGGCAGAAAATCAATTATGTTTATTTTTAATCCTAATGCCAGCCATCAGCTGTTCACGAAATAGTGTGACTGCCGGATTTTTAGCCAGAAAAGGTGTTATTTTCCGTTTTCGCGGCAGCTGGTCACACTTTAATTGCTCAATTTCAAGACACTTGGCGTTGCCATACTTTCGAATTCAGTTCAATAACGATAGTTGTACATCTATCGTTTAGCAGTAATTTTGTCGCTCTGCCATCACTAATTCGCCAAAAGAAAACATTCCCAAAAACACACAAAATTAGCCACATTTAAGCCATGATTATATATGGCGTTTATATAGTTAGCAAATCGGGTGGCCTTATATTCAACCTGGACAACAATGTACCGCGCATCGAGCACGAGAAGACCTTCACATACCCCCTCGACCTGGTGCTGGACTACGATTCCAAGAAGGTTTCGGTGTCTTTCAACCGCAAGGATGGCATAAATGGTGGGTGTGTCTTGGGTTTAGTGGTTTCTCTTGCTTAATACACATCCTGCCTTGCAGTTGGTCACGTCCTGGTGGCAGTCAACGGCATAGCCGTCACGGGCGTCACCCTGGACGATGGACGCGATGTGAAGACGACGCTGGAGGCGCCAGAGAACTATCCCATCAATCTGAAGTTCAGCCGGCCGAAAATGACCACCAACGAGAAGATCTTCCTGGCCAGCATGTTCTATCCGTTGTTCGCCATCGCCAGCCAGCTGAGTCCGGAGCCAAAGAGCTCGGGCATCGAGCTGCTGGAGGCGGACACGTTCACGCTGCACTGCTTCCAAACGCTCACCGGCATCAAGTTTATTGTGATCTCGGAGACGGGCCTGAATGGCATTGACCTGCTGCTGCGCAAGGTTTACGAGCTGTACTCCGACTATGTCCTCAAGAATCCATTCTACTCGCTGGAGATGCCCATCCGGTGCGAGTTGTTCGACAACAAGCTCCAGGAGCTGCTCGCCCAAGTGGAGAAGACGGGCATTAGCAATATTGATAAATAAATAAAGGTTTAAGTAGTCTTTGTACAATGTTATTAAGGTTGTCTTTTGTTGCTGGAGGGGTCTTTTTATACACTTGCAAAGCTTGCAAGGCAGTGAAGGTGTCACTTTCGAACCTATAGAGTGTTTACATGTATTCTTGATCAGCAACAACAGACGAGTCGATCTAGCTATGTGTTAAAAAATCAATTTTAATACATTACATCACTTAAATCGTCAAAAAATAAAAATAAAATATATTTTAAATGCTGATTTATTACTCTAAAAAATACTAACGCAGAAAATGCTTTTCAAGTTAAAACTAATGCATTTTATGCTCAGTTTTTGTGATTTTAAACTTTTTATAAGAAAATAAAAGTTCTATCGATAAATCTCGAGTTAAAATTGACAATTTCTTACTCCTTTTAGAGACTAGATCGTCTCGGCTGTTGGCGAATTATGTTTTCTTAAAGCAAACTCTCCTTTCGACAATCACTTCACATCACATTTCACTTTTCAAATTCCCAAGACAAATTCTCCCGACAACAATTTTACTTTTAAAAATACCCAACAAATAATTGACACTCTTCAACATTGTACCGTTCCTTATTTTTGTATAGATTTTCTTTTTTTTTATTCACTCAGCCATCTTAGAATAGTTTGCTGTATTTTATACATACTCATATAAAAATAGTTTTTTGTTTAAACACTAAATATAATTTGTATATTACACTTTCAGCGCATAATCTAGACAACACCCTAACCTAAAACAATATATTGCATGGCCTATAATGAATGCTTTGTGACCCATGCACAAGGATAAGATAACCAAATAACCAACAAACTCAGTACATGCTAGATGGTGTATAATATATATATATCCATATATATAGGTGTATATAATAAACTTCTTGAGCGAAATATGACTCCAAAAATAGATTGCAACTGCGTTAAACATTTAAAAATTAAGCAACAATTTCCATGATACCTACTTAACGACTAATAAAAAGTATCAAAAATGTTCAAGGCATAACAATTAAGTAAGTTCTTCATTTTCCATCTCTCTCTCCAGCAAGAGCGGGGCCTGTAATTGTGTGTAATGTGTATTGTATGTGTGTCTTTGAGCATATTGCAAACTGCCTATTGCACCAATTGGTAACCATTCAGTAACCAGTCTCGGGCTCCTGCTTCAACGTCATGCGACAAGGTTCTGCAATAACACAAGAAAAACATCAAATTAATATTTATTTTATTTAAAGAGATATAGAAAATATATTTCAGGGTTTAAATTCCCCTTGAAAACTCACCCAATCCATAGCCAGTGGGCGCTGTTAGCAGCTCCGGTGCCCGGATCTTGAGCGGAGTGCGTCGCAGCATCTCCTCGGCACTGCTGCCCTCGCTCCGGTTGTACTCGTTGAGCGTTATGTCGGCGGGATTGCGCAGCACCAGACCGCCAACTCCGCTGGTCACCTCGACTGGCGATGCGACCGCTCTTTGGTAGGGATGCATGCGCTGCGGACTGTGCTGGGACCGACTGCCATTGTAGTGCTTCACGGGCACATCCATGTAGGATCCATCCTGCTGCTGGTGACTCGCATGTTGATGCTGATGCTGCTGTTGTTGTTGTTGCGACTTGGGGCTGTTGAGCGGGGGCGAGATCGCAGCCGGAGCCACGGATGCAGGTGTAGACGAGGAGGAGGACGAGGCAGCACCAGCTGCCGCAGCTACTGCTGTGCCGGCTGCATATGCCCGAAACGAATCCTCCGCGCTGTTCGCCTCTATCAGAGCCTGAATGTGCTGAACCTCTAGGTCCAAGCCATGCGATCCACTGCCGCCCGCCGAGACTAAAGGGTCTAGGGAGGAATTCACCTGACTGCCGCCACCATCCATGTTTCCTGTGTGGGTGGGACTTTGATAGTCGTTTGACTGATTCGGTGGCGACAAAGGCAAAGGATTGTCCGCCAACTCTCCTGCAAAAATCGAAGAGAGAAATAATTAATATTAATAAGAGTTAAAAGTCAAATTCTATGCTTGCACCCACCTCCCAGAAGCATCTCCTGGAGCAGCGAGTCGATGTGCGCCACGCCAAAGATCTTGGCAAACTGTATTTGTTCGATCATCTGCCAGGTGATGGACTGCAAAACGGGCAGGATAAGCAGGATCTCGCCGAAGCGACCGCGCGACTCGTACTGCCGGTCGGATATGTAGTCCTCGAGATTATTGAGTATCTGGTGACGCAGCGACTTGATGCGATGCGGCTCATTTAAGCCCTTGGCATCTGCAAATTATATAAATTTAAAATCTTTGATTGAAGAGATCCTTTGGGAAAACTCACTGGGATCAAAGAAGACCAGGGCCTTAATGCAGGCAAATTCGGTATCATCGATGCCCACGTCCTTCATGACCACCACAAGTTCGTCAATAATGCGGGCGCCTATCCGTGAAATGTCCAAATTGGGTGACACAAGGGGATCTGCAAGGGAGAATTTTGTATTTACAAATCTCCAAATCAAGATTATGTAATCTGTAGCCAACCCACCTGGACAGTGTCGGGTGATCACACAGTTGTTGCTCAGCAGCAGGACATCCTTGAGGTGCATTGATCGACGTGACAGCCCGAGAAGCAGGTGCTCGCCGGCATGGGCGCGCAGCAGGGCCACCTGGTCGTCCAGCTGCAATTCGTTAAAGGCCGGAATCTGCTTGGCCCACTCCACCAGGGTTAGTAGCTGTTGTTTCATCGATTCGCAGACATCATTAATGCTGGCAAATTGCTTGGTGGAAAGGTCCTCGTTGATGTTTGGCTCCATGGCAGCTCCGGCCTTAGACTGGCGCGACTCGTTCTCGGCCTTGACCAGCGAGATCACCGAGAGGCCATTGCCCGGATCCGGGTCATCGTTGGAGGTGCGTCGACAGCTGATCCGATCCCGCTCGTTCTGCACCGCTTCCTTCTTCATGCCAGCCTTGAAGCACTTCCTAAGCCGGCAATAGCGACACTGGTTTCGCTTGTCTTTGTCCACCACACAGTTGCGGGAGAATCTGGGAAAGGGAAATCGTGAATTAAATTAGAAGGTGTTCTTTAATGAGTAATAATCATAATCAATGCCCACCTGCACGTGTACTGGTGATTCTTCCTCACACTTCGCCTAAAGAATCCCTTGCAACCATCGCAACTGGAGGCTCCATAGTGCTTGCCCGTCGCCCGATCTCCGCAGATGGCACACACCGTCGGTGACTGTTGCTGCTGCTGCTGTTGCTGTTGCAGCTGCTGCTGACTGCTGCCGCCACTTCCGCTGCCACTGTGGTTATGATTCGGCGAGAACATGCTATTGTTGTTCGTGCTGCCGCTGCTGGCGCTTCCGCCTCCTGCGCTGCCCGCGTTACCGCCTCCGTTTCCGTTACAGAGCGCAAAATTCTCGCTGCTCTGGTTGCTGCTATTGCTCAGTCCCAGGACAACACCGTTGGGACTCAGGGCATGGCCGATGGGACTGTGCGGCTGGGAGGCAGCCGGATAACCGGCGGCCAAGGCATCGGCGTGCATTATGTGGCTTTCAGACTCTGCAAGGAGAAAGGGTTTACAGGAGGTTAGTTTTGGATATATTTCTGATATTAAATTGTATGTGATAGTAAGAAGTAACTTTTATAATTTATTTATTATTAAAATTTATAAAATTATCTTTATCTTTATAGAAACCGAAGAAAATTAAAATATAAATATGACTCTTTTCCAAAATGTTTCAAAAGCACTGAATACTTTTTTAGATTCACTGAGTTTCCTTTGTGTTATTTATACTAAAATGTTTGTAAACACCATTAAGTAAGCCCATAAAATATATAAATATAAATGGTATTATTGTTTTTTGTTACTCATCCGCGAAACGTGTCGTTAAATATATGTCAAGTCATGCTTAGATCAACAGTTTGGTAGCCGCAGGGGTTGGGCACATATTTAAACAGTTTTAAATGCTCTCTGTGCCTACGCGAATTCTACACAGCAGTTTGACAATTACTGGTCGCAGGCAGTTTTGGCTGCACAGAGATTTACATATATCACGTATACGCACAAATTTTTAGGGATAAAGATATTTTTTCTTTGATTTTTATAACAGAACTTGTTGAAATATTAAGAGGTAAAAACTCTTCAAAATCTGTCATTTTTAGCAAGTGAAGAACAAAATAATTCTTCCAGTAAAAACCTTAGAGAAATATTTAGCTGATTAAATTATCTTAAAACATCAAAAATAAGGTGTCTAATACTACGTCTCATTTTCCCTTTGTGAATAACTTTAAGCACTATTTTTTTCACCCCAGCTGTGTTATATACGCTACATGTGTAATTTATTTGTTGACCTGTGTGTTGCCAATCGTAGAAATGGTAATATGGCGAAAAAAGTTTTTAAAAATCGCGCAATAACAACAAACAAAGATGAAAAAAGCAACAACATTAACAACAACAACAAACACACCATCACTTGAGGCCGTGTGGCTGGCGCTGCTGTCGCGTCTGCGTCGCCGTCGTCCCTCAGCCGCTGGCTCCACCGCCGCCCCTGCCTTGGCCGCTGCAACTGCGACGGAGACCCGCCCACCGCCCACTTTGCCACGCAACAGAATATCACCAACGGCGGCGCGATCGCGACTAGAAATTTTAACTCTACCGGACTTGCGCACCATTATAATGCAACTGATTACTGAAGAAACACACGACTCGAAAAATTTCAGTCGTATCGTATGTTGTCTTTGCCGCTCACTGTCGCTGTCGCTCTCCTTGCCGCCAGCGCACAGTGGAGACTTGAGACCAAATTTATGAAGTACCTTCACATATGTCACCTGCGATAAGTCAAGAGTTATAATTCATAAAGGTTAGCACCTTAGTTCTAGCATGTTCTTTAAAGGTTGAAGAGTTTTCCAGCTACCTGAAAAACTACTCAATTATTTTACTTTACTCACAAATGATTAATTTTTAAACGAAAAAACCCCAAAGCGGTTCCACTGTTCCATGCCAGTGTGTGCGTTAATCGACGCTTAAATCAATTCAACTGTGTTTGCATATCTCACATACACACTCTTTTGCTCCCCCAGAAAGAGCGCAAGTTTAAAACCAGACTTGGAGCTCTCTCCCCCACCAACACAACGAGAATTAAACATAAGCAGAGATAGAAATTCGTTTGGACGAAAAAGAGAACAACAACAACAACAGGGAGAGTAAAGTCACACGAATAAACAAATAAATATAAAACGTGTAGAAAAAAAAGCCGGCTTTAATTTGGACATCGTTATGAGGCAGCGCGAGAGAGTGTGTGTGTGTGCGAGTGTGTAAAAAAAAACCATAACAGAAAATCAGTTGGGGAGACCGGAGAAAGAGAAAGAGAGAAACTAGAAATACTAGTAACACGAATATAGAAGAGGAAGAGGCGGTAAATAGTAGTTGCCTTTAATAAAAAACAATCAAAATACCCGCACAGTGGAAGTGATACATACATAGATGTGCACTTTTAGTAGAAGAATTAAATTACAAATTAGGGCTTATATTAGGTTTATATTTAAATAGGATTCCTTTGCCTTACTTTCATTAATACAAATATTTTTGTATTTATATTTTTCGAATATTAATCAGTTAATACTTTTTAAACAAATCAATTATTCCTATATCAGGAAGCTTTTTATACTTTCATTACAACTTCCCGTTGAAACTACAAACTCACCAACTTTAATTAACACTAATAAATTTACAAATACTTCATTATTCCAAAGCAAATACAAATTTCATCACTATACTACTGTTTTGAATCTCCCGGCGAATTTCCAAATGCTTAATAGATTTGCAAACATTTACCGTCTTAATAGACTTTTCATAAGTGCACTCGAAGGGGTTAATTGGTTTGCTTGCTCACAGATTCCCAGACAATTAATCACGGCCCTTCGACACCTGATATCCTCACTGCTTGAAAATCTGATTCGAAATAAGAGCAAAAACTAGAGTAAGCAAAGTTTAAATAAAAAAAAACCCACGCTAGTTTTTTACGGCCAAAAGAACTAGAAGTGTTTGCGCGCGTACTTTCGGTTTTTTATCACAGCTAATGTGCTTGTTTTACCAGCTCAACGAACACGAAATAAACTAAAACAACCCAACCCAAAAAAAGAAAAATAATAATAATAAAAAAGGTAAATAAAAGCATAATACTCGTTTGCTATCATTTCGCATATAAAACTTTCTCATCGCCACACATCGCTCTCTTTCGCACACTCGGCTGGGGCTGCGGCTGGGTGTTGGGGGAAACAGGCCCCGGTGTAAGTTTTATTTTTTTAGCCGCGTCATCGTTAGAGTTCAGTTTTTTAACGCCGCGTCATCGTTAGTATTGCAAAAATGTTGTTCCTGCTGCTGCTGCTGCCATCGATGCCCCCTCTGAAGTGGGCAAATCGCAATCTGAGATTAGAAAATATCGGATTCTCGCGCGATTCGGTGAAAAATAATTTGGCGGATTTCTTATGCGTATTTGCCGCAAATAGTTTATGGCCGTTGATAAAACGCCAGAGTAGAAAAACACACGTTTATGATGTGTCCTGAGATAAGGAAAGAAACAAGTGTCGCACCAGAGGGCACCAACCAAAGAACCCTATATAAAAAAGAGGTATTACGAAGCATATAATGGTATTTTTATCTATTCATATTCAAACGGGAATGTGAGTGCTGGGCTTTTCAGCTTAATTTGGCCAATTTATTTGCCAAAATACCACAACAAAAGCTAAAGCTAGCGGCCAGCGGGCGACGAGCCCCCAAAGCCCCCCCCCAAAAAAAGTATAAATAAATAGATCTGGAGAAGAGAGGATCGAGTGTTTCGCGCTTCGATGTTAATTAACGTGTTGATGGATGCTCTTTAAAAGCCCAAATTTGCATAAATAAACAAAGCTGGCTAAATAAAGAATAAACTAATTTGATAAGTTAAAAAATAATTAGTTATGCTATTTTAATAGAACAGCTCTTTTCTTTTATATGGTGAAATATTTGACATTATTTCATTTCAGACAAGACTGGAAATACCCTTCGCGTAGAGTATGTTATGTGGACAGAATTAAAAATATATCTATATACATTTTTAGTAGATGGGAACTTTGCTCGATCTACGCAAACGGTTGTATTTTTAGATACAATATTTTTGTTTACTAAACCTAATATATAATTTTGAGAAAAGAAAAGCATTATATAAGCTCAAACAGTGAGAATATATTTAAATAAAAGTGAGCACAGATTTCTCTGAACAATTTATAAACTGAAAGATTTCTTTATCGTTAACTTCATAATTAATTTCATCAAAATAACGTCTTTTGTGTTCTAGTTTAATTTTAGCTCCCTTCTTCTTGAGTATTAGTCATTCATTAGTCACAAAGAAATAATCAAATCCGATAAGAGTTGTACAGTTTCCATGATTGTAAGGACTGGCATCCAAAGAGAATTCAAATTGCTTCAACAAAATAACCTTCTTCGATCTTTATGAGAGATTTACAAGCTACGGTTTTATCTTAACAATACCTAACAATATCCATAAATTGAGAGTGGTCAACGTTTTTGAGAAAATGTGATAAGTGATCATAAATTTGCTCAATTTTTCCATTTGGTAACGTTTACATATTACCATTATTACGAAGCCTTGATCGAGAATATGTAGTTAATGCGATCGGTGTATAAAAATAGATTTAATCATACATTTTTTCTTATTTGTTTTGGCTTGAGCTCGGGATTAAGGAAGTCAAAGCAAAATCTAGAAAATCTTGAATTATTTTTGTACACGTATTCAGATTGTACGAGCAGGAGGAGAGAGAGCAGAGAGGGGCAATTTAGCTAAGACCTTAATTATTGTTTTAGTTTAATCGGCGTTGCGAACGACTGGCATTAGCCTACATATGTGTGTAATTTGAAACCCCTTACCCCTTGCCACACCGCCAGGAACCCCTCTCTTTCCGTTTACAATCCCAATCGGGCTCCAATACAGACTCTTATCGCCGGCGGAGACTCAATAACGTGCCTAATGGCAGCCCAGCGAGCTCCCAACCGCCGCCCCTGATAGCACACACGGCGTATGATCAATTTTTTTTAAATCGACGAACTCGATGAAAACATTCGAAATCGAAACCGAATCCAAAACAATAACTGTACATACAGTGTCCACATGCGACAAGAGCAATTAGCAAAAAAACAAAATACGACTGAAGGCAGAGAAAAATAAAAAGTGAATCAGCGTGATATCAGTAGTTGTTACTCCTATTCCCAGTAGTTATCAGCGTGAGAGGTATATTGTACATATATTTCGAACAAGGAAATACAGAATACAAAATGTAAGTAAAAGTGTTCTTGATCAGGATTAGTAGATCTTATAACCTAACACACAAACTCGTATACTGATCTGTGTTACTTCCAGGCTCCGTTAAAGGAAATGAGAGCCGAACATCAGTGAATTTCCCCTTCTTATTTAATTTAAATGAAGTTTGTTTTACAAATAATGTATATCGCTTTAAACTAAAACTAAAAAAATTTAAAATATTTCAATTTTGATACCCATGTTTTCATTTACTTGATAATTTCGCAGTTGATATACCTTTCCAAACCTCAAGAATCGTTTAATTTTAAATGGCAAGTCACAGGTCAAGCTCAATAAATATGCGTAAGACGGACGTCGCAAAATACTGTCTAATTGTCAGGTGGAAATCTAGCTTCGTAAGCAATTATACAAACATATATATATATATAGCGTTACATATATAATATTATCAGTGAGTCGCACAGCTGCATGCACTCACCCACCCACGATCTGACCTCATGATGGCACCGCCCAGAAATGATGCAACTTTGAAGGTTACCTGCTCCTTCCCTTCCAGATAACAAGTTCCTTGAACTTCACACAAGGCTTTAGTTTATGGCGCAGCTTAATTGCCTTTGTAATTTCCAGGGAAAAGATCTACGGAAAGTGTCTTTGGCTCCTCCTGCCAAATCAGTTAATGATTTTGACCCTGCCACCGAGAGGTTACATTTAATATTCACAAATGGCAATTAAATTCAATTTCCTAAAAACAAGTACTTTATGGGCATCTCCCAAAAAAACCAACTTTAGCATTGCATCACCATCGGATAATCAAAGGGGAAAATCTAGGACTTGAATGTGTGGCTAAAGCAAACACTTTCGGAGGGAAATATCTGTGAAATCACTGCAAATATTGGTGCCACATCAATCAGACCACAAGCAAACGTTGAGCTCATCTCCACAGATGATCTTTATAGAATGTCATTCGCACTCTAATGCCAACTTGTGGGGCAATTCCATCTAAATTCCATCATCATTTCAAAAATCATCATTGACTGGCAACAATGTCCGCCCAACGGATATTTGCGCTGTACATTAGAAATTGTCAACTTACAATTAGATGTGCGAAAAATGTGCATTGTCAGATTGACTTTAGAGAGCAAATATTGGTCAATCAATGGCATATTTACACTGGAAAAAATTAGCTAAACTAGAGATATGGAATCAGTTCTAAATTTAGTGAATTGTGTAAGAATTGTGTTCTTCAAATAAAAATATATAATATCTTGGGAAACCTTTTTAAAATGTTTAAAATCTATTAATAAATGCTTCCTGTACTCCCTAGAGATTACTTAGAAGAAATCTAATTGTAGAAAGTATGATAACTTTTGCTAGGTGTAGTATCAATGTATTTGGGGAGTGGCTTATGAAAATAGGAAAAGCCACCTTGTGTGGTTTGGCCAGTCAATAAAGGAATTGTAAACATTTTGCGAATTTTCCAGCTAACCGAATGCGATCATTGGCTTAAATTGGGCTAGGTTAGGTCAGTCGAAAAAAAAAAACCAAAAATAGCAAAATGGTAGCCTTAATGATTCGCATTCGAGCCTCTCGAGTTATGGCCGCTGGGCTTGATCCAATTAAAAGCGACAGCGTCTCGTAAGATTCAACTTTTTATTGGCATTATCATTATTTTTATGACTAATAATTGCGCTCATATTGTCTATAATTAAAATACTAAAAACGTCTCAATTAAATTGTTATTAACAAAAAGCCAAAGCGGCAAGCAGCACACACAACGACCAATCAGACAGCTAAACCCCAGCTAAAACTATCGTATATATATAACTATATGTATATGTGTGAATCTTTAGATCTGAATGCTGAAAGTAAAACTTCTCGCGAAGCACTTAGAATCGAGTCAAGTGTAATTTCCATTAACTATGTTTGTTATGGTCGCTCTGTTCTGTCCGTCTGGCCTCTTAATTGGGCGCTAACGTGTTTCAGATACATTTGTATCTCCAAATAGCAAATAGCACCGACAACCGACAACCGACAACCGACAGCCGGACAGCAATTAAAACAATCCTCTCCTTGAACCGCATATCATGACATTTAGAACCTCAGTGCGCGTTGAGAGCGCGCGCTCTTAATTCACCCAAAGCTCAGCTCTAAATTGCACGCGTCTTGGGATTCGATCAGATTTTTTATCGTGTCTGGGTCACGACCCAGACAGAGAGAGAGAGAGAGCGTCTTCCTCATTTTGTTTTTTTATGGGGTGATGTGTGTGTGTGATTCCTAATTAGCATGTGAGTCTACGAGCCCTCTCATAATCGCTGTTCCCGAGAAAAGCCAACTGCAAGTCACGGTGATAGGAACTGTGACTGGGCCGTGTGAAAGCCAAGATTAAAATTCCCCCAAACGAAGTCTTTATTGACATTTTTATGATTCGAATATATATATTTAAAGGGATCAAGCAGTGTAAGCATGATGCAGCAAGTTGGGGAAGTGGACCTACCTCAAAGGGAATATATATTAAGGAGGAATTAATCTAATTCAATTAAATAGACTTTTAGACCAGACTTTTTTAAGTATTTTAAGGGAAACTTACCTAAGAACTATCTACAAAAAGAAATTATACTATAACTTTTCAGATTCTTCTCTATGTTTATTACTCTTTTAATGCAGACTGCTTAAAATCTGATAAATATATCCTGTAGATCCCATAAGGACTCTGAAAGCGTATATAAATAAATTTCTTCAATATTTAAAGACAAACAAAAATATAATTTCTATTAATTTTATTGCAAATGCATTTAAGTATCGATATTTAAATATAGCCTTTCTTTTTGACATATTCCTAGTTAAAGTAATTATTATTCTTTTTTTTTGTGGAAATATAGAGTATTTAATAATTCCCATAAGACTCTGCCTTTCGTCATGTGAAAACGTTCTTGTCTTATCATTTGGTGATTTTTGAGTATCTCAAGTGTCTAACACTCAATCAGACTCAATTTTCTTCCCAATTTCGACAATACTTATCGATAGCTACCTGGCTTCTATGTAGATGTACATCTCAAGTGGGGATTTCAATATGCCACTGGGGTTCGCCTGTACTACACATATATATATATATATATATGTTAGTGATATGCATATAGTAAGGCTAGTATTTCCGGTTAGATCACTGCCATTGGAGACCCAGTGATTAGAATCAATAGAGTAGCTGAATAATTACAAGAAATTAAGTAGAAATCGAATGTGTATTTGTAGTTGAAGTTGTTATTTTTCCTGTGATTGCTGGGGTTACCGAGAGAGCTCATCGCCTGGGAGAGAGGGGCTACTTATATATATCAGCCATAAAGGTATCAGTAATTTTAGTCTACTGACCGAATGAATGGTTTGACTGGTAATTAAACCAACCAGTCGTGTGGGAAAATGTCATTTTAAAAAAAGCAAATGTTATTTCGGCTGACTGCCTTCGGTTATGTTTGGTTCTAAATTTGACTTTATAATGGCATAACTCTAAATTCTAAATAAAATAATAAATAAAGCTACAAAAATATGTTGTTTTAAACAATAAATTTGAGATTATGATAGCAACATCAAAGCGTGAAACACCCTCTATAATAAATCAAAAATTCTTTATAAATATACCCTTGATTACAAAACAAATATTCTGTATATAAACCTAACTATATTAGCTAAAAATACCCTAAGGTAAGGTATGCCAGGATTATTGGCTAGTTCCGCTTGCCCTTGGTTGTTTTTTGCGACTTTCTCCACTTCTTGGCTGGCAAAGGAATCTTATCGCCGCGAATGCACAAGGCAGAGGAATCATAATCGCTGCTGATAAACATTGCAATAAAGTGAGTTTTTATGGTGGCCAGTTAAGGCTGATAATGTGGCCAGGGTGGCACGATAAATCGTCTGCTACCCCCAGTGAAAAAGTTGCAGCCGAGGGTCTCACTTATCTGCAGTCAGATATAGCAGTAGATAATATATACCCACACAGGACCGAAGGATGTAGCAACGAATTACAAGCGTTTATTTTTATTTTACTTTTATTTTTTTGCAAATCGATGGACACATAATGAGCTGCGATCTGAATGGATCGTGTCGCCTGATTTTGGGCAATGAATTGTTTTCGATGTTGTCATGGCCGCAATTAAGTGTATCTTATCAGAGGCATTCAACTCTGGGAACAAAACACATTGCTTAGACGGCTAGTCCCGGCACAAATATACCCTGTACTGGGAAATACTTAGTCTTAAGTCTTTTCCAAGGCTAGAAACTTGAGATTTTTTGATTGGGTTAACAGTATCAGCTTTATCTTGAACAATTATATGGCCCCAATATACCCCACGCAGCTTCTTGGGCTATCAAAGTTTTGCAGAATCCCTTATCATCGTGACTTGGGATTATTTTATATAGCAGGGGATTCCTGAACATATTTTTAAATTAACGCCCAAGTCTTATCTATTTTAAAGATGAATATCAAACTGCGCATTTAGTTTAGTTCTTTGTTACGAATAGAAAAGTTTTGAAAAGGATTATTCAGATTGAAACATATAAAGAAACTTTTGTCGAAAATTTTAGAATTTTATCATTCGATTTTTAAAATAAAAACTTGAATATTTCTATTGTTAAGGTGGAAATATTCAATAAAATCATTTATGATTCTTAGAAACACTGATTAATAATGATTGTACTTTATAGTAGCAATCTATAATTTATAAGACCAATTTTATGTAAAGCTCAAATACATTATCTTACTAATTGAGTTAATAAAAAATCATAGCACCTGTAGTTACATCGAATACTGATTGGTAAGCCCATCTTTAAAACCTCTTTTCGATTAATTGGTTAATAAAATCCCAATCAACTCAGAAATGACTGAATCTCTTGAAATTGTAATGATGAGTCTTTGATAACTTTATAAAATCTAGCAATAATTAGTCAGAAATATCCAATAAAATCGTCTGAATTTCCTGGGACTTGTATCTAAGGGGTTTTCTATCTATTTGTATCTAAGAGGTTTCCTATCTATTTTTTTTCCTGATTATAATTTCCGCCTTCTCTCTCAACTCACCCATAATGTGTAAAAGGTTCTCCTCCAGGAGAAAGGCATCATCGTAGCTGGAATTTGTCAGATTCTCCGTTTTCATATTTAGCAAACTTGGCAACATTGAGGCGTACATTTGGATTGCTTTTAATCTCTGCTGATAGTTCACGCTGCGAACTCTGTATTAAGTCAATCCGGTTGGTTACGATTGAATTTCGCCAAAGGGTTAAGAGACTAGTTCCTTGGGCTGATTATTTAAGATGGCAGACGGCGATACACGTAGTAAATATTTGAGATATTTGTTAATTATTTTTTTTGCAAAATTTACTTTTTCACAAACGCTTGTTGCTTTTGTCGCTTCTGCTGGCTGCTGTTGTTGGTGCTCATTTTTTGTGTATTTTTTTGTTTTTTATGATTCTCAACGCTTTTGCTGCTTTTTTTTTAAGCCAGCTAAGGTGAGAGGCCAGAGACACACTTAAGTAAAGTTAAATATTTGCACAAATTAAAACCGAAAATAGCTGAAGCGATGAAAGTTAAGGAGGCGAGAGGGAAAAGCACACCGCACCGCACCGCTGGAAACACCGAATCCAAAGCGAACCGTCGGCAATTGGTTCGATGCGATATATATATTTATATATATATTATTAACATACGATTCAGGTCCCTACGAAACGCATAAATAAATAATGCAAGACCGGTAAGTAAGTAAAGCAGTGGAATAATCACAGTCCTTAATCGGGAATCCTTTTGTTATTTGTTTTAATGGGCAAGGTAGCCGGCTTTTGATTTATTGCGAAAAAAGGGTGAGCCTGCGGTGGTGCCCTGCGGCTGTCTGTATTATTACCGCCTAGTGCAAAACACTGACTAAACCTCAAATAATGTTCTCAACACGTACTAACTGTCTTAATATTATTTGTTGTAGATATAGAAGCCGACGGCTCCGACGGCACCGACGACACGACGCAGCGCCCCGACGAAAGCTTTGGATCGTTCGGCTCAAAGCTGACCGTACAACAGCCCCGTACGCCCGATCGTACAAAACTTTAATAAATATTATTATTACCTCTCTCTGCCGGTGGCTATTGCTATTGCTAATGTGCTATTGTTGTTGCTGTTCTTCTTGCTGGCAGTGTGTGATTATTATTATTATTATTGCAGCCGTCGTCGTCGTCTTGGCAAAATTGTTAACAGTTCGTAGCGCTCGGATCGCCTTCGATCGGTCTCGGATCGGTCTCGGATCGGGGGCATGCGCAGAAGCACGGCGCAGCTACGGACAGCCGGTCTTATCAGTCCAGATTAAGCGGATCCCACTCACTCACTCACACATATCACGTCTATGTACATATATAGCAACTCAAATTGTTTAATGGCACATATAATAAAACCATATCTCTGTGTATATTTGTTTGGGGCTCTATATGTTTTTGAGCTTTCATTAAAATAAATAGTTTTTATTGCCTTTTTTTTCTTCTTACTTTTCACAGTTGTCTAGATTAGCCAAGCTTCAGCTTACCAAAAAACGAAAGTCTTGCATTGTATGCGGTTATCAGAGGAGATGGACCGCAGAATAAAGGAAAGATAATAATATTATTTTGAATTCTTGGAAAAAAATGCATTTTAAATTGAATTTAAGAATATGGGCAATTCCACAGAAAGGTCCACCGCGGCCAAAAAACTTAAACTTCTCTAAAATGTTTTTTTTCAATATTATAACATTGGGAAATGGTCCAATTGATTCAATTCGAAAGGCTTTACCATATTCTAAAACAAATTTCGAAATATTCGAAAGCATATTCGCGAAAACGCGATTTTTCATTATTTTAATGAAAAACATCATAAAAATAGACCTGTTTTCTTTTTAAGAAAACTTCTAAAACGATGCTTTATGGTTTGACTTTTGTTTTCTAATATCACTAGAAGAATGCAAATAGTCAAAATAAAACGGATATATGCTCTTCTAATTTAGTTTAATAGTAAAAAACAACGTGCAAAGTATGCTGATAAAAAATGTCCCGTGCGCGATGTCCCGTGCGAATCTACATTATATTAAATTTAAAAAAAAGTGCAAGTCATTTCGGAAAAAACTCATAACCATTTTTAAGAGGCATCTGTGTACAACAGTTTAAAATTAGTTGCATTAAAATATTGCCTCTTGATTCGCAGAAATTGGCATTTGAATAGGTCCACCTCAAAAGTCACTTCCGTTTTTTGTCCCGTGCGAATCACTTGAATTTTGCAAATATCTCAAAAATAAAAAATTACCCAAAATCAATCTTTGCACCAATTAAAGATCTAATAAAGTGCTATATGTTAGGACTTTCATCCGGGAAAAAAATCGTTTCCGTCTCAATGTTTTTTTACGTTGAATGCGTACGAATGTCCCGTGCGCGACTGTGGAATTGCCCATATATAACATTTTTAAGTAATAACAAAGTTGTGGTAAATGCAAAAGTTTGTTTTAAAGTCTTTTAATCTGGTATCTAAAAGTATGCTATAAAAAATAATACTGCTAATTTTGCAAAAAAAAAAAAATAAACAAATTAATCAAATCTGCTCCGGTTGTAGAAATCGTTAAATTTGACCGAATTTGATTTTGAAAAAGGGGATGGGTGCTCCCGTTCTATATCGTAAAATATATTATATATACGATTTCGATAACCGGAGCATATTTTAGATAATTTTGTTACTTTTAATGTATTTTCTTTAGGCTTTTAATCTGGCTTCAATTATGGTTCTATGTTAAACTAGATTAAATTGGAAAGATCAAGCCACACATTATAATATACTTTCCAAATAAGCAGATTTCCTAACTATGAAGATTTTACTTTCCAAAAAGTAGCTTTCCAGATTGATTTTTAACTATTTTACCTATCAAGGAGTTTCCAATGAAACTCTAAATTTCGATATAATTACTATCTTCTTTTCTTAAATTACAGTCAAACGATTTACCAAATAATCATAAACATCTTTCTATAATTCAGAATAAACCCTGGCAAAAATGATTTTTCCACATTTCTATTTGTAGATCACTTCACTTTCAGCTCGGCAAACAGTCAGTCTGGTATCTCCGTAGTTGCTTATCAAAACCGGAGCCCCGTTGCCTCAGACAGTAACACAGAGATAGAGACAGAGAGAGAAAAAGAGAGCGAGATGCGGATAGTAAAGAATCAGAGATAGAAACAGCAGAGACTGCATATAGCTTATATATAGTGAGGCATTATAATAGGTCGTTGTTTCTGTTGATATAGACTTTCCAGCGTCGATTAGTAAGCGCCTTAGGCTAAGCCGTTCAAGGCACTCGCTTCTCCGTTTGCTTATCAGTGGCAGTCGGGAAAACAGTCGGAAAATTCCGAGTTTTCTAGATCGATGAGTGAGACACAAACTTTGCAACTGATTTGTGTGTGTATTCTTCGGCTCTGCAGCTCTGATTGATACTTGATGTGATTCAATTGAATATAATTCCGACTGTCATTCACACACTCTCTCTTTCTAGCGCCTGCACAATCGCAACAATTCCCTCTTTCATTCCGATTTACTCGTACTCGTACTCGTACTCGTACCCGCACCCGTACTTTATACGCCGGAATTTCTGTGACGAAACGAAGCTCCAGCCCACTCATTGTGCACTTTGCTTCCTTCCAATCCATTCCATTTCGAATGCCGGCGATCGTCGTCATCATCCGACATCGCCATCATCATCGGCTTTGCGGAAACTTGATATAATTATCGTGGTGCCATTTTGGTGGCAACAAAGTGTTTTTTTTTTAAATGTGGCCCATTGTGATTCGCAGGCATTTGTGATTGAATGACAAATCCATATGTACATATATTGTTTGTGTTTATTATTAAATAATAGTCCAGTGATTCGAGAAGGATTTGTCATTCTTAATTTCTATAACAAGTAAACCTAGTCTTAGGAAATTTTCTTTAACTATGTATTTCATGTTATCTTTAAAATTCGTTTTTATTTAAAGCGAGAGAACTGAAGGCAATACGTTCTTAAGACAGATTTAAAGAAGTTAACTTTGAATTAGACAAGAAAGCTCAGATTTAAAGAAGATAACTTTGAATTAAACAGGAGAGCTCACTAAGGTTGGACTTGCTTCAAATGGTCGCAGCAGGAATATCCTTGTACATTCATAACTTCAAATAACAAATTTCTTAATGATCTGATAAAAAATATAGATGCTCCATAATCCTCGCTTTAAAGATTTCTCTGAATAATGTCAAAATAATATGTCAAGTAAGAGTTATCCACACCGAATGGACATTATTCTGTCGCCTCTCTCTTACTCGATGCATCGATGCAAAACATCATCATCTGGCTGATCCCTTCGGAAATGGGGTTGAGAGAGATTGCATTAAGTGCAATTACAAAATATGTTTACGTACATGCATTTTGTAATCTGTGAACGTATATGTGAGCCGTACGATCGTCGAACATGACGCATATGTTTTGGTTTGAGACAGAGCCCAACAGATCCGAATGAATCACTCACACTCATACGCACACCACAAATGTCCCCACAATCCGAGAATCCGAATTCGACTCAAACAACTCCGTCAGTTGCTATCTGAGAGATGCACGGAGAAAAGGGATACCACCCTGAATTTCTAATTTTACTTAAAAATAACATTTAACTTGTTGACATTTTGTTTACAACTATCTTCTATTAAAATCTGTTATTTACTTAATTTTGTACATATTAAAAACAATAGCATTTTTAAGGCCCCATTAATTCCGTTTTAATAACATTTTCATTAAATTTTTTCTCAGTATCCAGATGTTTCCTGCCTGGGAAATGGGGTGTGGTGGTGGTGATGGTGACGAAAATAATGCAACAAGAGAACAACAACAGTAGCGTAAGCGCGGAAAACAAAGTGGGGAAAAAGATAGAATTAAAATAAAATGCATGCCATGTTCGAGCTGATGGCTGTCGCTTTTCCCGGCCACATGTGGCGGCCGGCCCTTGGGGCTTGCAATTTCCAGGGAATTATGAAAATTAGCCAAGCCAGAACAAGCTTCTGTCTTTTTTCTTGTATTTTCTTTTCTCCTTCTCCCTCTCTCTTCTCTCGGTTGCTGCGTTAAGTGAATTTTGTGCAATGAAAAATAAGTAAAAAAGAATTATTATTTTATTTGCATACATTTTTATAGAGAGACAACCCACCGAAGAATGAACCGAGCGTATCCATGGGATACACATGTGATTTGCATGTGCGGTTCGTCATCGGCTTCATGATCATGATCACTCGCTGTCGAGTGTCGGCTGACTGTGGAGTGAATGCAATGATCATAGCCGTGTGTGTATGCCCATGATGATGAATATGACAATAATGACCATTATGGTATTCATAATGTTTGACTGCAATTTACTATTTACACTTCATTTAGCGGCGACAACTTTAAGTGAAATGTGTCCACATTGCCTGAGTAGTTTGCTCGCTTTCCTGTATCTGTGAGATACTCGCCGGGCCCCCTCGACGAGCTCCTGGCATGAAACAATAAGAAATAATAAGCATCGCAATTGAATAAAGCTGCGCCCGCAGCTCCAACTAATTGGCGAATTAGCTCAAGTGTGAGGATAGTCCCCGGCAAGTGGATTGTATAAGGAGCTAATCTCGGGAATGGGTTCACCAAGAGCTATAGTACTCTACTACCGCCGGCCACTCGACTCGAAAAGCTTTTCCCCTCTCACACCCATTCGAGTAATAAGTCTTGAGTTTGTAAGAGTTATTTGGGAATGCTAAAAGTGGTTAAAACCTGATTTTTTGTAAATGCAAAATATGCAAGACACTTGAGCTTTTATATTTAAACATTGCCTGCTTTTTAGCGGTTGTGAATAGGAAAAATCCTAGAGAGAAATTATAATCATGTTTTGAAAATATTAAAATGTCATTTTAACATATAAGCTCTTATATATCCGTCAAAAATTAAAGAACTAACATTGTAATTTTATATAATAAATTAAATCCCAGAAGGATCTTCATTAATATTACAAATATATGAATGGTTCTCTTTATATCAGGTATGTGATCATTTCAAGAACCTTTCGAAAACCTTATTGGCAATAGTTTCATATTGACCATCACCGATATCAGCATAATGAATATGTAACCCACTTATCAGTAGGTTTCAGTTTACCCTTTTCTATATACATATATTCATATAGAAGCTTTTGCCTATTGCGAAACCCTTCAAGACCTCAAGCAAAGTGTGTTATTTGTTTACTTTATATCACAAGTGACGCAAGGCGCTTCCTTTCATTATCTATCATGGAAATTAATGAATGTCCGAAGCGGATATAAAAATTTGTATATAGACAGATAGAAATATGTGGGTTATATCGTTAGTTTGTCTGCTGCGGCGGCTATTCCTAGATCAAGATAGTACAAGTACCAACTTTTTAATTATAAACGAAAAACGGATTACGAAAAGAAGAAGCGCCTTTGATTTGCGAAGGCAGAAGTAGCAGTGACAGAATGCAAATCAAGGGAGTTCGCGTCTGGGCGATAACCTCGGTATCATATCAGCAGGAGAATGGGAGAGTCGAGTCGAGTCCGGGCCTCGGTTTATAACATATAGTAGCTAGTATTCAGCTGGTTGGGCCCCTGAACCTCTGTCATGCATAATAGCCGGGAATTACAGGAGGCACAGACTTGTCTTTCGGCTGGGGGTAAAAATAAATAAATGCTAGCACTCAGGTGACACAAGCCCCATTCAGAGACCCGGGAATAGCTATAGCTTTAGCTATAAATATTCAACAAGTGGGCTGGCGGGCTTGTTGTAAGCGAGAGCTTGGTGTATATAAGAGACAGTATTTAGTCGCACCAAAGTGTTTGCCATTGCGCATATTTAACCCTTTGGGGTTAAGTTAAACTTTACGATTACGTTTCGCAGCGCTTAAATTTTTGTAAGCCTTTCCCTTGTTTTTTTACACAGCCGATCGATACCGATTCCGATTCGATGAGGCCCTTTTCCCTTAGGCTGTTTCAATTGCAACTTTAATTCCCCCATCAACAGTTGCAGCAAAGCAACAGCAGCAGCAGTGCCAGCAAAAGCAATTTTCTTAATCAATAAACAAATTATAAACATTTATAATGATTGCTGGGCTTATCGGCTGGTAAGCGGTCTATCAAGGCCACGACGCTCTATTTATAATACCTTTACTGTCCGACCAATGCGATTTTCAAAATGATTTGGTTGCCACACGTGGCACGTGTTTCTTCCTTTTGCCAGCTTGCAGAAAGAGGTTTGAACCTTGACCAGAAATATATCATTTATAACTTGTTTGAAGTGATTGAAATCATTTCGAGTTCATAAACTCCTATCGCGAATATTTTTTGGAGAGTTTATGGCTATTTTTATAGACAATGTTTTAGGTATTTATAGGAAATATCTCTTGTTTAATGAGAACTTGAAAAAGGGAAAAATAAAATGTGTGTTTAATTGTTAAACTTGAAGTAAGTTTCTTGGAACACTTAAAAGAAAAGCCCTTCCAGACTGATTAGATATCTTGAATACATTTTAAGAACTATTTCTATTTCTTATATATGTTTCATAGTTTTATAAATATTATTTAAAGCTTACCAGACTCCTGCAACTCCTGCTCCATTTTCTCCACCTTGTTGACCTTCATTAGCTGCTGCTGCTGCTGTCCATCGGTTACAGTCAGATCCTGCGGATGTTTCATTGTATGGCCACGCTTTATTTACAGGTTACACGGGCTGCGAAGGGCTCTCCAATCACATAGTCATAAAGTCAAGCCCCGGCAACTGCAAGTGGGGAACGGCAATCGATTAGCTGTCATATATCAATCTATTGCTGGACAAATTAAAGTTTTAATGATTGTCCGATTATCGAACTGAAGTATCGCCTGTAAATCTACAAATATAACTTGTTTTGGGCACACACAATGTAGGTGTCAACATGAGTGCTTCACATTACATGGCCCCCATTGGATTTTTAGGAGTCATTGGTTTTTCGATCCCCAGGCGATATCAGCGATATGCCAGACACACCTGTACCAGTGCTTATAGGGCTTCCATAAACCAAAGCTCTACTCCACCTCCACAAACACGCAAACCCGAAAAAAAAATACTTGAAATCATAATCTTCAATGACTTTATTGACTGGCCCACGGCGGCTGATAAAAAATAAAGGTAAAAATGCTACAAAAAAACAGAAAAAAAAGAGGAACTGGCGATAACGCTGAAACAGAATTTCTGATTATCAGAAATTTATTGTTTCTTTTGGCCATTTTACCATTATGCGAACTTTTTTATACTCATTTTTCTCTTTTCGCTCGAGTGCCAGAACAGCCGATAAGCCCCATGGGCTCTACGAGCACTAGACTCTCGTCTCGTCGCGTCTCGTCTCTCATTTGCCTCGTATTCCCTTCCATAGCTCTCTGTTATCGCTTATCGCTTAGTTACCACTGACGCAGACCCCCGCGGCGGGACTGTCACCGTGTCACCTTTGAACGCTCGTGACTGTCGCGAGTCGTTCAGATCGAGAGTTATTTGATGCGAAAGCTTGTCTTTGATTGTATTAGAATGTTTAAGAAAATTTAAATAATATTGATAATACTTCCATTAATATAAGACACCTTTAGGATACAATTGTTAAAATCTTAAGAGTTCCAGAGTCTCTATTAAGTAATTTAGAAGTAATGGTTATAGAACCCAATCTTAAGAGTTCCAGAGTCCCTAATATGTAATTTCAAAATTATGGTTATAGAACCCATCGTTTTTTGGATACTAAAACCTTATATTACCAAAAAACAAAATATGAAGGCTTCAGCCAGATAGCTCCAAAACTAACAGATAACTTTGCCAACCTGTCCAAGTTTTCTTTGAACTAAACTTCACTGGAACTCCACCTTCTCCACCTTTACATTTCAGCCTTAAAATCATTACCTAAACCTAGTCTGCCGTTCACCTGTGATTCTGTGATATATTTATTAGAAAAATATTCAATTTTTTTGTGGTTTCAAAACGTATATCCTATTAGTAGTTGCTCTAAAATTTGAAAATGTGTTCCCGTGATCCGGCCTCCAATCAGTTAATTGACTACAAAACCAATGACTCTGAGGAGCAAAAGCAGTGCACCACTTCTGGTGGCATTCCGTGTGCCGTCAAGGATGCCATAATGACGGTGGGTCCAAGGGGTCCGGCCCTGCTCCAGGACTTTCAGTATTTGGACGAAGTTATGAGCTTTGATTGCGAACGAATTCCCGAACGCGTGGCCTATGCCAAGGGAGCTGGGGCCTTTGGTTACTTTGAGTGCACTCATGATATTTCGAAGTTCTGTGCTGCCACAATCTTTGACAAGGTGAAAAAACGCACAGCGATTGCCATGAGATTTTCAGTGGCCTGCGGTGAGAATGGTTCGGCGGATACGATCCGTGAGCAGCGAGGATTTGCTGTGAAATTCTACACGGAGGAAGGCATCTGGGACCTTGTGGGCTGCAATATGCCCGTGTATTATGTGCGGGATCCTTCGCTGTTTCCCAGTCTGATACATGCCCAGAAGCGCAATCCGCAAACCCATCTCAAGGATGCGGACATGTTCTGGGACTTTATGACCCTGCGCCCGGAGACCCTGCATGCTCTGCTCATGTATTTCAGCGATCGGGGAACCCCCGATGGATATCGCCACATGCACGGCTTCGGAGTCCACACCTATCGCATGGTCAATTCGAGTGGCGACACGCAATACGTCAAGTTTCACTTCAAGACGGATCAGGGGATCAAGAACCTGGACAGTCGACGATGCGATGAGCTGAGGGCCAATGACCCGGATTATGCCATTAGGGATTTGTTCAACTCGATCAAGAAGGGCAATTATCCCACTTGGAGCATGTATATACAGGTAAAAATTCAAAGGAGTAATTAATTTGTATAATTCATGTTTTTCCTTAGGTAATGCTCAACGAGGAGGCCAAAAAGTGTCGCTTTAATCCCTTCGATGTGACCAAAGTGTGGCCACAGAAGGACTTTCCCCTGCTGCCGGTCGGCAAGCTCGTCCTTGATCGCAACCCCACCAACTATTTCACGGAGGTCGAACAGCTAGCCTTCAGTCCCGCTCACATGGTACCGGGAATTGAGCCATCGCCAGATAAGATGCTCCAGGGTCGACTCTTTGCCTACGCAGACACCCAGCGGCACCGCTTGGGCGTCAACTGCATGCAGATCCCGGTCAACTGTCCGTACAGGGTCAATGTGAGGAACTACCAACGCGATGGTCCCATGACAGTGACTGACAATCAGAACGGAGCCCCCAACTACTTCCCCAACTCGTTCTGCGGACCCAAGGAAAGTCCCCGGGCAATGGCCCTGCAGACGTGCTGTCCTGTGACCGGCGATGTGTACCGCTACATGAGCGGCGATACCGAGGATAACTTTAGCCAGGTTACCGACTTTTGGACCTACACTCTGGACAACTGCGGAAGGAAGCGACTCGTCCGAAACTTGTCGGAGCATCTGGCCGAGGCCAGTCAGTTCCTTCAGGAGCGCGCCGTCAAGCTATTCACAATGGTGCACTCTGACTTTGGACGCTTGATGACGGAGGCTCTAAACACGGCCAAGATATCAAAGTTCTAGGAACGCTCTAGGAGTCGACTTTGGGAGTTATTGTCCAAATTAATGTGATGTAAAGTCTAGTACAAAGATATTTATTTATGTTTAAATTATGATAACTGCAGTTACTGTCTTTTAAATCTTGAAAAGTCCTAAGGAGAGAATCTTAACGTATGCCGGATCATTATCTATTTGAAGTGCTTTGGTTACAGCTACCTAAAAGCAAACTTTTTAACTTATGTCCATCCTTTTCCAAGTCTTGGAAGGACAAGTTTAAACTTAAGCTTTAATCCTTTTTAAACCTCCTTCAGTAAGAGTTCTTGCTGCCTACTTTTGGGGATAAGGTAGGCTTCCAGCAAATTATCTTTTTTTTACGTTAAAGAAAATTTAGATTTTATTAGGATTAGTTTACAGAATCCTTGTTTTGTGGAAACTTAATCTAATGAGTAATAGAAAATGTTCATACATTCCATGTATTTGATTACCTAACCCATGATTTAACAGGTTTTCTTTAAGCTTGATGCCCTTTCGGAGACCTCTCTAACGCCCACTCAGGTTGATCTGTCATTAGCTAGTCGCTCGGTTTGCATTTTCTACACGTGTCTAGGGTTTGTCTGCTTAATTAATAAGCGTGTGCATAGTAATATTCGTTTTTATATACGTATTAAAAACGATTGACACTTTTTGATGGGTATTTTTAATGGTGCTTACTGATGAACTATGATTATAGGAAATATATAAAATAAGAGTTTTATTATAACTTCTTAAAATAAAACCATACGAATGGGTAGTTTCTAAGCATAGACTGCGCATTTCCATTAAAAATATCACACCTTTCACTCGGCGAATTACCAAATATTTGCACCCACTGTTTTGTAACGCACTGTACTGCACACACAGACTCTTGATATAAAAGCCAAAAGCTTGTCTAACTAAAACGTTTAGCAAATATAGACGGGCTGCAATAATAAACATATAGTAGTAGTAAAGGTTCCCAACCAGTTGGGTGACTTAAGCACGGACACTAAAACTTACTTAAAGCACAGTGGCCAGGCGATATTCTTAGTGCTCTCGCTGTTGTTGTTTATTCGACTGCAGGGCTTTTATCAGCTGCTTATTATTATTGTTGTTCCTCGATTGTATTTGTTGTTATTATTATTATTTGTTGCTTTGTCGAGTTGACCGCATGAATGAAAAGCAAAGTAGCAGAGCAGGCACACACTTGTTGATTTCTTTATGCGATTTCGTGGCTGGTTATAATTAAAGTCGCTGCTGCGCCGGTAAATTTTTGTTTCTGTCTCTCCTTTTCGTATTACCTTTTATTATTATTATTTGTTGTTGTTCCTCTTTGTGTTGTGTCTGGAGAGATATTTTTTTTATGTTTTGTTTTGGCACAAACACACACGCCACTCTTTTTTTTTTCGGGGGATTTGGTTTGGCTTTTGATTTTGATTTTTTATTGCACTTGTTGCTGCTGTGCTGCTGCTGAGGCGATATTCATCTCGGGCGTTTAATTAAGCCCGTACGAGTGATTTTGCCAGTTGTATAACTGGCACACTGCATATTCATTTATTTCAATCAAAGTGGAATATATAACTTTAACATCTCGCTGCTGTCTTTGTTTTTCAGTTTTCCTTTGCGCCGCCGTCTTCGAACGTCACTTGAATTCAACTACGGCTTCTGAGTTCCGTTACAAAAGCGCCAACAATGCTCTCCCTCTCACTTATCACTCACTGCTCCCACTCTCGCGGCGCTCTCGACCCAACGCACACACACACGCTGCGGCTGCGACTGCGACTGAGACTGCGACTGCGACTGCGACTGCGAGTGCTGCTGTTACGTAGTTGTTTTTGCCAAACAAAAATTCCGTTTACTTTATTATTTTAATATGCATTAATTGCATAAATGGAGCGTGTTGTGGTTCTTAAGCATGGCTCTGGGTGGGCGGGGGAGGAATGTGCGCGGCTGGCAAACTACAGTTGATTGAACCCGCTCGCACACACACACACTCACACACACGCACGCACACCGTCGCGATTCCAATTGGAGAAAAGAACCCGGCGGACCGATTGACGATTGGCGACTGAAATCAAAGTCGCCAAACCGAACGAAAGAGGGGGCAAGTGAAACTAAAACAATAACACACACACACATGCCCGCACAGCACGGCGAATGGTGAAAAACGCGTGTGGAAAAACAAGCGCCGATATTATCACATTTTGTTGTTAAATTTCTGTCTAACAGAGTTCAAAACGGAGCCACGCGAAAATAGCAACAAAGCAATTAGCTGAGAGTGAGAGTACTGCCCGTCCGTGTGTTTGCTAGTGCGCGGGTGTGAGTGTGACTTCTATCACGTCAGATTTTCGCCGATCTTCTGCGGTCGCAGGGTTGCCAGCTTGTCGCAAAAATTATGATCTGGTGGCATGGCTGCTGTAGAGTTGCCAGGCCAGAGAGCTTTTCCATCAATCTGGAAAAAGCTTTCAAATGAGCGCGTAGTTTAATTAAGTTTTTGATATAAAATGTTTTTAATAACTTTGTTAAAGCTTAAAAATTCAAATTTCCGAAATTGTTTTAAAGTAAAATTGAGAACAAGAATAGTACATGTAAAATCTCCCCTAAAACCACTGGGAAATTGAACATTAATATTCAAGAAACTGCTTAGAATCTCAAATCTTCAAAAAATCTTTAAAAATATGTTAGAAAAATTGTTTTATTGAGATATTTTTTTGCCGTCTAACTGGTATAGTGGGTCACTATGGGTATACATATATATATAATATAATTGTTGGTTTTACATAGTTATTAATTAATTGTATATGAATGCTCACTACGATTATAAAATATATATAAATATATTTTTCAATTGTACATGTTTGAATATTTACAGTTAATTTAGCACATGTACCACATGATTGTGTGTTAAATAAATAATAAATTATCATAAAGCATACAGCATTATAGCATATATAGCGTTATAGCGATATATATATAGAGAGAGGGGAGCTCCGAATGCATGTCACACTTTCTCCATTAGTTTATGAAATGCGCTTTCTGGGCGACGACATTTTAGTGGTTTTACACTTGGTTTATCATATTACGTATAGCTTTAACTAGGTAGAAGAGTGTACTCCGATTACGATTAGACACCGTTTAAGTTAGTTTTAAGTTTTTTACGGGGGGGAAAGTAGAACGTAAATTGCACTAGGCCTTAGATTAGACATAAGCTTAAATTGTCATGTGCTGGAACTTGAATACAGGTACGAATTAGCAGCGATCCCGGTTGTTGTAGGCCTGCACCTTGGCCACGGTGCACTCGAGGGCCGCCCGAATGTCGTTGAACACGGGCACGCCCTGGCGCTTGGCCAGGTCAATCAGGTACGACCGTCCGCGGTTGTAGTCCTTGATGGCCGCCACTGTCAGCTGTGGGGGAAATATAATAAATATTAATACAAATACATTGGTTTCAAGTGTTAAATCACTCACCTTCTCGCCACCCAGGACGCAGTCATCGGGCAGCATCTGCACCGCCAGCACAACATTGTACATAAGGCCGATGCAGTGGGCGGCCAGTGTCATGGGAGCCAGCGAACGCGTCTCATTTGTGATGACGAAGAGCAGCACTCTGCTGGAGTCCAGCAGCGATGGGTTGTACAGGCTCTGGCGCACGGCCACCGGCGGCAGGGACCAGCTGAGCGACTCCTCCGCCACGGTCAGCTCCTCCTGCTCCTCCAACTGCAGCTGATTGCCCCTGCACTTTCTGCGCGTGCGCACAAACGATCTCTGCGTTTGCTGTTGCTCATTGGGCGCTTGTTGCTGTTGCTGGGCAACAGTAGCCTGTTCCTGGCTTTGATCCTGGTTTTGCTGCATCAGCTGGATGCTTTCGTGCAGCGCTGGGGTGTGGAAACTCACATTCTTTGACTGCAGATACGGAACGGCAAGCTCCGTACGCCACTTGGTGCGGAGGACACAGCTGCCGCCCAGATAGACATCCCGAAGATCTAGGCCACCGCCGCAACAGAGGGCATCGCCGGCACTGGCTATCGAGCTGCTGCTGGAGAAGACCGAATCGTTGGAGTCGCTTTCCTCCTCCTCGGCGGGCGTTGAAACTAATTGGGCAGCCGTCACAGCATTGGCCTTGGTTTCTATTGTTTTGGTCGTGATTATTTCGGTTGTTTCGATCGACTCCACATTCAGGAGAATTTGTGGCCTGGGGCTTTTACCTAAGCTGCTCGATGGGCCCGTGGGCTGGGGCGACGAGGTGCCACTATCCCGGCTGCGGCTGAGCTGCTCAAACAAGTTCTGCCGCTCCAGATCATGGCCAATTCCACTGCTGCTATTGGACGGAACGCTGGCGTTGCTCGAAGTGCGCGAAATATTCTTGCTGGCCGAGTAATAGATGTCCACATCGGGAGCTGTTTTTGAAAGGATTAAAGGGATTAATAATGGAATTATATCAAGATGTCACACTTAATAATTACCATTTGTAAAGTAGACCTGCGGGGGTGGCACATTAGTGCCCTTAATGGGCGAAATACAGCCGCTCTCGTGGATCTCCTGCTGCAGGACGGACAGGTAGGCCGAGATCACACAGAACAGATCAAAGTCTATGAGCTCCTGGCTGGGCAAAGTGGGCTGGATGCAGGTGCTGCTCTCTTCGGCAGCAGTTCCGTCCAGATTATCGACGCCAGACCTGTGCGTTTGGAGCAATTTCAGCGATTCGCGTTGATTGATTATGATCTTAGTTAGATTGTCTAAATTAACTAAACTCTGAGCATAGCCTAGGAATAAGAGAGCACGTTTGCACTGTTCCACAGTGAGCAGATCGTTTTGCGGATTTACGCGATCGAAAGCGCCGCGAACGGTACTAAAAACAAGGAGGAAAACATTAAATTAGTTTTGTAAAATAAATTATTAATTAAATTTGACAAACTCACTCTAATATAGAAGATATTTTGGACGGTGGATCTCGGATGCCAGAGAGAATTTCCTTGGTGCGATGCAGGCCCAAGGGTATGTTATCCAATACAGGCAGACCGCGACGGGAGACCAGCTCCTTAAGTATCAATTGATTCCGATTTAGATCGAGGTATTCTCTGAAAGTTAATTAAACAAATTTTGTATTTAATATCACAAGAATTTCTTTGGTTATTTCGTAAATATTCCAAATACTCACTGCTGTGAAATAGGCTCATTCAGGATCTTCTGATTTGGTTTATACGGATGCAAAACCAACACCAGCTGCTTGCAGTTTTGACCCGCTATGTGTGCCGCCTCGATGGCACCAGCAGATGCGCGTGTTTCCGAATCCATAACGAAGAATAATACACGGGCCTTTTCCTTAGCTCGATGCTCCAGCTCTATAAGATCGGGTGTCCAATCGGATACTTGCTGTTGATCAAATTCAAACGAGAAATAAGTTGGAAATTCTTAAAAATAAATTTGATTTGAAGACTCACAGGATTGTAAAACGAAATGCCCAACTCTTTGAGGGCTGGTATGGCCACGTCGGCGCGCCAGGTGGTTGGATTGCAGGAGCCGCCGAGGAATACCTCAACGGGCTCATTGCTGGCGTTCTTCTTCTTTTTGGTGTCATCCACACTGCTGAAGGACTTGGTGCTCCGCAGCTCGGTGCCATGGTTATCCAACTTCTTGTTGCTGTAAGCAGGCGACGACGACTGGGCGGCAGCTGGTGATTGCAGATGTTGTTGCTTGGAGGAGGAAGTAGAGGTGCTGGCAGGATCATCTTGTTCCGGGAGCAGTGTCTGGTAGTCGCAATAAGACGGCTGATTCGAAATTGTTGAAGCTCTGGAAATATTTAATTAAAAGCAAGATTAGTTTAATACTTTAAAAAGAAGGTAGTTTATGGGACTCACCTAAAACGCTTTAGATCCGCAGCTAGAACACAAAACTGGCCAAAGGTCAAGCCATTCGCCTGTCCACTTCCACCCTTGCGGGCCACCTTCTTGGCCGTTTGCAGCATTTCACTTACTGTAACCAAAAACAGAACTTTAGTTGTTTATTTCTAGAGGAAATCTGGGAAGCACTCACTCTGCTTTTGGCTAGGATGGAAGCTTAGCTCGTGGAAGAGCTCCTGGGTCCGCTCGTCGGGCACTACATTGCACCGGGCCTTTGCACGCCATGCATTCAGCACTTCTCTGTAAAAAAAAAAAACAAAGGCGAAGATCATTAGCAAGCAGTCTCTTTCACTTTTATCGTTGCTCAATATTTAAAAATAAACTGCCTTGGGTAATGGTTTATTGAACGATTTATGGCCTTATTAAACAATTAGTTGATTTATGAGTCTGTAGATGCGATACATTGTGCAATTTATTGTTTTATTACAGAGCTAGAGCTACTATTTTTAGCATTTTGTAAATTTAGAGTTGAAAAAACTAAGCGGAAAGAATGATTTTTATTATGTTTACTTGTAAAATACACTCTAAATCAATACCATTTACATATTTATACTGGGATCACCGCAATGAACCCACCCAAGGACTCGAGAGCTAATCAATTCCGTATTATAATTCGCGTAATTGTAGGAAACTGTATGAATATCAGTTTATATCAAAATTGTACGCCAGTCACGTTTCTCGGGGCGACACATGTTTTAAAGTCACCATTTTGAGTCATGTAAACACACAAAAAACGCAAAACCAAAGCTCAAACAAAAAGTTCCATTACAATATTTATTTAAAAAAATATATATATTACGATATTTTTGTGGCTGCCTCGTCGGGCTCTTCCTCATCGGGTGCCCTTTGGACGGACATCGTCGTCACCATCAGCATCAGCAGTAGAATCAGCAGCAGGAAAAACATTGGCAATTGCATCATTTGTGCAATGGAAATCGAAATATCGCGTATACGTAACGTATGTCAGGCAGGAAAGGGAGAGAACAGATCGCAGCGGACTGGAGGGCAGCTATAAATGGGTAATATTTATCGTATATAGCTAGACCCGGGACTGAACGAAAATTTCTGCGGCGCAGTTACTTGATTTCCATTTGGATTTCGAAACTGTTTTCGTTTTCGTTGTGTTTCTTATTTATATATATCTTTCGGTTCAGGCTTGAAATGGAAAACGCAAAATAATTCATCCACAAATTGGTACACAATATCTCTTATAGCAATATTATATATCTTTTGCGTTGTTGACAATTTGCAGCGCACCACAACACAAATTTTGTAATTTTTGTATTGCGTAAATTATTTATAATTATTTTCTTTTTTATTCCACTCTCGGTTTTAAACACCAACGATTGAGATTTACGACTGAACTCGAAAACTTTTTTGTTTATAGAATTTGCTTTCAGTTGAGAATTATTTCATATAATTGCTCTGGCTGGCTTATCAATGATAGAGAATGGCAAGAAGAAGGTTGCTATTCGGTGAAATGACGTCAAGTCAAGGCCCAGACAAGTGACAAATAGAAGTCAGAAAACATATTAAAAAGCTATTTTCAATTTATTTTGCAAAATTTTAACTATAAAAAAAATTATTTAAGGTACAAAAAAGTAGTATGCTTTCACTTGGTGATACTTTTTATATATGATTAAATTAAATCACCTTAAAAGGACACAATCAGGTCTGCTCCGGAAATCGTAAAAATTTACCGATTTCGATTTCTAAAAAGGGGAACGGTGCTCCCGTTCCCTATATCGTAAATAAAATGAAAACATTTACTTACGGTGTAGAAATCTAGAGAACACAAGCTTCGAACCCCCTTTTTCGCAATCAAAATCGGTAGATTTTTACGAATTCGATAACCGGAGCAGACCTAAATATGCCTGTAATTCCCAAGCAGTTATAGTAAAAAGCGTGGGGTAAATATACAAAGTATCGCCCCTAATTTGGGCATAATATTAGACTTAATCAAAAGCTGTAAACAACTCTTAAAAATAAGAATTTCCCTACGATATATGTTTGTATAAAGCCCACTCGTCGCTCAGAAAAGTCCCTGTCAAAAATCGCGCCAAAAACGCGTGTGCGAACGGGAAGACATTAATGAGGAGCAACATTTTTGGTTTTATAGCTCAACAAACTTGTCTGTTAACTGTTTGGGCCGATGCTCAGCCCACACAAAAAACAAAGCATAAACCATGCAACACAGAGGCAAAGGAAACTCTAACATCACAATGACACATGTTGGGCAAGAGAAGCCCGAGGCCCAACAACAAATGCAAATTCAATCCAAATGCCAACCGATTATGTCAGAGAAAGAGAGAGGTTTTAGCTTATTTTTGTGCTGCCAGTTTGGCTATAGTTTTTTATATTTAGAGTGATTTTATTGTAAAATTTATGAATCTCAATTTATGATTGTTTAAATTAGACAACTAAGAGAATGGGTTAAGTTTTCGATGATACACGGACTGAAAGTAAACTGAATATATGAAAGTGAATGCAAGCTCTACCTTTCGGATCATTTTAAAGATATTTGATGTATTATTATGCATTAAAAGATCACAGATTAAAGTTATTTTTCTGTAAAATACCGTTGCATTACTTTGTCTTGTTTTGACGCCCAAAAACTGGCAACTCAGACAGCCAAAAGACCAAGTGCAGGCGGCGGTCAAACTTGTCTAGATGCCAATTACATGACTGCATCAGCTGACTAGGCACGCCCACATCTCCACATCATTCACTAAATTTGGCCTGGCCTCTCTTTAAGTTTATTTTTCTTATATTTTTTTTTTATTAAAATTGTTTCGTTCTGTTGGTCTTCTATTTTTGGCCTGCTTCTGCTTCTGGCCGTGTTTGTGTGTGGGTGAAGTTGCGCCATATTTGTACCGTTTAGTTTTCTTGTTGTTGGAATTTTTATGACAAACAGATTTATGCTTTGTTTACCACAAACACGGCAGAGAATCAGAAGAGAGATCCATTAAAGAGGAAGAGCATTGGCCGCCGCCGCCGCCAGTCGATGAGCAAATTTGGCAGTGGCAACATTTCCGGGAATGGAAAGACGGGGAAGGGGAATGCAACCGAGAAAGTGCAGCATCCGCACAATTAACAGATACTCGATTTGGTCATAAATGCTGTTTTTAGTATTCCAATGCCTTTAACTGAGATGCATTTCCTGATCATCTAATTAAAGGCAAAACGGGAAGTATTGGAAATTAACTAAAAGCTATAAGTTGTCTTTAAGAATGATATACTAAGACATTTAGGTGATATCCTTATCTTAATATTTTGTAATACAATTATTTCTGAAGCTGTGAAGTTTTTAGAAGTCTGAACGAACTGCTTCTTTAATTTTCCTATCTTTTGTTGGCGATGGAAATTTTAAATTCTCATTAAAAATGAACCAAAAAATATTCCAGATTTCCAGGTCAGGTGGGGGGCTAAGCTGATTCATAAGCTATATTCATGATGAAATTCTGCCATCAGATAGATTCTTAGAACCTGACATGATGTGCCCCTAAACTGCGACGACATAAGGTAGTAAACAAGTTTGGAATTTTTCTTTTTTTTATGCTGACCAACCGCATAAAAAAGGAAAACAAATAAATAACTGAAGCGAGAGTCCCAGAGAAACCCAGAGAAAGAGAGAGAGTCACTAAAGGTAAACAAATATAACAGAGTGATCAGGTAAGGCTACCGGAAATTCTCCGTGACCCATTAAAAGGTAAGCAGATAAGGCCAAGTTAATAAACCAAGGTCCTCCCTCTCTTGCTCTCTCTCTCTCTCTGTTACCCTGTGGCTTTATCTCACCTTTGCAACAGAACCCTACGTGCTAAAGATAACGTGTGGTTAGCGTTTCAGCTCGAATCTAGCAAAGACTATCTATAACTTGACTATCTCTTGATAACAATACAAAATTGCCTATAATGAAGCCCTTGTGGGCTTGTAGTTAGTATCAGCCATTAGGCCATCATAGAACAGATAAGAATATGCGAAATTCCTGGCTCTGATTCATTAGATCGTGACTGATCCTCATTGTTTGATAGTAATAATAACCAATTATCTGCTCGTATAGTATTCATTTCTTTTCAATGAATGTTGCAGTTAATTAAATGAATTTTTATCTTTGAATCATAAGTATAGCTTATCGTTTGTATCCAGCTGAAAATAATATATGTATGCCATTTGATTTAATGAATATTCTTATCTGTTAATCATCGATCGAGAGTAGCAATTAATAATGGTAAGACAAGACATGAAGTTGGTAAATACAATCAATTAAAGAAAGGGGGAAGTGATAAATTTGTACCTACATAATGAAGTGATTCTCTTTAATTATAATTAATTATTAGTGTATAATATATTCTATACAATGTTACTTATCACCTACATTTATGATTTTATCTAAATTGTATCTCGACTTTCTGACAAATAAATAAATAAATAAAAGCCTGAAGTTAAGCAAAGTTGCCCTAAAATAATAATTAAAAGTTTTCCATAAAACCCAATCTTACTCAATTGAAACTCAATTAACAAATAACTTCTGGATAATCCGTTCAAAGTAGTAAACAGATCAGTATTTCCGCAAGTGATGAATGAACTTTTTCCAACAAAATACCGCACATGCAATATATTTAAATACTCATCACTTTTGGCCCGGTGCCAAGCCGAATGACGTTGCGGTCATCAGGCAATCTTTACAGAGAGATGATAGCCATTAAGAAAAATGCATTTGTGGAAATGATTTCATTGACCCACGCTGCTCATCCACGTCGTAGTGTTTTTAAAATGAGTAATAAACAACAATTTCCGAAGACAATTGAACGGAATGACACGAAATGTACGTTGAACCCGGGGAATAATGAGTGAGTACACGGCCCCGGAGAGCGTCGGTGGAAGATTAAATGTCGCGCTAGTCAGAATAAAGGCAAAAACATACTATTTGCATTTGGGGGCTCTGTGTGTAAATCACTGTGAGTGGCTAAACATATATTTGCATTTAACAGCTTGTAAATCAAGCGAAAAATATTTGCGTACAAGTTTATAGAACACATGTCAGGCACTCGCGGATTAATCAGCGGCGTTCCATGCATAGATGGAGACAAATCTCAAAGAGAGGTGTGTTCTATGATACACGGAAAGAAATTTATGATACAAAAAAAAAAGAAAAAATATATATATTAAGATATAAACATAAAAAAAATTATAAGTATTTATTTATATTAAAAACTCATATATTCGTTGTTTATAAATGCTTAAAAATAACATTCATTAAATTTGTTTTTATTTTTTTACAAAAAAAAAACAAACATATTTGTATTGTTGTTTTTTGTATTACATTTTTTCTTTCAGTTTTTACTCTACTTTTTTCCCCAGTGTACATTTGCACAAGACTTGTGGCGCCCTAACACAAACATACAACACATCGAATGGAGCTCACTCTCTGTTGGTAACAGGTAGCGAAAGAGAGAGAGAGACCCGAAAGGTGCTAAGAGGGGCGTGGTGGGGCGGGGGAGCTGTGGCTGCAGCTTGCTCAGCGACTCGTTTCAATACAAACACAAACACAAACACAACGACCGGCCGACACTCACACTGGCACAGCTCTCCCGGCAATAATCGATGATGAGGTCATAACTAATAATAAAAATGACGATGCTTGCTGAGTAAATGTTAAACAAAGAGCAGCCACTGAAAGAGAGTGCCACAAAGAGAATGGGGAGGATAAGAGAAAATGGCGCTTTTTTATTTTTTTGTGTTGAACAGCTGTTTTTAGTGGGCCGGCCAATACAATCTTGGCAACACACTTAATTCTTCTTTTTTTTTTGCAAACATATCTCTTTTATTTATCAGGCGTTATCTGCTATCTGTGTTAGCTGCGGCAACTCTCGCTGAATATTTATCAATGGGGCTGGCGTCATCGCCGAGCTCTTTGAACTCTTCCTGCAGTTTCTTAGCCGTTTTATCTGTTTTATCTAAGCCAAATTGGTAGTATATCCCGCCAAAAAACACAATAGCTGTGGGTAGTTAGCTGTCATTTCAATATGCCAAGCTGCTAATGATCGTTAATGGGGCATTAAGTGTGAAAAAAGTGTTTACTCAAGTGTTTAAAGTTGGCTTAAAATATATATAAAAAAGTTGATAAGTTCAGCTCTTTAATATTAGTTATTATTTATAAAGAAATAATTTTGTATCTTATAAGTTGAAATATTAGTTTTTTATAGTATTTTTTTTAATATGTAAAAACCACTAAGAAAATTTTATCTATATTTATGGTGATGATTATGATGATTATCTATATTAAAATTTAGCAAATGTTAACATAGTTCCCATAGTACACTCAACAGAAGTATATAGCCCTTTTTTTCAGTGTAAAAATGGTTATAAAATATAATCTGTAAAGTTTGCTTACAATTTTGCTTATGTTTAAATGTTTGAACAATTAATTATATTTAAGTAAGCAGTACAAATCCTTTAAGAAGATAATACTTTAAAGACTTGAAAAGTAAATATACAAATTATATTTTACTACCATGGAAAAATACCTAAAATTTAAGATAGGTAACTAAATAATATACATAAAATTAATACAAGTACATAAAGAATGAGTCTAGAACAAAATCGGGAATAGAAAACAACCTAATTTGTTTATTTTAAACGTAGACCTTAAACCCTAATTTATCTGTAAATTAGAGCTTGACATTATTCACAGAAAGAAATGTCACATGAAAGACCCCCATCGAAGACAATATCTAAACCAAACTTAATGATGATCATTAAATCCCACAATCTTAAATGTTCTGTGCTGTTCTTAGCCATGATGAGTGACTATCTGTTGGCTACCTTTCACTGTCCAGCCTGAGGAGTCGTTAGAAGAAACCCTACCTCAAGTGGTTCTAGTCGTATCTGATTAATCGGTGGCTCTTTATTTATAAAGCGTTGCTTCTGCCGGAGAACTATTTATAGAGTCTGGGTAAACACGGCCAGAATGCGGCAAGCTTTCACAAGACGGTTAGACCCGGCGGACAGGGGATAGTTCCCGTCCGCAAAAGGCATAGCGTCATCGGTTTTTTGGCCTGGGAATCGCTTTAGTCTCATGCGAGTATAGAGTATCTTGATTCCAGAGTCGTTCGTTGTCCTATAACCTTTTATTTTTGCTTTATTTTGCGGTTCGCTTGCGGCTTCTTCTTTTCTTTTCTTTCATTTTTTTCGCCGCTCGTCGCTTGTGACATCAACGTTTATTTTTGAAGCTCAACACTTTACCATTTTTTGTTGTGCCTCGTATTTATATATATAAATGGTATTCTACTCGCCCTCTCGCCAGGTTTGCATTTATTTATTATTTATTCGATTGTATACCAAAAATTGTGGAGCGCCATGATATCACTTGCGAGTAATTTGTTTACCTTCACAGGCACTTGGCACTTGGCCGTTCTCGGGGCCAGGAATTTTTAACTAGACGCCAAATGGATTGGCCTGTATTGGCCCGAAAACTGTCTGATTTCCAATCTTTTTTGGGTTTCCTCTGGAGTGTACAGAGTGATTTGCTTTATCGCTGTTTTGGCATCTAATCTAATCGCCGCACAACTTCTGATGGCCGAGCGACGGAGTGTTCCGTACACATCGCAAAAAATGTATTTGCCGGATCGATCGAACTGAACAGTGTCGATCTATGTGTACGGAACGCGATTCGATCATGCTCCAGAAAAAGAATATTTCTCTATATATTCCCTGGAGCGGTGGTGAAAATTTACAGCGAAACTCTTCCTGGGAAATTAAATCAAAACAACGGATTTTGTTTAAATTCTGGAAAATGGTTTCAAAACTCATTTCTAAGTGGTGTGGGAAATAACCTTCCCAAGAGGCCTCGTAAAAAAAATGAGGAAATGTGTAATGATATTTTACAATTTTTTCATAGTTTCCTGCACTAAAAGTCTCTTTTAAGCATAAAGTATTAATAGTTAAATATTTTATAATAATATTAAATATCATGAAAATATAGACTTTAAAGAAAATTGATGTATAAGACCTACAAAATAATAGAATATGTAAAAAAAATGTTTTGAGTTTGTATGAAATATATTTTTTAAAACAAACTTAACTAAATAAATTGGTTACTATTTAGCTAATCTTGCTTTAAAAATTTATTTCATACAAACTGAAAATATGTTTTTATTTAATATTCTAAAATTAACTAAAAACATGAGTTATTATTTAACTAAGCTTGTTATAAAAATTTTTAAATATATTAAAAAACATTTTCTTATTCTTTATTCTTTTAAATTACCAAATATAATCCTTAGAGATCCTTATATCTGATAGTTCCTTTTTTAACGGCAATTTATTTAAGTATATATAAAGTATTATCCTTTTAAACAGTATCCTATAAAGGTGTATCCTATGAAAGTGTTTCCTATGAAGGTTTATCCTTTGAAGGTGTGTTCCTTAAAGCTTTATCCTTTGAAGGCAAATAAGTACTTTTAAGGATACGTTTCTTCTTTACAAATTTCATTTATATTTTTCAAAAATATTTTTTAAATATAATTTTAAAGCCGAGATGCAGACAAAAAACACGACCGCTCATTAGACGCGCACCCGAGCAACTGACAGCCTTCGACTGGCCTTCCCTTTGCCTGCACTGAATGCTTCTTCCCGCCAAGTGGTTTTCTTTCCGCTGCTTTTCATATACATATATATATATATATATATAATCTCGTACTCTCTGTTTCCCCGTGCTCAATGACTCCATCAATGAAATGCCGATTATGAGAAAATCAGACCCGGCAAAGCTCACGAACTTTTGATGTCGCGGAAAGGCGAAAAAAACAAGCGACGAATAAAAAAATTATGGAGTGGATTTATATTAATAGGAATTACAGCTTTTGCCTCAGCCCCAGGGGGGTCGGTCAGACCGGAGGGCTCACATTTATTTAATATTGTGTTAAATTACCAATTAAGTGTGCCACTCAAGCGGAAAGGGTGGAGAACTGTCACGGACCGACGATGATGATGATGGTGATGTCATGAATTATCGTTTTCTGATTGAAAGTATAGAGATAGTGAGTCCGGCCAGTCGTCGGCCGAGAACAAAAGCCGCTCAACAGCCTACAGACTGTCAGTTAGTCAGTTGTTCAGTCAGTCAGTCACTCAGTCAGTCAGTCAATCATCAGTCTCTCTCCATGCTGCGATGAATGAAGTTGTCATCGACACATTTGGTCGCTGCTATCGATTTACTCCCACTTGGGGTAGCAGTGTGCGTATGAGGTCAACATTTCAAAAATAAATAGGTTACATATTTCGGTCGACTAACAAAGAGCCGAAAGCCCAGATCCAGGCGATCGATAAAGCGAACAGAACAGAACAGAGCCACAAGCACCATTTCCCCCTATATATACATATATATAACATACATAATCGTGTATTTGTTTTTGCGCAAGGTTAGTGAGGCATCCACCGATCGCTCCAACATCTGGCTGCCTCAAATGAGGGGCTACTGCGAATGCAAAGCGGTGAAATGTGAGTCAGTACTCGAACGGTAATGTGTAAAGACTCAGGAATCTGAGGTCACACGGATCGCTTAGAGAGAAAGAGAGTAAAGCCGTGTAATTTCCTAGGGATTATAGGATAATCCATGAGATCACAAGGAAACGTCTTTAAAAGGGAGTTTCTAGCAAGAGATTTATGTTGTATTTGCTGCTTGGTATTCTTCTAAGACAAAGAAGAATCTGAGGGTGTTTTTTAATAAACGTTATAAATAAGATACATAAAATACTAAGCTATTCTATATATTTTTAATATAATAACCTTTGATTAAGATTGGATCTGAGATATATAGAGAGTAAACATATAACATTTTTATGAGAAACGTTTATCCTTTTAACTCTGTGGTACAAAACCAAGTTTTTCTTCAGTAAAATCTTTAATTTCTAGGTTCCTAACTACCGTACCAACCATGAGATCACAAGGGAACGTCTTTAAAAGAGAGTTTCTAGTTAGAGATATAAATTATATTTGGTGCTTGTTATTATTCCAAGACTAAGGTGTATCTGAGGGTATTTTTAATAAACTTTATAAATAAGATAAATAAAGTACTAAGCTATTGTATATATTTTTGTTACAATAACCTTAGGTTGAGATGAAATCTAAGATATATAAAGGGTAAAAATATAATATTTTTATGATAAACTCTGTAAGGTCAAGTTTTCAAGTGAAAATATTTAATTTCTAGGTTCTAGGCTACCATATACTGCCTATAGTTATTATTTATTACAATCAATTAGTACCAAATTGAGAGGAAACAAAATTAAATCTAGGCAATCATCGTGAGTGAGCTTAAATTGATGGAACACCATTCGGAACCCACACAAAAAACACCACTCGCCATAAAATTATATTCTAAAAAATTGTATTTTGTTTGCGCCATTTTTTTGCTTAAAATATATATTCAGATCTATATATATATCTGTTATTTAGACTCACATGATTTAATGGGCTTTCTTATATGTTGCTATTAAATTGCTGAGCTTTTTTCTATCTTCTCTTTTTCTTTCTTTTTTAATTTCGTTATTTGCGTTTTTGGCAGCTATTGTTGTGTTGTGTGTTTGCATTGTAAATTATGAAGTAGCCTCCAGTAATGGCCCTCAAAAATTCACACTTTCTTTTGACTTTGGATGATGCATATTATTTTTAGAACATGCCTCGCGTAAATAAAGCGACGGTTGCAAAACCAAACAAATGGAAGTACGTAAACAATGCCAAAAAATGAGAATATTAATAAAAAAGAAACATTGTTTAAAGCGCTTTTTAGTTTGCATTTTGGTGGGGTTTGAGGGGCTGAAGATGGCAATGAGTATAAAATTTGGCCATGAAAATAAGCCAAGTGCAAATGGGTTATGGCCATGTTCATCTCAAGTTGATCGTGTGCAATTTAAGTACAAAGAAATACTTTTAAATACTTTAAAATACTTTTTCGTATAAGAAATATATAAAATCTAACTAAGAAACCTTTATCAATACAAAACTCTTTAGAGGTAATGACATCAATTGATTGGATCATCTTTAATTCGATTTTATGGTCTGTCCTTATCGGGAAAGGAATATAAGAAAATAACAATTTATGCCCCAAATTTATTTTGTGGGATGACAGCACCATCGAATACCGGATGATAATACTCCATTTATATGTATCTCTTATCGGTTTTATCAAATCAAGCCAGTTAATTGTTCCCTTCCCCCTTTTTTTTCGGAGGTGACATCAGAGCTGATTGGCTCATCCGTTTTGGCTATATCGCCACAGACCAGACATTATCTGGCAATCAAAACCGAATACGAACTATTGGTTCGTCCGGTTACAGAATGGCCTTTTGTAGGCCCATCTATCTGAAGTAGTTCCGACTATTCTTAGCCGCTGATTGCAGTCAGCTGCGATCTGCATTGGTTGGGTATATATTTTTAAGCGATTAGCTCACTCGTCTGGCTCGGATCGGGGTTCATTATACGTTGTACGTTGTTCGTTATTCGATATTTATGTTTGGCTCTGGATGTGTTTACAGCAGCAGGCTCTCGATTAATTGTTTACAGCACGTTTCTCAATTATGTCGAATGAATAATTAATGCGCGCATTTGCTTAGCCTATTAATGCATTTCCCAGCACATTTATTATTATTTATTTGCCAACGTGCCGCAGTTCCGCAATGGAAGATAGAGAATTGGGTGTGCAATGCAGGTGATTTTCCTAATTGACTTCTCCCCCGATACAACTCACACCTGAGGCTATGACATGACAAACTTACGACAAGTTAATTCGCATATTTAAAACGACAAAGCTTTGAAGTAATTAGGATAAAAATATTAATAATGTTAAAGGGGTTCCCCCAAAGGCATCTTGCTATTAATTCTCTATAAATAAAAATATAATTAATAAAATATCCCTTGAAAGATGATTTACCGAGAAAAAACGATTATTCTATTCGTTCCCTTATGAAGGGGTCAGTCAGTAATTAAGCACTTCTATAAATATAAACAATATCATTCTATGCAATCCCTTACATATCGGTTAAGCCCGACTAGAAGGAAAATCTAGCCAACTCACAGATACTTGGAATTGGAATTAATAATAAATTAATTAAGCGTGATTGCACTATTCCACAATCGAGTTAAAAATAAAGCATAATATCACGAAGCAGTAAAGGAGGAGAGACAATGCGATAAATGCGGAATCAACAATTTAATAAAAAGGGGAGACATCAAAACAAATAACAAAATAATGCTCGCTGGCTACTCTACAATAATAATAACAATTGACAAAGAATGCGGCTGCTGAATTGAAGTGCCTTTGATAAACTCATCATCATCACGGACAAGTAGTGCCCGGTCAATGCTTGATTTATGGCTGCATCAATGGACACACAGCACAGAGCACAGAGCCAGCGGCACAATTAAATTAAAACGAAATAAAACAGAAAGGCGAACGCATCCAGTTCTGTTTTAATTAAAGACATTAATGAACGCGGCCAGCTGTGATTTATGAGTGCAAATTAGTTGACGCCTTTGCTGGGTCTTCTAGTTTATATATATTTCATTCCATCTCCTATCCAGTGCAATGCTCTGCAAATCGCCAACACGTGCCGCAGCATTACAAACGGACTGTGTCACGAAGAAGGTCAGTAGACAATAGATCATGGCTAAAATTAAATTTTTAGCCATAACATCATCGGCCACGAAGATGGTGGGAAGCAGGAGACCCAAAAAAAAAAAGAGCCATTTTAGCCAAAGATCCAAATGAATTGAACTTTGTTTATACCCCGCAGATAGCTCTATTGGATCGTTGGGTGTGGTTGGTTTATTATTATTATTTATATTATTTTATTTATCAAACTAGAAAACTAGAAACTACGTTGAACCTAAAAAACCATTATTAAGCTTTGATGGGTAAAATTATTACTTCTTTTTGCAAATCTCAATGTGATAATGATATCAGAATGTCTCAGGTTTTTAGACTTAAAAACTTCCTATTTTTTTTAGTTATTTCCCACCATTATAGGACATTAAATATTCGTTAGTTTTATCCAAAACAGCGCCTGGAGGCAATGTGCTCAATAAATACGTAATAAAAGTGACAATTTGCTGGCTTATTTATGACTTTATTATATGCAAATTGAGACAAATGTTCAATCTACAGCAGCGTGTACTCGATAGCCACAATCGCACTCGATACTCGATGCTTGCTTTTAGCTTTTGAGTTCGTGTTTACAGCCCCGGCTTGACATTTTAATGCTTTGTTATTATTTTGAGTTTCAATTCCAATTGACAAAAAGGAAAAGAAAAAAATTGAACCCGCAAAATAAATGCAATACACGCGCTTCTCCAAGCAAATAAGAAGAAAAAGTTTCAGACAAAGATCAAGTTCATTGAATTTTCACACAGTGACAGGGAGCGGTGGCAAATTCGTTTAATTGAATATTTTTTCGTATTCTGTTTTCTGTGTGTTTTTCTGAGCGCGCGCAAAATAAATAAATATATAAATATATCAGTTTTAAAATAACGATGACAAAATCTCTCAAGAACGAGCGCCGCCAAACGGAACGGATTGCAGTTCTCTGGGCAGAGGCAGAGGCGGAGAGGCGTGGCAGATCGTGACGCCCAGCAGATAAATCTCTTTGAAAAACAGCTTATTGAACTTATCGGCCAAAGATTATGACAAATAAAGTGAATAACCCTGAAGGCATCCCATCCAAATCTGGTTCTTAATTTGATTAATGAAATACGGAGCAGAGTTAAAAGTGCATTAACCCCGAAAACGGAAAGGATAGTGAACTTGAATTATTTTGTACATTGAAAATTGAAATTCCAATGGTCAAATATTTTCTATCCTTACTCTATAAACAATCCATTAATTCAGTGAGAAGAACCCATAAATATTTATGCTCATCTGGAATGCCTGACTGGTGACCTTGTTGGTTACCTGCCGGGAGCTTGACCCTCCCAATTGACAACCTATTGATGAGAATGATGAATGACCAACTACAAAACACTCTCATATCCTTGACTTGCCTTTTTGTTTATCTAAATATTTAGGTAAGGTATGTTCTGAACTAAAGGAACGATTTCAAATTTGATTCGCATAAGCAAAAAACTATCTATAAACAAAGGAATGGTATTTAATCCAATGGAAAGATATTTAATTAAACTAAGGGATATGTGAAAATTAGCAAAGATATTGTTTAAGCAACATTAAAAACGCAATTTGTTGGGTCTATAGTATTTCTTTAATGGAAATCTTTGCATTGGTTCTTTTGTAACCAAAAAACTAGTATTCAGAGGTGATATTTAGCAATTTAGATACGAGAACAGAAGCTTCAGATAAGTGTGTCCATGTGGGCACTATGAAATGTTCCTTTAAAATGAACTTTAAACTCTTTAAAATCCCAAAAAGGGGATATATCAAGGTATGTTTTGAACTGAAGAAAAGATTTCAAATTTGATTCGCATAAACAAAAACCTACCTATAAACAAAGGAAGAGATTTAATCCAATGGAAAGATGTTTAATTCAACTAAGAAAAATGTGAAAATTTAGAGAAGATATAAATCTTTAAGCAACATTTAAAGAGTATTTTTTTGGGTCTTAATTTTTTCTTAAATCGAAATCTTTGCAGGGGCTTTTTTAACCCAAGAACTAGTATTCAGAGGTGATAATTAGCAATTAATATCAATTAATACAAAAATAAATGCCTCAGTTAAGTGTAAACTATGACAAGTTCCTTAAAAACCATCTATAAACTCTTTAAAGTCTCACAAAAGTCTAGATTCTCCTTTCTCCTATATTTCCCCGCTTTTTTTTTAGTGTGTTAGTAAATATATCCGCAACCAAAACATATTAAAAACAAAAAAAAAAAAGAGAAATCGAACGAAATAAAAAAACATACCCAAAAAATAGCTGCGTTATCTGCGCGGGCGTCTGGCAGACATTGTGAACGTTGAGGGTGCGGGGGCGGGCATACAGCATTCCGGCGTGAGTGAGCGGCGGGAGACCGGCCTGAGCCAGGATCGCCGATGTCGAGTTGCTCCGGATGGTGGTGTAGCCGCGTATATGCGAACTGGCCGAGGAACGCAATTCCACGGAGGTGGTCGTAGTGGTGGTGGTCTCCTCAACCTCATCAACCTCCTCCTCAGGCTCAGGCTCAGGCTCCTCCCGCTTGAGAGGCACCTCAGTGACCAGTAGTACCTCCAATTCCTTGTCCATGGGCATTTGTGGTGGCATTTTGCTGGACTTTTGATTGGCAGAACGTAGCTTGATGATGCCGCTGCTGCTGTTGCCACTCAGTTTCTTGGCTCGCTTAATGTTGATATTATTGTTGCTGGTCGACGAGTTGTTGCTCCCAATTGTGTTGTTATTGTTGTTGTTGTTGGTACTCGGATTGTTGGTTGTGGGATTGGTGGCGTAACGATGTTGCAAGCGCATTTTGTCCCCGATTTTGTAGCCCTTCAAAATGTTCAGTGTTTAAGCTTCTGCAGTGTTTTGCTCAGCGTTTTGCATTTAGCATAACTTGTCCATTCTGTCCCGTGCGATCTCAGCTCGCCGGTGCGACGCGCCACTTTCACTTTCAACTGAAGAATTTATGGGAAAATAAACAATGTTCAAACAAAACTCATATATAGAAAGCAACAACAAAAACAAAGGGAAAACAATAAATATATAATTCAAATGCAGCGCACAAGTGTGTGCATATATCGTCGAGGTTTCTCTGGCTAAATAAATCTAGAAATTTTATTTCCCACTTTTATGTTGTTTAGCACTTGAGTGTTTTTTCTCTTCTTTCGTGTGTGGGTGCCTTTGGCAAATATTTATGCATAAATATACATCTTCGAACGTTTCATTCTGCACAAATTAAATTGATTTCTTTGAGGCAAGAGTCTGTATACGCGTTTGTTTTATAAATTTAGAAATGATTTTATACCCCGAAACTCGGGATCGAACTGAACGGAACGGAACGGAAGTCGTGAATATGTGAAAGAGAACTCACGAAGAGACACTCGCACAGGCACAGGCACGGACACAAACAACCACACGCTCACAGCGACGGCGACTCTCTAACACAAATGCACGCGACCGACGAGGCGTATACGCAACGTTGTGAACGCGTCGGATGAAGGCAAGCGAATGAGTCGCTAAGTGCGACGATGTCCACAGAAGTACTTCGACAAGCGATCGTTGCCGCCGTCGCTCAGAGAGCCGTAAGAGAGCATGGGGCCAGAGACAAAGACAAAGAGAATGATAGAGAAAAGCTCTCCCTCTCTCGCAGCACACGTTCAAAACAAACATTTTTTTTGGGGCAACAACAAAAGCCCCAATAAATGTAGGAGGAAGCCACAAATACAGGCAGCGTGCGTGGGCAACTCTCGATTGTTTAACAATAATTTCTGTTGACCAGCAAACGAATTAATTCACACACCGCACATTAAGTGGAATCAAATCGATTCAACGGGCAACTTGGATAAATTCACACACCAAATCGAGTGCAAAAAATATTAATTTGATTGAAATTCGTTAAGAGCTTAAGTTCTCGTTGAGCGTTTATAATTAAATTAGCCATATTTAGTAGACACTGCGAAATATATGTTAATAAATATGAATTTTAAGGGGTAAAATTGATTATCGATTAAATTTTTAAGTTAAAAAATTAACCACTTAGAAAACACTTAGAACAAAAAGGATAATATCATGTAAGTCCTTGTTGTATTGAGCAAAAATTTAAAAATCGAAAATAATCATTATTGTTGAATTTTATTTTATTTTTATGATCCAAAATAATCATCATTTTTTATTTTTAATTATTTTTTGCTCAAAGACAATGATTGTTATTGTTTTATAAAATATAACTCAATTTTAATCATTATTTTTAATCAAAAAAAATACAAATCATTGTTTAATCATCATGATCAAGTGATTTTTAAAATAAAACTTATGATAATTACGGTTCCTGGTAAAAATATATAATTTATGGTTGATTTTGTTATGAAAAATAACTACAAATAAAATACAAATGAAAAATAACTAATAATATAAAGCAAACGAAATAAAATGAATGGAAAGGAACAAAGAGTTCAAAATATTATATTTTTTTATCAATTCGCATACCGTAAAGTTATTTTAATTCCCTTTCTGATTTTGATAAATAAAATAAAATTACTCACGTGGGTATTATAAATTATGAGTTCTTTCCCCTTTTATTCCCTAGTTTATATACTATCAACCTTTTTTAAGCCTTAAACCTCCAATGTGTTACCATTGTTTTTGGCATCAAGGCTTTCTCTTTTGGTTTGTTTGTTTTAGCGTTTTGCATCTTTGACTTTCTATAAGTTTTCCAATCAAATGGCAACTCAAACGAAAGTCAATCGAATGGTACAGTGCGTTTAATAAGAGAAGAAACCAATTTAATTATTATAATTATTAAATATAAAATACCTACAAAAATATATTGAGTTGATATAGTTTTCTTTTTCCTTGAGCAACTCAAACGAAAGTCAATCGCTACAGTGAGTTTAATAAGAGAAGAACCCAATTTTAGCTGAGAATTTAAATATTATTTATAATACCTACAAAAATATATTGAGTTGATATCGTTGCACCTTTTTCTACTTTAATACATTTAACTAAATCCAAGCCACTTTATAGATTTCCCCTTTATTTTTTTCCACGATCAATTGACTTTCAACAACCTTACAGTTTTTAAACGGACTGTGTTTTTACTACCACTTTTGTGAGTTACTCAGCTGGGCCTCAAGAGTCGATTTGCTCCCAATTACTAATTATTGCGATTACTCACAGCCAAAAAAAAATGTGAATTTAGATTGTAGTTGACCAGCAACCTTGTGACTAATGGCGGGACTCCCTTTTGGCTTTCATTAAGGCCTCAGACTCAGGTCTTTTACCTGGGCCACCGACAGGTAAGTTGCTATTTCCGAAGCTCTCGTTTTTTTTGTGTAGTTTCGTGTCAACAGCTGTTGGTGGGCGGTCTGAAGACGATTTGCCAAATATATAGATATATAGCTCGCAGACATGTGTAAAAAACAGCAAAATACTTATAGAAATCTGACTGACTGACTATATCTGCCGGCCGAATATTTATTGATGCCGCTCGAAATGGGATTATGCGCGCGTGTAGGTTTAGAAAATATCCACAAAAATATATAAATATGTTGTATATTTATACATATATATATTTTCTAAAAAAAAAGAAGTCCGTTTAGACAAAATAAAAAAAGAGGGCGTTGCTACAAATTATAATGTGTGTCAGGGTTTGCTCTTGGCACTTGTTTCGCTTGCCTCGAATGCGAAAGTTCAAAAAGATTTGCGCACATGTCCAAGACGTTTGGTTTTTTTTCGGTTTTTGTTTTTGTTTTTATTTCAGATTTTTTTTCTATTATTTTCCGCTGTTGTTGTTTTGGCCAAAAATACTCAAAATGTGCACGGCACCAGCAGTGGTGGAGATGCTGTCATAGACGCGCCTTTTATGAGCATTTTGCGATGATGCCATTCGCGGACTGTGGGCCGCTGGGTTATCTCGGGTTATATGGTGCTCATAAATCCATCTAAGCCTAATTAATTGCTTGCCACGAGCTGGCAATGGAACAAGGTGAAAACATTGCATTCGATTTCGAATTTTGCGGTTCCGGATAATCGCGGATAACACAATAGTTTGGCGTGAAGTAACAGTGTTTGTCAAAAATAGAGATAGTAATAACCAAAATATAAACAACTTTATTTTGTGCTATATTTACTAAAAGATAAATTAAGTTATAGATAAACTGTAGCAGTTTACATTCTAGTTTAAGAGTAAAAGTTGATAATATTTATACTAATTTCAGCGAAAAGCAGATAATTTTACTTTATGTAATAACTTTAATCAAGTTTAAGAGTAAAAGTTGATAATATTTATACTATTTTAAGTAAAAAGCAAATAATTCAACTTTATGTAATAACTTTAATCAAGTTTAAGAGTAAAAGTTGATAATATTTATACTAAATTCAGCGAAAAGCGAGATAATTCAACTTTATGTAATAACTTTAATCTAAGTCTACAATGCATCAAACACTTTTCTCAGGAATAAGGAGAGTTTCTTATGACAAGTAAAGGTTAAGATAAAAAATTACCAGATAAACTTTGAATAATTATAAATTATATATATTCATTGCAAATTGTACAAAGCGACAAAAACACAGAAATGCTTTTCAGTTAACATTTGTTTTTAGAAGAACTCAAAAAAACACTTGAACATAAACAGATAATGTCAAGTTTGTTTCCTTTGGAAGAAACTGTTCTTAATAAACCGACTTTATGGATAAAAGTAATATAATGCTAACAAAGCGTAAATTGGAACATTTTAAACCCGAAAAATTACAAGACCTGATTTAAAATAACCTAAAAGTATAAATATATTTAAGACATAGTAAAGCCTAAAGGAAAATCGTCCAAATAATATGAATTTAAATATTTAAATCAGACTTTGAATATCTAATAAGTATAAATATATTTAAACAATAATATACTCAAAAAAAAAACAAAATAGATCAAATAATATTAATGTAAATATTAAAATCAGAATAGGTCTATAGTTCCCGGAAAAGTGATGGCAGCTTAGCCAAGTAACCAAACCCAAACCCACAAAATGCTTTCAGAGCGAATCACGTTGTCCTAAATGGAGGTAATTGCCGCAAATTATGCGTTCGATTAGTCAGTGGATTCTTGTCCCACTTTTCAGATACTGACTAGAAAATAAAAAAACAAAACAAAACTGTAGAATCCACCTCACCCACACGGAGAAACAGAACAAAAATCGGCTTGGTTGATTGGCAACTGATTGTCAGTTGATTGACAAATTTGTTGAAGGTGTGTGCGTGCGGTTGCTAGCCTCTCCCCTTCCAGTACCGATACACTCTCGTATGTGTTTCGCTCTCTCTTATTTTTAATCCCCCCACTGATAAGCAGTCGATTACTAACATACGGACAACCATTCAATCAGGTATCCATCACAGACACACGCCTACAGAATCATGCATAGATAAGCAAATGGTTGGATAACAAAGGCCAGCAGATAATGCGAATCACAAATACATACATAGGGACTTGTCTGGTTATATTCGTATTATTTGCTATAGAGTCGAAAAAAAAAGTTTATCGCACGCAAACAAAAACGACCTTCAGTGATGATGCCTTCGTGTATTTACTTAGCCACATTTATGTCGCGCCGATCTCTTATTGCCATTTTGCCATCTATATTTTGTATATTTTTAAAAGCACTTTCGCTCTTCCGCCTTTCCTGGTGGTAATATGTAAGTACTAAATCGTTATTAAGTCATATTACTCGATTGTTTACATATCGGCGGACCGAACGGAGCTTTTTTGCCTTTGCTCTTTGTGTGAGCAGAGTTCTCTTAGTAACGGCATAACGAACACTTAATGCCCTACAAATGCTGTAAATAACAACCAAAATTTGCTTCCACTATAAATAACTGTTTTATGTGCCATAAAACTTATATTATTATTTCATTAAACTAAATTATTTAATTAATTTTAATTTTTTCTACCTTAATCTTTAATAAGTAACCAAATAAAGAAGTGAAACAAAAGAACCCTGCAATTGAAATTTAAATATTTGCTTTTTAAGAACACACAATGACAACAAAAATATTTATTTTACTTGTAAACATTGCCTTGTTTTTCGCGGTTTATTAATTTGCCTGTCGTGGCCGTTGTTTTTGTTATTGCTTCAAACGTATCAAAATGTTACATCTTTGTGCGGTTTTCACTTCCGCCTTCAATGCAATTGAGTGCATAAACTTAATTATTGTCAAAAGTGTCACAACAACAAGGCAAGTGGATGATTGAGTAGAATATAAGAGAAAGAAATGCAATGAATAACTATGAAAACCGATGAAGAGGTACAGCAGGTACAACTACGCTTTTGAAATCTCTTAAAATTAAGTCCAAAAAGTATGCTACAAAATGATCATTAGAGTTCAAGGACGTTTCCTTATTTTAACGCATACTAAAAAATTATGTTAATTCCACAAAACTTTAAAAGAAATCTTTTAAAAAAACACATAAACTATGTGGGGGGTTTCACTTTTGTTTACCACTTGGACTGAGTGGACGAGGTCAAATGGCTCTCTTCAAATTTGGAGCTCAAGGTTTCTTATAAACTAGCGGTAAATCGCATCAAAAGGCAGAGTATAAACTTTTCCAGCTCGTACACACACACGCACACATATATACAAACATAGAAATTGGCAAACGAAACGAAACCAACTAACGGACAAAAAAGCTTAGGTCATTGACCAAAAAAAGAAACAGCATTGTAAAGAGACGGACAAACTATAACTCTTGTGCTCTTAAAAGCGCTCTCTTTTTTCGAGCACGTTTTTCCAGAAAAAAAGCCAACGACGCCACTTCTGCTTGCGTGTATGTGTGTGTGTGTGTCAGAGAGTGGGGAGCACACATACTCACGCTTCTGTTAGGGCAGCTTTTTTTGTTTCTTTCCCTTTCCACTCGTTTTTTTTCGGCAGCCCAACAACAACAACAAATCCAAAAGCAACAAAACCAATTTGTTATGCGGTCCTATGGTTGTTGTTGGTATTGCTTTCCTATGGGGCCCCTTTAGCGGCGGGGGCTTACGTCATTCATAAAAATAAAAACGCAGCTCAAAGAGCGACGACAAAGAGAGGGAGATGGGAGAGGGCAGCAATAACAAGAACAAAGCAAAAGAAGAGAGAGAGAGCAATGTCTGTAGTTTATTTTGTTGTGAATGCAATTACCTGAGGAATAATTTAACCATTCTGTGCATTATTTGTATCCTTTGGACTTGCTGGGCTCTTGTTTTTTTTCTGCACACTCTTTCCCGTTGCTGTTTTGTTTAATCAATTTTTACGGCAGCTCCATTGTTTTTGCCCTTCCTCCATGCATATCCGACCGACCCCTTCCAACGACCAGATTCACTCAGCACCTTTTACGCAAACAGTAACAAAAACACGGCACTTTCTGTTGGCGTTTGGTCGTTTAATTGTTTATTGCTGCAATCACTGTTGTCACATCTTAAATATATTAACCGCGTTTGTTTTGCTCTTTGCTTTTCTTCTTTTTTTTTGTGGAAAACTAGAGATTAGTGTTGCCAGATGCAAGTTTGGTTTTCAATCTAGAAAATCTCCTAAGGTGAAATTTCATCTGGGCACACTAAAATCACTCGGCGTCCAGTGCTGCCCATTTTTCCCGAAGATCAGTGTCCAATGCTGCCCATATTTGCGCGAATAGCGCCCAGTGCTGCCCATGTTTTTTCGTTTGAACATGCAGTGCTGCCCATACGTGGCATACTGTGGCGCCTCTTTTAGGAATTTTGAGGAAAGTTTGAGTATCGATTGCGCCCGCCAGGTGTCTTTATTGATTTGTATCACAAAAGGTAATAAGATTTAATAGTTTTTTATTTGTTAAAAAAATAAATAAATAAATATAAATTAATATTAGAAAGAATTCTATACTTTTAAGAATTATTGATTTATTGAGTTAAAATACAATTATCCGAGCATATGACATAATGCTGTTTTAGATTCGATTGTATCTAAAAATTTCACAAATTTCAAATTTTTCACAAAAAAAATGTATCTTTTCCCATTGAATATCAGTTTAAATTTTATGGGAATCGGACTACTGTAGTATACACCAGGAACCGCAATCATTATTCATTTTATTTTAAAAAATCACGTGATAATAATTACACATTAATTTGTATTTATTTTAATCATTAATAATGATTAAATATTGTTATATTATACAAATATTATACAATAAGAATCATTATTTTTGAGCAAAAAAAAATATAAAAATTAACAACAATGATAATTTTTTTTTTTTTTTTTTTTTTTGCTCAAAATAAAAGTCTACACTAATTACAAGTAGCTTATGCATTTTTTGACAAGTTTGTAGCGCACATTTGATCCTTTGAATGTCCTCTATAAGCACACGTTTCAAAAAATAACAACTCAAAAAAATGTATGAACTTCTTGTAATTAATGTAGACTTTTCCTAAAATCATTATTTACGCTTCTTGGTATATACATTAACATAAATCATATTATATTAAATTATATATGAATAGAATAATTATGATTCAGTTGCAATCTGTAAGAGTATACAAACTTCAGCATGCCGAAATTAGCTTCCTATCTTGTTTAATCAAATAAAGAGCAATGTGTTATTGTTTCCTGTTCAAATGATTTTATTGAAACTTTGTAATCTCTCAGATAGAATCGTCTGAGAATTATCTCCAACAATGAACTTTAATATATTTCAATACAATCGCACAAATATATAGAGTCAAAAATGTTTATATTTGGTTTTTATAATAACAGAAATAACAACTTCCAATAAATGTATATTTATATTTATATTTATAATTATTTTTTTTTTATTTGTATTTATATTTATAATTATTTTTTTTTTATTTATATTTTTATAGAACACTTTATTTTTCAAGAGTTTTTAAATTCCTTTTTGGTCGGAATTATTTAAAACTTCTCAAAAATTGCACGTATTTAATTGGATTCGCAAATAAAATATTTTGATTGACCGCAATCCAAATCATTCATTCTGAAACCACGGTCCGCTCTCATCTCCACGCAATCCTCGAAGCCAGGACGGGAGTTTGGTTCGTTCGCATCCCACATAAGGAAGGGAGCTCTCCTGCCAGTTGTTTCGGATTCAAATACATTCTCTTCGGCACGATCGTTGATGTCTGTCCAATAGCTGTGTTCCCAGTCCAGGGCTTCCTTCAAAGCACTCCATTCCTCTTCGTTTTGGAGACTCACCAGGTGTGCGTTCATTCCGTAACATTTCCGCACAGCTCCATACCACATTAATTTCTCATTATTCTCAATGTAATAGTACTTTGAGCCAATTTTCTGTGATTTGTACTCTTTGGAAATGGTACTTTTAGTTTCAGGTTCCACGTCTCCATCTCCAGATCCAAATTCCGATTCGGACTCACCAGTTTTCGGACTAATTTCTTTGGTTGAATTTACCAACATAAATTCCTGTTGTTCAAGTTCTTGGATCTTTTCTTTTAGAAGAGTATCGAGTTTATCACGCATAGCCTTCGTTATCGCTTCCTCTACTTGTGTCTCAATCGCAGTTAACTTCTCAGACAGTTTCTCATGCTTCGCGGTGAGTTTCGTGAGGTGCTCTTCCAACTTCTTCTCCCAGCTTTTCTCCAGGTTCTCCAGTCTCTGAAGGAATGCCTCACCTACGTCGGGCTTCTCCTCCTTTGAAATTTGATAGAAATTTCGTTCCAGCTTGTTACTTTCTTCTTCGTTTTTGGTTCCCAGCTGAGTTTCCAGTTGAAGCATCCTGTGCTCGAGGTTTTCGCTTTCGGAGAACTGCCGAGCTTCCAGTCTCACGAGTCGTCGTTCGAAGTCCCTCAAGACTGGATTGTCCTGTGATAAGTTTTGAATTTATAAATCAATTATAATTATTAATCATGTAAACTTACCAATCCCCTTCCAAAAGTGTTTTGGCAGAGAATCCCCAAGAGGAAGAGGCTGAGTAAGTATTTCATTTTGCGAGGAAATCAGACCTTAACTTTGCTATTGATTAAGACGACTGCGAATCTCTCAGTCACCAGAGCAGCTTTTATAGGGAGTCCGGCTGAGTTCTGGTTGGAACACACTGATAATGCCTAGCTTTGGGGACCTTTTGACTTTACTAAGTCGAAATCGGAAAAATTAGCTTATTCCTATGAATGACGAAATAATAGTGAATTTTGACATTTGTGTTGGTTTGTCTTTTTGCATTTTTTAGCTTTTATTCGTTATAAGTTAATTGTTTTGGAATTAATTAATAATAATTAATAAAAGTCTGTTGGATGATATTTTCTTTAGAAGATTTAAGAAAATATGCTACAATATCTCCAATTTCCTGCAGAATTTAAATGAAAGATATCGCCGAATTTCTGCACGAGTTTAGGTGTTTAATTTAAGCGAGAACTTATACTCCTCCGAAATAACCATTTTTACTAATTAATTTATTAAGATATATTTATTTATTTATACATTATTTATATATATTTTTATAAACACATTCTGATAAGCGTAAAATTATTTTAAAATGTAATTACATAATTGATTTGATTTGAATGGAATTGATTTGTTAAAGCTGAAATACTACTTTCTTGCTGTTTATACTTGTTGAAAGTTTTTATAAACATATAAATATTAGTGTATCTTTGTTATTTGATATTACACTGCAAAAAACAGTAACAACATATATGTTTATTTTGACAAAGGATCCCCAAAACGAAAAGGCCAAGAAAATATATCATTTTGTGCAAAAATCAAACCTAAACGTGATTATTGATAATTATAAATATAATTTTCGCCTTTCCCAAAAGAGCTTTGAGAGGCAGAGAGGCTGAGATTTGGTGGAATAAACTGATAGTGCTCACATGTGGGGACCTTTTGACTCTATAAAGCGTGACAAAAAAAAAAAAATAAATAAAAAAGACAATAACCATAAAATTAGCATGAATATGAATCACAAGATGTTTAATTTAATTGTGTTATGTTTGATGTTCTCATTGAATTTAATGTCAGGCGCTTTTATTATCAATAAAATATTATTTTAATTATAATTATGTATTACTGGTCTATAGAAAAAAACATACCGAATAAAAAAGTTAAAAACATTCACAACACAACTCACAAACTTAAAACAAAAATACATATATATGTTTGTGAAATATTTATGTAAAAGAGAGGCCCTCAGGATTGAGAGCGATATCTGCAAACAGCCAAGAAATACGTTTAGAATCATTTTATTTTAATTTATTTATTAATCCAATATATAGAACAATTTCTTGTTGTTAGCAAGACTTTTTACTTTCCCTCTGCTATAAAATGATTAGGAATCTCTCAGAGAGAATCGCCATGAAAATTATCTCCAACAATGAACTTTTATATATTTCAATACAATTGCACAAATTTAAAGCAAAAAAAGGTTTCGTTTGGTGTTTCATTTGGTTTAAATAATAATAGAAATAACAAGTTACACTAATATTTTTATACAAAACTTTATTTTCCAAGAATTTAGCTATACTATAGTTCCTTTTGGAAGGGAAATATTTAAAACTTCTCAAAAATTTCACCTATTTAATCATCCGGATTATTGGATTCACAAATGAAATATTTCAGTTCATCGCAATCCACGTCATTCATTCGGAAACCATGGTCCGACCTCAACTCCACGCAATCCTCGAGGCCAGGAAGGGAGTTCGGTTCGTTCTCATCCCACTTAAGGAAGGGAGCCCTCCTGCTAAAGGATTTGGACTCAAAGACATCCTCTTTGGCACGATCGTTGATGTCTGTCCAATAGCTGTGCTCCGAGTCCAGGGCTTCCGTCAAATTACTCCATTCCTCTTCGTTTTGGAGACTCACCAGGTGTGCGTTCATTTCGTTACATTGCAGCACAGCTCCAGACCAGGTTAGTTTCTCATTATTCTCAATGTAATAGTACTTTGAGCCAATTTTCTGTGATTTGTACTCCTTGGAAATGGTATTTTTAGATTCGTCACTATCACTATCACGTCCTTCGGGGAGGGTGCTCAGCTTTTCCATAATCTGATCCACAACTGAAATTTTCTGCGCTTCTACATGCTTCTCAATAGCTGAGAACCTCTCGGAAAGATCCTCATATTTCGATGAGAATCTCGCCAGCTGCTCCTCCAGCTGCTTCTCCCAGTTCCTCTCCACTTTCTCCAGTCTCTGAAGGAATGTCATACCTTCGGCGGGCTTTTTCTCCTCTGCAATTTGATAGAAATTTCGTTCCAGCTGGTTCCTGTCCAGCGTTTCTTCTCCTTTTTTAGTTCCCAACTGAGTTTCCAGTTGAAGCATCCTGTGCTCAAGGTTTTCGCTTTCGGAGAACTGCCGAGTTTCCAGTCTCACCAGCCTTCGCTCAAAGTCGTTTAAGATCGGGTTATCCTGTAATCAAAACAGGATTCTTTATAAATGAATTAATTTTTAAAAATTGTTCTGTAAACTTACCAATCCTCTTGCAAGGGCATTGTGGCAAAGGATCCCGAAAACAAGAAGACTCAGAAAGTATTTCATTTTTTTGCGAGACTCAAAACCTTCTCTCTGTTGCTATTGATAACGACTACTGTTCTGAATCTCTGTTTCCTACGGGGTTTTATAGAGGCACGAGTCTAGGGAGGAACTGATATGAGAGAGACCTTTTGACTATATAAAATTGGCATGAATATGACTCAAACGATTATCAATTTAAATGCTTTTATTTGTCTGTTTAAATTCTTTGGAAATTGAAACTGAACTGAAATTTGTTGATAACAAATTGTTTTGCATTTAAAATTGCATAAACACAAAGTTTCTTGGTATTTTGGCTACTATATATATTTTTTTATAGGTGGCATATGATCCTAGATAGGAAATATATATATTTCCTTGAATGCTGGGGACTTGAGATTAAAGTGTTTGCATTTTAATTTGTAATTTCCTAATGGCGAAATGGTTTTCGCACCTTTTTGTAAAATGCGTATTGTTTTGGTTTTTTAATTTAAATTACCTGTTTGACTAATGCAACGTCTCTGCAACAATAATAATAAGAGACTCTCAACTCATTATGCATTGTTTATTGCCACTCAAAGTGGCTCTCTCTTACTCCAGAATTTTTTGAGCACTGCAGCAACGCTGCTCTTAATGCACACACAACACTTTCCTCCTAATAGGTCCCAGGACCTCATACCCTTGCTCACCTTGGCAACAGTTGCACCTGCAACTCCTGCAACACCTGGTGGCTTTCACTCGAAATGAAGCTCTGAATTAAAATGTATTAAAAAGAAGCTTTTTAATTATCTGAATTATAATTAATTGGTTGTATACGATTTTCTGGATTATTCATATTTTATGCCACAATTATTTACCTAAAAAGTAGTCAGAAAAGATTTAACTTGTATTAAAATGAGTACAAGAAGCTTGTTAATTATGCGAGTTTTTATTAATTGATTGTATAATAATTTCTGGATTATTTATATTTTTTTGCCACAAATATTTAACTAAAAAGTAGTCAAAAAACCTTTAACTTAAATTTTATTTAAAAATGAATACAAGAAGCTTTTTAATTATCTGAATTATAATTTATTAGTTGTATAAGATTTTCATAGGTAATGCCACAAATATTTACCTAAAAAATAGTCAAAAAAGCCTCAACTTCGTATAATCTGAGAGTTAATTTAAATATTCAGCAAACACTTCGATTTTCCCGGAAAATAGGGATCCTTTTCATTCATTTTCACCCCACTGCGTAGGTACACTCAGGTGCTGCATGGCAAGTCAAGTCTGGCACTTCATTATGCACATTAAGATACAAATTCTTTGGAGCGAGGGGAGGCGGTATCTAACTTAATTTAACCAACTAGGGACCCGCGGGGTGTGTGTGTGTGTGTGTGTGTGCTGCTAATGGCCTTAATAAAAAATGCAACATTTTGATTTAATTTAATTGAAATTCACGCCACTCGAGCAACTCCATTAGGCAGAAACGTGTCCAACGTCAAGGATGCAGATGATGGCAGCGGAAAGCCAAGGAAATCAAATTACCCAGCGGCAACATTGCCTCAAATGTGGGCGGAGGAGAATGCCAGTAGGGGGCGTGGCAATACTGTGGCAATGTGTAGCAGTTGTAGCAGCTCAAATAAATATTGTCAAAACACTTGTCAAATGGCTAAACAAAGAGAGCTTGGGACACGGTCAGGGCAGTGGGCACACTCCCCCTTTGGCCATACAGAATGGCGTGCCAATTGTTATTACACTGAACAAAAGTGTATATTTTAAGATTTTAATATTCTAGTATTATGATATTTTGAGATTTTCATGTTCTAGGAACTTAATATCATATAAAAAATTGTATTTAAACTAGCATAGATCCATAAATCCAAAGAAAGCGCACTCAAAAGTATGCAATGAAATGTTTTTATAATAATATAAAATTTTTAAAATGAATTAAAAATTATTTACAATAAATTTTATTAATAAAAACTACATTTTTAATTACTTAATTTGGGTCTAATTAATTTTTGGTTTGCTTTAAAAATCAATAGCGATTTGAAATCATTTAAATAATGTTTCTAAAATTATGCAACGAAATATTTTAGCTTTTAATTGATTTTGTCATGTATAAAATGATATTAACCTATTTAATATATTTAAAAAGATTGTTATGAGTAAAACTTACAACTTTTTTGACTTAATTTAAATCAATTTATTTAAATAATCAAAAGTTGTTTAAAACCACTAAAAAATGTGTCTAAAAGTATGCCATAAAATTTTTCAAAAAACAAATTGAACAAATTTTTTGCTATGTATTTACTATATTAAAAAACCATTGTAATAGGAACCCCATCAATAGTTCGATTCTTTAAAAGGTTCCTCATTTTTAAGTGAAAAATCTGAAATTGATTGATTGCTTTTTTTTTATATTTTTTGCAAGTGCAGCAGGCTCAAAGTGTAGTGAAACCGAAAACTGAAACTGGGAACTGTAAGCAAATCAATTTGATTCGATTTAAATTTAAAAGCATCTGCTGTACACGACCGTTCGTCGTCACCTCCCCCAACTCGTGCCACACTCCACTTGCGGCACGGCACTCCTCACTGCCCGCTGGGCGATCTTGAGCGTGATTTTCTTGTCGGGGTCACGTGCCACAGACGCGTGCCGCTGACATAAGTTTCCAGTTCTAGATTCGCAGCTCTTCAGGCAGCTCAAGAACCGGGGGACTTCGAGCTGGGAGGAAAAAGGGGTCGAACTCTGTTTCTGTGGGCCTGGCGACATGTCTGATTTAGTTAGGTTATCAGTTTAATTTTATTAGTCAATGAGATTTATTTATGTATGTTTTTTCTTCTTCTGCGTTAATTCCGCGCGTGTTTCGTGTTTGCTGTTCTCTCGCCTGATAAGAGCTGGGAGGGAGGTAATTCCGTTTTCTGTGAAAACAGACTGATGGAAACCAGGTTTCATGGGAAAAATGTCAACTGAAAACAATTAAAAATACTTCCAAGAAAATATAATTCCCTGAACTTATATATAGAAACTTAAAGTCTACAATTCAGTTTGATATATATTCAATATATATTTCCTTGTATCCTTTCTTTCCCATTAGATAATTTCCCGACAAATTCACTTCCTTTGTTACTTGTGGTTCTCCGTCTTAACCACTTGAACTCTAAGGCATAACTTTGCCGATTTGTCCAATTGGAGATGACAGTCATACCGTGGCCAAGTAACATCCTGTTCACCTGTACAACCTGCTGCACCTCACCTGTCCTGCCTACTTGAAGCCATCGTCCTGCCTCTTGAAGTTCGCCCCCAAAAAGTTGCGGATCAAATCAGCCATCGAGGTGTCAGTGTACAAAGGACGCGCCCTGACACGCGTCTGACGTTTATTGGTGCCCTCCAGCTGCAGCGAAAACTTTTCCAGCAGCAGAAAACCTTTCAAGGAAAAGCCACATGTGGAAATTGTAGACGACAAGCAGACACAACTCACACACACATATGTGTACATACAAGCCACAGGAAAATACACAAAGTCTAAGGAGGCCGATTTAGGGAAAAATCACAGTTTAGGGAAATACTCTTTAAATAAATGAAGGAATTTCAAAAATAAAATGTAATTTTTATAAGGAATCAAACTAAAAAATAAATAATTTTTAAAAAAGCACCTAAATTAATTTGGTTAATAAATAAAGTTTAGAAAAGTTTATCTAAAACCATCTTCAACTTTTTAAAACAATTTATATATATTTAATTAAATGTTTTAAAAAGTTGTAGATGGTTCTAGAAAAACTTTTCTAAACCTTATAACATTGGTAGTTATTAATACATTTATAGAAAATAATAATATATAATCCATTTTATACTTTATGATAATACAGATAACTCAATTATTTAAAGTCAAATGGAGTTATATATTTACAGAGACCACATGAGTTAAGGGCTCCTTCTACTCGAAGACAATAGAAAGAATAAGATGTTCTACGCCTTACGAATTGTTAAATTGAAATTAAATTGAATTGAAAATTTTTAATATTGATTAGGTTATAATTTCTATTAATATATATATAATTTGTATAGTACACATATTCCTTTTGTTGTTAATAACTAAAAACTATTAAATATACCCCTTTAAAGGGTATAGAAAGCCAAGCAATTGAAACTTTTGCCCCCCCCCGAGGAGTAGGATGAGTTTGAGGTCGCGATTTGTATTTTTTGTGTAAATATTTTCATGTCAATATTGCAGAAGTAAACATGGGTTAAGGGCAGCGTTTTTTGGGGGAAGGGGAGGAGGTAGTCTTTTTAAGTGCTGCCCTTTAGGCAGCTGGCAAGTGGGTTTAAAATTTCTCATGTCCATTGGCGTCAACTTGTCCCAACATTTTGGCTCTCGTCTCTCCAAATATTTGAAGTGTTTCGAATTTCAACAAAAAATTAGGGAAAGAGAGAGAGAGAGAGAGAAAATTAAAACAAAATTTTTGCTTTTCTTTAAAGTGTTTTTTAGTCTCCTTCTCAGATCAAAAACTACCCCCTCTGGGTCTCCCTTTGGGCCACCAAGTGTTGCCAACTCACTCAATGATTTCTGGTTTGCTGCAATTTTCATTTTCTACTTTTGCCCCGTGGAGAGGGTTTCTGTTTCAAGCTGCTGGTTGGGTTCGGTAACTGGGCGGTGGGACTGGGCAAGGACTCAGGGGCGTGGCACTCTCGAGTGGATGCTTGAAAATACAAAAATTTCACCGCATTTCGCGTTATTAACACGTAGGTGCCAAGAACCCTCGCGGGTTCGGTTTAGAAGCTGTTCGCGACTGTGGTGGGCTTTAACCCATGAGGAAGAGTTGGGTATGAGGTGGTGAAGTGCACTTAAAAAAGAGGATAGAAATATTTATAAAAAAAATCTGCATTTGAATATTAACTCAGCTTATTTTTTGGACAGATAAAAATTAAAACAAAAACTTTTAAATTTATTTAAAATCATATAGATATCTTTAAAAATAACGCAAAAAGTCCCTCAAATATCTCTCAGTGTGGTCAGACCGCTGACACTGTGTAATAAGGAGTTTTCATGGCCTCTTGAACGCTCACGCTTACCAAGCGAGGACATTTTAATTGAGAGTGTTGCGAGGAAGGACGATGACGACGACGACGACGACAAGGATGCTGCTGCTGCTGCTGCTGCTGCTGCTGCTGCTGCTGCTGTCGATGTTGATGATGATGGCGACGCGGTACTTGGCCAGCTGCCGCTCCTTCTTTGCCGCGTTCCGCTTCTCTGGAGCGCCTCAAGTGCGGTCCGCCATCCTTGCCACTCGGCGACATTATTTCTTCATCTCTTCGCCGCGCTCAGCATTCTGCTCAGGTGTTGATGGATAAAAATTCTAAGGGTACCGAACGAGTGGCGGACACTTGGCCAAACAAGCAGTCGGCCTTTCAGAGTTAGCCACGAATAACATCTTAAAAGTTAACAACAATTTAAGGAAGTTAACCAAAGTTGAAACACAATTTACGAAAGTTGAATGGAGTAAACATTTAAATTCATTTTGCCAAAAGAAAACAAAGAAGAAATATATTCCGTGATGCCTAAGAAATAACCTTTAACAATTTGATTTAAGATTAAATTTGCTTCGAAATGTAAAACTACTTGTACTATATTTTGGTTTAAAAGTAAGAGTTTGCATCGTAAATAACTCCTTATATTAAAATAGAAAAAGTTAATTACTCAAAATATTTGATATTGCAACTATTAGTGTTGCATCCACCAATGATTATGTCAAAATATATACCTAAATGGTGTGATAATGCAGAGATATTTTGTAGTAATATTCATTTTGGGACCAGAAGGGGAAGACATCATTAATTTGCTCCCAAGGGGGAAGTGTGGATGGGAAGCAGGGGAAGGCGACAATTGCCAAAAAATATTAACAGGCAAAACAGAAGCTGCGACAACAACAACAACAATCAGCCACCCCAAAACCCACCCAGCCCTTCCTGCTGTACAGCACCCCCCACCCACACACTCTCCTGCTATATCACCCTCCTCCGCCCCTCCCTCCTTAAGTTGGTTCCCAGCGGAGCAAAAGAAGTCGAAATGAAATCAGCAGAAAATTCAATGAGCAGCGATTCGTGGTATGGGTTAAGGCTGTGTTTTGCTTTAGTTGAGATGCACTGGAAAAAATTGTATATATTAAAAATAAGACATTCAAGGATCATTTTAAAGGATTCTATGATAAGAACTTTAAGTAAAAAAACAAGAAAGGAAGCTGAATACCCTTGCAGATTGCAATTGAATCAGTTATAATCTATTCTTATCTTATAAAAAAGAATAACTTTCATATTCATACAATTTTTACAGTATTAAATTTTTTTTACATTTTTACATGTAAAGTAAAATATATTTTTTCTCCAGATTTACCGATTGTTTGTATGGCAGCTATATGATATAGTCGTCTGATTCTTATGAAATTTACAACAAAATTTTGAAAAAATATGAAATACTAGTATTTAAAAGTAGAAGAAATTATGTTGAAAACTGACAAAGTTCTCATTTTTTTTCTAAAAATTTCCCGACCATTCCTATGGCATCTATATGATATAGTAGTCCGATTTTTATAAAACTAAATACAAAAATCAAGAATAATATATATAGCTTATAACTGAGAGTTGATCAAGTTATGTTAAAAAACAGCGGAGTTATCATTTTTTTTCAACAAATTTACGGATCGGTTGTATGGCAGCTATATGATATAGTTGACCGACCCGGATCGTTCCGACTTATATACGAGTGAGAGTATATAGAAGACTATTTCATTCAGATAGCTTTAAAACTGAGGGACTAGTTTGTGTAAAAACGGACAGACAGACGGACATGGCTAGATCGACTTGGCTGTTGCTGCTGATCAAGAATATATATACCTTATAGGGTCGGAAATGCCTTTTTCACTGCGTTGCAAACTTCTGACTGAAATTATAATATCCTGCAAGGGTATAAAAATACCTAATAAGAACTCTTTTACTTGTCAGCTAATTAATTAAATTTTTTTTTCAAAGGATATCTTTTACTTCCTGTTTCTCTGAGTGTAACACAGTGTTGAAGTTTCCCAGTGATATCAGGCAGACGTCCTGACGGCGGTGGTTGATGACTGCAATTGATGGCTGGCAACCAACCGCCGCCTCCTCCTCCTCCTCCTCCTCCTCTGCCCGCCGCCCACATCGTTTGGTTAGCGAAGGGGTTGAGATTTTGGCTTGTGTGTGTGTGTATCAGCTGCTTAAGCCTGAATTTAAGGGGAAAGTCCTAGACACATCCAAGGGGGAGTGGAGGTGACGTGCAAATGCCAGAAAAATATTATGTGACATGATAAATATTGCACACTGGGGGATTTTTCGAAGCTATAAACGAAGCACTGCCATCGTCCTTCTCCTTGTTTTTGTTGTTGTTGTCAACATCATTGCCGAAATAATATGACAGATTCATTCATGATGCCTGATGATGAGGACTGAGATAGGTTGTTGCTGTGGTTCCCACTCCCTGCACTCTCCGGTGCCAGTTTCGTGGGTGTTTTCTTGTGGTTAATGCAAATTGGTAAGGGAATGAGGCACAGACATCACTGTTTCCATGATCACATGCATGGAAAAATTAACTTAACTGCAAGATTTATTTTAAAGTTTTTTTCTTAATTAGTTATTAAAGTTTTCCTAACAAAAATATAATTTTAAACTGTTTACCTTTCTTAAAAATATATTTTATCCTATGAAATATACCACTTTGGAGTTGGTTAAAAAGACATCACAATAATAACTAGGGATAGGTTTTGTTCTAACTTACGACAAACACTCTTTAAGGTCTTTTATTAAGAATAAAACCAGAATTAGAACTAAAATAAATATATGAAAATATAAGAGTAGCTGCTTAATCTGCTTCTTCTTTATGACATTTTAATACTTTTCAATACACATTTAGTACAAGTCTATAATACCTTTAAAAAAAATCATATTTTTGAGATGGTTTTTTGTAATCACTGATTACTAATCAGTATCTAACAAAAAAATATTTAAAATAAAATGTATGTTACTTCCTAAAAAAATTATGAATGGTAATAAAGTAATGTAATTGTAAATCTTTTCTTTTAATTTATATCAGTCCCATGACAATAAACCAATATTATTTATAGGCAAGATATAGATAGAATTTTTTAAAAAATTAAAACCTGCTCCTTCTGTACAAAATCTTAATCATTAGTAATATTTATTAAGTACAAATCTATTAAACCCTTAAAAGAATTTCATATTTTTGAGACAGGTTTTTGTAATCACTGTTCAGCAAGAAAATATTTAAAATAAAATTTATGTTACTTCCTAAAACGAATTATAAATGGTAAACAAGTAATGTAATTGTAAATCTATTCTTTTAATTTATATCAGTACAATGACAATAAATCAATATAATTTCAAGGCAAGATACATAGATTTTTTAAAAATTAAATCAAAATAATGAATGTGAAAGTTATATAAGAGATGATTCTTCTCAAGTTTTAAACGCATTACAAAACATAATATGACAAATTTCTAGTACAGTTTTCCTCTCAAAAATTTAAAGCTTTTAAAAGCGCAATTTCTTCGTTAACATTTTCTCAGCAAGAAAACTGTGAAAACGGGATAATTAAGGAGTCCTACGGCTCTAAAAAAAGGTAAACCTCTTTCCACCCAGGGAACCCGCGAGAGACCTCCGTTTGCATTGCCACTCCAATAACCTTTAGCCCTGTCTGCCACCCGACTGGGAAGTTCCAAAAAAATAAACCCGGCTCCAAAAAAAAAGAAAAAGACAAACAAACAAAATTGGCGGAAGCTGGCTGGGAGTGAGGGAATTCCTTTTGTTCTTATTGGAGCACGCGCTGGCAAATGCCAATACAAATGGCGCAAAAAAGGACGCGCGGCAGGAGCGAAAAATGGGGAGAAAAAAAAGTAACTCAGGGTTGCTTGCAACCACTTTGAAGTGTTGCTGTTTGCTCCACTCCCTGTTGGCGGGGATTTCGTCCTTAAACATGCGCACTAAACGCTAATAGTTCAGAAAAAAAGTACACAGTCCAGGACGATGAGTGCTGCTCCATTTTGTTCCCAGCCAGGCGGCAGCCGGACTTTAAGGATATATATATTCAAGCCAAAAAGTTTGCCAGCCAACAACTGGCTCGTAAAATATTCAAAAATTGCATCCATTAATTCCCATATTCGGCGCTTTAGTTGGGGGTTTGTTGTTTACTTCCGGTGGCCGCAAGATTGATTCACAGCGTGACCAAAGGTCCTGCAACAAAATTATTCACGCATCTCGTCGTCGTTCAGGGGACATGCAAGCGGCCCGAAAAAATCCTATATAAAAGGACGAAGAAAAAAAAGAAGGAAGGTGGACACGTGCGCTCCCTGATTTTTTACGACTGACTTGGGGTTGGGCGTTATGAGTGGGAGGGGGAGGAAAGCTGTTTATGAGGGTGTTGTACAAGATTTAATATCCTTGACCCGTGGAGCATTGGACGAGCTTCATCAGCCAGAAGTCCTGCAAAGGAAAAATTCATTAGCCACCCACGATTATATTATTTTAGGACTCTTTGAAGCCCATTCAAAAAGGACTGTTACTGGGAACTGGAACTTGTTAAGTTTATTAAATTTTATTAAATTTGCTTTAGTAAATATTTTTTTATTTAAAGGAATATTAAATTAAAATATTAAATACTATTCCTGTTCAAAGAAAGTCTTAAAAGTTGGAAGATTAAAATAAAAAGGGTAATATATTTTGGGTGTTCTTTTATTATTTTTATATCTGGGCTTTTAAAGTAGTATTTGAAAAATGTGTAATAATATTGATTAATTTAACTTAATAATTCTTATAACTATTTTAAGCTGCAACTATGTATGTATTTTGTTGCACTTTAATATTCTCTTAAAACATTTCTAGCCCACATTCCCTTACAAATAAAAACAAACAGACCAAATAATCGAAAAAAAAGGAAATCACATTCCATAAAAAGGAACCAGAAAAACTGGGCGTTTCCGGAACCCGCAATAACTGTCAAATATCAACGTGCCCACAACCAAAAAAAAAAAAAAATAGTCAGAAATGTCATAAAATAAATAAATTTATGTAGGACAATAAAAATAAAATCCAATAAAAATTGCCTTTCCTCGGCTGCCTCCCCTATCGACTCCCAAAAAAAACATAAGGAATTCGACTTGAACTTGTGAACAATAAGGATGTGAGAATCACAAGGAAATTATATTTATTTGGAATGGATTTACATGCAATATAAGAGGTACAAGACCCGCATATTCAAATGGAGGTCAAGTTCAGTGATAGTTATAATTATAAGATTGATTTTTCTTATATAAGGAATGCCTTATGCCCGCATTTCCACGATATTGGTTGTATAATTATTTTATTGTTCAATTTGCAGTTGGTTTTAAGGAGGCCAGTGACAGATTACCTCAGTGACCCTAGATTCTTGATTCCAAGCCCATAACGATTGTGGTTTCTATATATCGATGAGGGTTGGTAAATTTAATTATCGTTAATCTTCGATAATTTGCCATGAGAAAATGCACAGTTGTGTACGTTATGGATGTGAATCTTGACCCTCAGTTTGGGGATAAATAGAATGCGACACAATTAATAAACATTATTATAATGATTCAACCAAGCTTACCTGAAGCATTGTATAAATTAAATTCAATCAATTTAAAAGCTCCAAATTAATTAATTCCCATTTGAATCAGTTTGTAATTCTCAAGCTAAAACTAATTTGTCCATTTTTCAATCGAAATGCTGGCATATGACAGACAAAAAGCAGCTCAATTAATTTCATGGAGCTGCGGATCAGATTGCCGATAACCCAGACTCGCATTAGACAAAGTAATCCAGTAATCAGCTTGAAGTGAGACTATTGTTTGCCCTAGGTTAGAGGTGCTTTTTTGCGATTAAAACGAAACAAATCGAAACGAATCTGAACGAATTTACATACCGTCATCCGATCGCACATCAAAGGGAAAAAACTTGACATTTTGCACTTGGTCAAGCAGAGAGCGAAGCTTGTGCCGCATGAAATTGTGGCAGGCGAACAAGGCGGCCGACATCTGAAGGGGTTTGCAGTGCACAACTTATGGCGACATCGATAGCACAAAATACCAACAAAAAAAAAAGAGAAATGCGAAAAAACGAACCCCAGAAACACTCGACAAGCTGTTGGCATACATAGAATGCCCTGAAAGCCCAGAGACACTCGAATGTATGCTACAGTTGCCGCCAAATGTCTTTACACACACACATATACTCCCACTCCCATCCTTATTCCCTGGCCAGATCCTAAATCCATGCCAGCCCCATCTCCGAAAGTTGCCTGTCATTTATCTTCACCGTTCTTTTTTTTGTTGTATTTTGTTGCCGGGGTCTAACGAGAAATGTCGACCGAGCACAGCCCAAAGTTGGTTCGCCTTGCTTTTTTATCTTTTACAATTAGAAGCGTTGTCCCAGGGCACTCCATATATTTACAGGGAGAGAAAAAAGTTGGATGTAAAAGTAATTTTTAATTAATTGTAAACAATTTTTTTAAGCATTTTGCTGATGTTATAAATTTATTTTTTGTATTATTTTTTGCAGGACTATTTGAAAACGTATTTCAGATTTCTATCTGTTATTTCCAGGGACCGCAATCATTATAAGTTTCATTTTAAAAATCATGTGTTAATGATTACACACTGATTTTTTTTAATCATTAATAATGATTAAAATTGATTAATATTATACAAATCAATAATAATCGTTATTTTTGAGCAGGAAAAATAAAAATCAACAATAATGATTATTTTGTATACCAAGTTTTTAGAACACAATGATTCTTCGGATCTCCTCTATAAGAACATGTTACAAAAGTGACAAAAAAAGCATGAACTTCTTGTAATTAATAAAATAATCATTATTGATAATTTATATTTTTTCTGATCAAAAATAATGATTATTATTGGTTTATAATTTCGAAAACAATTCTAATGAATATCGTAAAAATCCTAAGTATAAAATCATTTCGAAAATGAATAGATTATCCAACAAGGACTCACACGATATTATCCCTTTCGTTCCTAATGGGTTCTAAGTGGTTGATTTTTCTACTTAAAAATTTTCCGATAATCATTATTTACGATTCCTGGTTATTTCTTGTTAAATTTTTTTTAGTGTTCCTATGAATATATATATATATATTTTTTTTTTGTGAATCTTCCTGATTTGTTCGTCCCTTGGTCAGATAAATGTAATTTTTGGCCCTCCTCCCCCCTAACGCTGTTAGCATGTGATTAAGGAAGGAAATTGTTTTGGACAACGCAGAAAACAAATAACGCGCCGCCTGGGGATGTCCTGCTTTTGGAGTTGGATTTTTTCGCTGGGTTCTTATCGGCTAAGTAGCATCATTTAACTGCTGTCTGTGGTCGGTTTTTCTTTTTTCGTTTTCCTACGTTTGTTTTGTTGTTGTATCTATCATTTGTTTGCGTGTTTTTTACTTATTTTTTTTTCGCTTGGGTTACATTTTGCGGGCATTGTAATTTGTCGTAATAAATGGTTAGCAATGATTGTGGGTTTTGTAGGTAAGAATATGCTAAATCGAATATATTTTTTAAATATTTAAGCATATTATAAACAATAGGAAATAAAGGTATACAAATTTTGAATATGTTGTTAAGAGAGGTTTTTAAGTTATATTTTTTCTTACCTAACATGTAGGTTGTAATTAAAAGAGAGATTATAACATATGTTTCTTTTAGGTAATTCCTAAAATTTTCCCGGGGTTTTTTTTTGTAAATTTAACCTTAAATTTTAACTTTAAATTTTACATAAACCTTCAAAAATTTATTATGTTAAGAAAAGTAAGATTATTATAGTAAACTTAATAAAAAATATTATCAATAAACTTTGCAAGCTTTTCTTATAAATATTTTTGTTAAGTATCATTTCTAGATGTCATAATTTTTTGCCTCGATAATAAATGAAGGCTTAAAATTAAAGAAAGAAAATACAAGTAGCTATTTAAACTTATTAAAAATTCCTCTTCTTCTCTTATTGCAATTATAAATTCAAGCAAATTATCCAATAATTGTGAGCAATGCAATCCCCAATTGATGATGTGAGACCCTCTAATTGGGCATATGGATTTGTGGTCGCCTGGTCACACGAGTTCATACAGGTTGCCCCCGGTAACTGCAATCTGCAGATCTGTTGGGTTATATATGCTAGAATCTTAACCCTCGCGATGGGGTAACCGCATACTTATATATATTTCGGTGGATGAAGTTGTGAGGGTGCTAGTCCGACCCAAACCCATATAATCAGGAACGTTAAAAAAGCGGTTATATTGTCAGTCAGTCCAGGCAGGCGGGTGAAGTGACATTTTGTGGTTAAGCCATTTCGTCCTTTTTGGTGGAAACGAGTGAGAGAGAGAGAGGTGGCCCGGCAACGAACGCATAATTTATAATTGTCAGGGGAATGACCGCAGAAGCAACTAGGGGGTAGAGGGGGTGGGAGATGTCCTGATTTATGGAATTTAATAAATTTTCACAGATTTTAATCGCTTGTAATTAAACGACGAGAAGCACTGCAAACAACTACAATGAAAATAAGAGAGAGAGACGATGACGACGTTGTACAAATTTTCAATTAAAATTAAGAACGAAATAAGCGACAGGTGAAGTCCGGTTTTGACTCTCCCTTTATTTGATTGGTTTTTTTTCCACCATTCAATACATGTGGGTCTGTGTGTGTGTGTGTGTGTGTATTGCTTCTGTGCGAGAGTTTTCCAATTCAATTTCCCAGCCAAACATTTCCTTTTATTTTTATTTCATTATGCTGCTCATATATGTCTGCACAGAAGAGGTAAAAAAGCTAGTAATCTTGCTACAAAATATACATTTATTTTTTGTGATTTTTTATTTATAAAATATTTGAATTTAAGAATTAACTAAAGGATTTTTTTCAGAGTCAATTCAGGTATTTATATGTTCTGAAATATATTAAAGGACATATTTTCGACATATAAAATGTTAATATATAAAAAACCATATACTACGGTTTCTATGTTTTATATTATATTTAAAAATGCTTTTTCTTAAGCCTCATTACTATTATTTTGACCTCAGCTGTTTTGAACGTATATTTTTGCTGGACCCTGGCAGTCGCTTTGCTGTATTTTTGTTATTGTATAGCATTATAAAGCCTCTCATATTCTTACCATCGGTTATCGCAGATTGATTTTACTCCGCGCTCCTCTCGCCTGCGATCTTATTTTTTGTATTTCCTTGGAGACAAACTGGCCGGGCCACGGGACTTGAGTTTTTATCCAACTTCAAAGGACTTTTGGCCGCTGCTGAGCCTCAAGTGTCCTTGCAGCTTATGCGAGATTTCTTTTTTTTTTTCTCGTCATTTATTTAGCGTTTCTCTGGCTTCTGCGGCTGTGTGATTTAATTTTTTTTTTGTTTCCCCCCTCAAAGGACCTCGAAAGAAAGCTCTCAAGATATGTGGCAGAGTTGGCACTTTTGCGGCTGCGTATAATATTGGATGTGTCGCAGGAGGCTAAAACAAATTTGATAGAAACTATCATCACAGCCTCATGTGTCACACGAAATTGTAGAAATAATGTTTAGCTGCCTATAAAAATTTGATATATATTTATTTTTTTTTTTGGTATTTTGGAAATGTTTTAAAAATTTATAGTGTATCTGAAGAAAAGCATTTGTTAGCAAGTGCCAAAGAGTCGAGTCGAAGCGAGAGCCTGCCAGGAAAGTAGTGATATTTAGCCGCGAGTGTCATGGAGCCGAAGCCAAATGAATTGCCGAGGGGCAAGTTCGTAATAAGGACACTGCTGTTTTGGTTATTCTTCCTGCTGGTAGCCATTCCCCAGTGGATGATAATGTGTCTGTACGCGAAGAACCCCTTCCCATATACGCTGACTTTTATCATCGCCGGATTCGTCTGGCTCGCCTTTATCCATGTGTTCGAAGAACTGAAGTACGCTCGTCCTTGGAACTTTTTGTGCATCTTCCTCTGCTACGAAATGTTAACGATCGGCGTTGCCCTCTTCCTAAGTAAATGGGATTTGGTCTATACCCTTAGTTTGATAGCCATCGGCGTGGCATTCTCTGCATTGGTCATGCTCATAAGTCTGTTCCTGATCATGACCGGTGCCTATCCGGAGCCCCACAAGATACTCGTCGTGGGCTGCATGGGCTTCATCCTGGTATTCTGTATCCGAAGCATAGATATCTTCAGCAGATGGTTTTTCCTGCGGGACATTGAACTGACCATTTTTTTGGCCAGTGTCGTCGTCGTAATGGTCTGTCACATCCTGATTACTTACCAAAACTTTGATCTGCTGCGTCGGGACGATCCCATGAATGTCGCCTTTGTGTTGCATGTCTGCTATATGCTCATTTTGGTCGGCGGTCGCATTGGCGTCTACTGCTTTGAGGCCAATGTACGATATTTTGAAAATAAAAAGACAACAACGAGAGAAGCTCCAAAATTTTCTAATTTTTTCCCATATAAAAGTCATAACTAGTCCTGAAAATTTAAGAAAGAAATTACTGAAAAGGTAAGTAAGTGGAGTGTTATTGGAATACTTGTAATAATTTCTTTCTTTTTGTTTAGATATAACGAATGGAATATGGAGAAGTTAACACCTTATTCAGCCCCGACGTGCTGGCATTCATATATATATAGATATATATATATCCAATGCAAGGCAGATCAATATGGGACAGGTGTGATTCATCTACAGATCGGTGACTAGCCCTGAGCAGCCTCAATCACGTTTCTGGCTCATGGCTTAAACGTGACTCGTGAGTCGATCTGGGATCAAAGTCTTTGTCATCTCAGATACGACATATTTTACCTGATAAACAGGAGAAATCGTTTACCAATTGATTTTGATTTTAACAAGTGCTTTTAATTATATTTCAGTAATCCTGTTTGGTAAACTAAACTAGTCCCCATTTGGTAAACAAAAATTATAAATTTTCGGCACTTTTGTTTAAGTTTTAAATATGATAAATATATTTCAAGCCTTCCTGTTCAATTGTTTGTTTGTTTTTATTTTTAATAATATTATTGAACAATGCTAGAAAATGGTTTAATAAATATATTTGTAAATTAATTATTAAGTTGCTTTAAATAATATTTTTAAAGAATGCCAGAAAATTTCTTTATAAATATATTTATTAATGATTTATTTATTTATTTTTTATTTTAAATAATATTTATTTATTTATTTATTTTAAATAATATTCCCAAGCAATGCTAGAAAATTTCTAAATATATTATTTAATGAATTATTAATTTGTTTTTATTTTAAATAATATTATTAAAGAATGCCAGAAAATTTCATAATAAAGATATTGTTAAACAAAATTAATATTTTGCTTTATTTTAAATCAAATATCCAAACAATTCTAGAAAATATATCAATAAATATATTTAATAATTAATTAATATTTTGTTTTTATTTTAAATAACATTCTCCTTACAAAACTAGAAAATGGTTTGATAAATATTTTATTTTAAATGAATTATTAATTTTTTCTTTATTTAAATAAATTTTCCAAAAATTGCAAGGAAATTTCTTAAAATTTATAGATTTTTTAATGATTTATAAATTTGTTTTTATTTTACGTAAAATTCCCAAACAATTCTTGGAAATTTCTTAATAAATATATTATTTAATGTTTAATCAATTTGCGCAATAGCTCAATAAATTTCTATATAATTTTTAATTACGTACTTCTAGACACTTAAATACTGCTCACACGCTTATTTCCCTCATTATTTCCCATTTTTTGATAACAATTTGCACAGCGCCTAAGGTTAAAGGCCCACAAATTCTGACAAATACAAAAAAAAATCAGCGTTTTTGATTCAATTTCAATGAAATAAACAAGAGATAGCTTTCGTAGAACACAATCTCTGATTTCTGACGACAAACATCTTCTAGAATTAATACATACTAACAGTCGCTTAATCAGGCTCTCAAGCTATATAAAGATCGTCTAACGAAATCAGACTCACAGTCTTAAATTTCTGAAGCTTCAGACAATATGCGCTACTTTCCAGTCTTCCTGTTTGCTGCTCTCTGGCATGCTATCCTGGCCAGAGGAATGGTAAGTTTACTCTCTTAAATACTTCCATTGTCCTAGAAGTAACTAGGTTCTTCTCTTTCCAAAGCAAGAAAATCCCGTCTTCCATGATCTGGAACGCAGACTGGTGAGATTGGAAGGTCGTCAGCTGTCCGAGAACGAGAATATTGAGCACAGGATTCTCCAATTGGAAATGCAGTTGGGCACTCCACAAGGAGATGAAAAATATGTTCCCATCCAGCTGGAATCGAATTTCTATGAAGTGGATGGAACCAAGGCTTCCTCCAACGAAAAGGAGCTAATGGAAAGGCTCGAGAAAATGGAAAAGAACTGGCAGAATGAAATGGAAGGGAAGCTGGTGGAATTCTTCTCGAAATATGAAAAACTTGACGAGAAGCTCTCTTCAATTGAAAATCAAGTCAAAGAAAGCAACTTAAGGAATACTGAAGATAATGATGAAATTGATGAAGAAACTCGAAACAAGCTTCGCAATTTTAAAAAGATCGGTGCAAAGTATTATCATATTGAGCAAAACAATAAGCTTGACTGGCACGATGCTTTGTATGAATGTACGAAGCGGCACGCCCAACTTGTAACTCTCCAAAACGAAGAGGAATGGGATGCTATAAGGAATCACTTGGAGTCCGACAAGAGCTATTGGGTGGACGTCAATGACATCTTCGAGAAGGGAGTGTACATGTCCGGAGCATCTGGCCGGAAGGCACCTTTCCTGAAGTGGGAAGCCCGCGAGCCCAACCACCTCTCCTTCGAAGAGTTAAATGAACATTGCGTAGAGTTGCGCAGGGACTATGATCATTACATGAATGACCTAATCTGTTTGACAAAGAATTACTATATCTGCGAGCTGAAATCACCTTTTTAATTAATTGTAGACTTTTAAATTCAATTAAATAAACTTTATAAATACGATTTTATATACAAAATGTTAAAATATATATGTTTTTATTTAAATGAACTTCATGTCTAGTTTACTTGATAAATAATTTAATAAAACAAAAGTTGGATATTCTTTTAGTTTGGTGATATAAAATTTACTAGGTTTTTTTATGGAATTCCAATTAAATTTTAAAGAATGTACCTTTGACTCTCTATGTAAAAATTATTTATCATTCTTCATTTGATTGAAAATATATTTTGAAGTTATATTTGCTTTATAAATCTATTAAAAATATCTTAGCAAATCTATTGAAGTGCCTTAAAAAGTCTTCAAAAAATATTTATTTCTTTAATAGTGTTATGTTACAATTATCTTATTTCCATATATATATTCTCTTTAAAAAACCCTTAAAGTTTTTGATTCAAAAACCATTAAATACTCGTTGAACATAAAACAGATTTGTCAGAAATAAATGCGAATGCTAGACCCTGGATCGCATTGGTCAGCCATAAATTAAACTAGAAAAGTATTTGCCAATTCGAACCACACAGCAGAGGGAAGAAAAATGGGAGTGGGTTCCACAGCAGAGGGAAGAAAAATAGGAGTGGGAGTGGGAGTTCCGAAAAACATGAAGGAAGGGCCCGACCGGCCGGCAATTGAAATTGTCGTCATTTCTGTTGTTATTGCTCGGTTTTTCTGGCTGTCAGCGGATGCAATTCCTACAAAATGATAATTTATGATAATGATGCTTCCGCTATGGGGGGGGAGCGCGCACAAATCTGGACAGCTCGGACACAGGACATGGGACAGGGATCGTGTGCCGTGCTGCATAAAAATCAGTAGAGATATGGCGAAAAATTTGCCAGTTTCAATTCATTTCACGGCTCTGCTCTCGGGCCTCGCATATTTATTGATAATTTCCGTGAATTTTGCAGCAGTCAAGCGAGAGCGGAAGTTGTGCCATTTGCTGCATGCCGGCATCATCATCCCAAAAAGGACAATAGTTGTTCTGTTCGTCCTGCCACAGCCATCGCCTCCTGGTGGGCGTGCCAAGTGGGCCGAAAAGGGAGCGGCGGCATGGCATTAGTGTCCCCCCAAAATCAAAGTGCCTATCGATTGCGTTGATTTGCCTTGCTCATTGTCTCAGTCAGAGGCGCCGCCGCCGTCGCCGAACCCAAACAGAAGCCCAGCCCTGCCCCAGCCCCCAATGGCAATTGTTTTGACTGCCCCTGGAGTATTTATGGGTTACGCTCGAACAATAATAGCAACAACAATGACACTGGGCTAGTCCATTGTCTGTGATTATCAATAAACATTAGCCAAACAATGGGATGCTCAGTGTCAGTGGCTCTCTCCTATTCGGTGGGCATTCTAATGACCTTGAAAATTAGTTCCTGCATAAATCTGCTCCCACTGCCTCCCATCTCACACACACTGTCTCTCTCTCTCTGTCTCTGAGGCCACTTCTGTCCATAATATGTTGTTAATTATTATTATTTATCGCTCATTGCATATTAATTGCTGGTCGCATGACAAAAATTCCATTTTAATTTACAATTACCAACATATGGCGCGGGGACATATGGTAGGAATCAACGGATGCCTGGAGGCACTGCATCCGCTTTTTGGTCAGCGGCAGGAAGATCCATTAAGGCCACCAGCGGAGGCTTTAAAACAATAATATTTTAAATGTACTTGTTCGGTTTTATTCATATTTTTTTTGTGACACCAAAAGCTAAGCAATTTAACTTATAAAAATTTTATATTTTATAATTTATATTTATTTGTTTATTGTATTTATTAATTTATATTTTTGAATTGTCTCGGTATTATTCATATTTTTTGTGACAGCCAAAACTAAGCAATTTAACTTATACAAATTGTCATTTTATGTATACTTATTATATATATTTATTTATAATATAATTTATATATATAATTAAAATATAACAACAAATAATAAGAAAGTTTTGGTATAATGTAAGATTAATTTAGTTAAGTAAGTTTAAGGGGACTTTTTAAATCATGTATTGAGAGAAATGGCTAGATTAACTAGGCTGTAGTCTCTGATGTTTGTTACAATGCTCACATTAGAAGTGTCGGACTGTCAAAGACACAGTGTGTGCAAACTTCGGACTATAATTTATATATTAAGCAAGATTAAAATAAGGTTAACTTTGTTGTTTTTCAATATATTTTCATCTAATTCGAGATAATCCGCTTTTAATTTATTAGTTATCGCTGAATTAGATTATTTTCTATCTCTGATTTACTATTTTCTAAAACAAAATCGTTTTGTTTTGGATTAAAAATTCCTGTTTAAAAAGTATCTTGACAATATAAAAATTTAAATAAAGTGCAATTCACATATACAAAAATTTAAATAAAAAAAATAAATAGTTTTCCAAAGTTTTTTTTATAAACGAATTCCACGAATTTTCGACCCAATAAAGTATATATATTTTAATCAGCATTAACAGCCGAGTCGATCTAGCAATGTTAGGACAAAACAAATTGTTCTCAAAATTATATAAGGGGCTAGTTAGATAGTTAAAATTCTCAAATATATAAAAAAATGTTATTTTTTAATTAAATATGTAGATTTTTTAACATTTTAAACCCTAGTACAGAAAACTTTACCGAATGTAAATTAATGCATTTTTGGTTTAATTATGATGACTTTCCATATCAAACTTTAAGGGTATAAAAATTTCTGTTTCCCAAAAGTTAGCTATCTTTCTTGTTTTAATTAATAACAAAATCAACCTTTATGATTTTCTCAGCTCTATATTAATCACCTAACTTTCCTAAGAAGTATCTTAAAGTATAGTGATATGAATATATTATTTATTCACTACAAGTACAAAGGCAAAAAAACTTTTGGCAATCAAAATGCGAACTGTGAATTTGTTCAACCGCATTGAGCCGAGCTACTCATTTGCAAGAATTTAAAGTGCACTTGCCAGTTGCATGCGAATATGGAAATAGTTTTCCTTATCTTCCCAGGGTCTGGCTCTGACTTCTCCCGACTTCGAAATGCGGCGGCAAATGGAGCCAAAAGTTATAGGCGAACACAGAACAGAAGTCTTCCATTTCCTAGAAAAAAAAAATAAAAAAAAACAGAAAAAGAACAGAAAAAGAGAAAAACTTTCGTTTTGGGATAATGCGAGTCGCACAGTGAACGAAGTGTTTGGCACAAAGTTATGCGCCAGCCAAACAACAATAAAATAATATAATTTTTTTGTTTGCCAACTTTCAATTGGGGATAGGAAAGTAGGGAAACGTGTTGCCGCCGAATCCTGGCGTCCTCCATAATTTTTGTGTGTGTGTGTGTGTTTGTGCTCCTTTTTTTGTATTTTTTTTTGGGGATTCGCGACTCGTTCGACGCTTGGCCATAAACTTTTGAAGGAATATCGAAAGTTTCCCTCGCATCGCGCGCTCGGCCCGACAAAAAAGCTTCGAGCTGCGCGAGAGACACAAAGGCTACAAAACTTATAACGAGAAAACTTTGCCACTTGGCAAAAGCGCGATAAAGAAACAAACAGAAGAGAACTGAGAAGAAGAGAACTGAACAGAGAAGAGCCGAAGCAGCGCGGAGCAAAATAGAGCTGGGCTTCGACTTGGCCAGAACCGAGATGAGACGTGCTGAACTCAACTGAACAGCCAAACTAGCAGCAGCACAAGATGCCGGCGAGATGATACAAAAAGCGTAGGTAACTTGGCCAACAGCGAACAGTAGAGCTCTTAGCTCTTCTGGTGACGAATAACGAGTTCCCTATAAAGTTGATTACATCGCACTTATTATATACAAAATTCAGGACACGTACATATATTGTTTTAACTTAACTTGCAAACTAAATTAAATTTAATAATTTCAGGATTGTATTTATTCTTATTCTTTGGTTTACTGATACTTACATCGAAAAGTAGAGCTCTTAGCTCTCTGGTGACGAATAACGAGTTCCCTATGAAGCTGATTACATCATATTAGGCATTAAAATAACTATGATAATGAAAAAAATGATAAGGATAAAAATAATACAACATATATTCCTGAAATTTGTAATAATTAATAATGAATGTAATTTGATAATTAGATCAAGCTTATATATTGTTAATAAATTGTTGAAGTATCAATAAAAAATTTCAAGAATTTTGGTAATTTTTCGTGACATTTGGTAACGAATGTAGCTCAAGCATATTTTGCTCTTTTAAGATTTTTTTCTACATTTAATTTTCTTTTTGTTTTTAAATGAAGCCTGAAAAATCGAATTTCTAGAATTTAAAATCTTATGTATAGAATTTTCAGTCTTATATTAAGATTTTTGGTCTTATATAAAGGTATTTATTTAAGAATGGTATTATTATAGTATCAGTGTAGCAGTGAAGATCGATATCTTTTAACAAATATCAAAATAAAAAAAATCTATATTAAATTAAATTTCCATGAACATTATTAATACTATATTTATGCCTCTTGTTTATGTAAAAAGTAAACAAATTGCTAAGAACATCTTTTGGAGAACATAAGGGCTTTAAAAAGTATCCTAAAGTTTATATATAAATATTTCCAATATAAGGCTCTCGTTAACCTGAAAATGTGATGATCATAATTCATTGTTAATTAAATCTACCTAAATTTGTTCAGTTAAGTTACATTTACTACAATTTATTAAACCTTTAAACCAATCTTAATATCACTCGTTTTATTTAGCCTTTGCTGATCATCTATTCGAATATACCCTCTTAACCTACAAAATAATGAGTACACCAGAGCAGCGATTGGATAAAAACTTGCTGAACCTCAGCCCACAGAGTCGCCGACTGGCTAAATATATATATATAAAACTTGAGCAGAGGCAAAATTTTCTGCTGACAATGGAAAAGCAGAGGGAAAACTCAAGAAAACTCATTCGCGCGTTTTAACTAACTAGCAGAGGGAGCTGAGCTGAGTAGAGCTGAGCCAGTCGAGGTTGCATAAGGAAAAACGTAAGAAACGGGCAAAAATTATTATTTACGCACGGATGGTGTCATCTAATTATGAATTCATTTTCGCTTTGTACACCGCCAGCACAGCACCAGCAGCCACAACAAGGAGGACTTCCTTGGGCCTTCTTTCTGAGAAATTAACAAAATGCGACCGCATTCGGACAATACACCTGCAGTGCTGGGGAAAAGCAGCTTCCCGATCATCATTCTTTCCATTATGGTGGCTTTCCTGGGTCGTTTTTAATGCAATATTTTGCATGAGATTTCTTTTTCTGTTCTTATTTTTTTTTTTGTATTTTTTTTCTCTTAGCCACGATAAAAAGTTAGCTGCACGCAGCGTTTTCAGCATTTTGCATTCTACATTTTTCGTGCGCGCCCAAGTTGCATTTTAGCTTGGACCAGGACACGGACCAAAGGAAAATTTCATGCTCTTTGAAAACTTGTTAAAGTATGATAACCACAATGCAGGTCCTCCCCAATCCCTTCCCTGCCATCTGCATGCGTTTTCCTCCCTCCAGAGGATTCCAAGCAAGGCTCCAAAGAATCGCCGCAAATAATAATAAGCAAGTTGGATTCCAGAGCCCGGGACTCGTTAACTCGCCTCCAAAAGTTAAGAAATGCATAAAATTTGTTAACAAGCTAAGAAAAAATATATTATAACGCGCGCAAAAAAATAAAGAAAAAAAAATGGCGCCTTGTTCGTACTTAACAAGTCTGCCATTTTCTTAGCGGAAATAGCTAACAAGCGCAAAATTTCCTATTCAATACTCTTACGAAAAAAGAACGCTTTTTAGGGGATAACAACTGAAAAATGTTCATTTTATGAGCTGTAAATGAAATGAAATATTTTATAATATAGTGGAAGAAAATAACAAAAATTTATTACTTAATCTATAGTAAGTCTTTGGGCGTCTTAAAATACAAAATCAGGAAAAACTTAGCGAAACATATTTAATAAAATTTTAATTTCAAGAAAAAGTACTTTATTTTTGAAAGAATTGCTTACCAAAACATATTTATTAAAATTATAATTTCCAGAATTAGTTCTTTACCTTCGAAAGAATTTCTTGATAAAGATTAACGATTAATAATTTCTGTTAAATTGACATTAAATATTCTAAAGAGCATTCTGTTTTGGTATAAAATTCCTCACACATTTTTCTAGTTAAAAAAATTTCTAACGTTGGCATTTGCTGGGGAAAAATTCTTTGTTTGGTTTGAGAACACACCAAGTTTTTTTTGCTAAACTATTTTAATGGGTGTTCAGTAAGAGTTCTCCTAATGAGACCTTGTAATTGGAGGCCTTATTTTATATTTATTTGACTTGATAGTTCTTTTAATAACATCTACAACTATGAGTACTCATTAAAGCCCTAAAGTAAAACAATATAATAAATAATTTTAAATTACATTTCAATTGGTTTCTGTGGCGGATGGACTTGATTTTTTTTTATTTTTGTATTCTTCCCTTCTCTTTTGGCAGCTCGCATATTTTTGCGGTTTCTGTATTTTTCCTGCCACTTATTTGACCGCTAATTACATTTTAATGTAAATTAATGAATCTGCGCACTTAACTTCTTCCCTCTCCCCCCGATTTCTCCCCCTTATTTTTTTGTTGGCTTTTCCCTCCTCCTTCGGGGCAAAGCCTGTCAACTTGTCTGGTCGCCATCCGCCAAGATACGTTTTGACTCATTGAGTTTCGCGGAATAACAACAACTGAACTTGGCTCATTAGCGGGTTCGGTGTTGAAAGCCTGAAATTGGAGATTTTTCAGTTTCTTTTTTCGACCTGAACATTTTGATAAATGATTGAAGTAAATGATGTCGGCTTTTTGGTACTGCCAAATTAACAGGAATTTGAGAGTTGAGCTGAGGTTATTGGTATGCAAAGGAAGTGGTGAGTATTACGGAGATAAGAGTCAAGCACTTTTTATTTGTAGGTTTGAAAAATAAAAGTATAATACTTAATATGTAATTTGTATTTTAATACTAGGAATATTTTGGAATGTTTCACTATGAAATTTAGTTAATTATACCGAAAACTTCATCAATTTGAAATAACTGCTTTGGGAAGTCCAATTTTTAGAGCATATTCCCAAAGGTTTCTTTATCACATTTTCGTTACAACACCGAATTTTGTGATTTAAAAAATTATACTTAATTTTTAACTACCAGAATTCTATTTTAATTATTTCAATCATTTTACTTATTTCTGCTTAAATATATACACGATTAAAAAAAATTCTAAGGCGCCATGATATATAAACCTTTATGAAATATTTTCTTACTAAAAACATAATATTTTCCCCTCCTTTTTATCCTTTTCCATCCAGTTTGCAATTTGAAAATTAGCCAAGGTACGGCGCAACACCCTGTTAGCCAAGAATTTCCAGCTTTTTAAACATCGCACTCACTCAGCTCTTGGCTTGGCTAATTTTGCAACACTTTTTGATAAGCCGGCAGGCAGCAGCATCTTTCCTTCCTTCCCCATTTTGTGATGTTTGCATATTAAAAATATTGTTTACCCCTCGTACCCCCCCAAACCAGACCGACATTATGATGTATACATATACATATACATATATGCCCAGTAGATGTATTTTTTCGCAGCCATTATGGAAATGCGACGCCCGCTTTGTGTTTTTCCTCACATGTGTGAAATTGCATGTAGGTGCGAGGCAACACACCGAGGTGTGCCTGTGGGTGGTGGGTGGTGCTGGGATGCATTAGAGACATAATAATTAAACGCGGCAGGTGCTCATCATCGTCATCATTATTATCAGCATTTTTCGCGATTATAATAAGCCGGTGGCGTTGTTGTTCCAGCACGGTGGACGGTGTTGTATGCCATCCTCCCGCGCCAATTAGGGAAATTGTGTGCTATTTCCAATTTGAAAAATTTCAGCTCACTTCGGGCTTGTTTTCCACCATTTGGCTAAAGTGCTAAAGTACAAGGAAGCAAGGAACCAGCCGAGCAGGAGGAAAATATATATAGAAAACAAGAGGTATATATACTTTATGCAGATGAACTATAAGATATTTTATACTCTTTGTATTTAAATTATTAACTAATTTTGTTTAATGTATTTTTCTTCCTAGAATGCAGTATTAAAAATCCCTAATTACATTATAAACATTACAAATTTTAATGAAATAAAAATTCAGAATAAATAAAAACACCTTTAAATGCAGGTTTAAACCTCGATATAAAAATTAATAATTTAATGTTTAAGTAATTACTTTACAGAAGCTTTATGCATAATTAAAAAAAAAAGAAAATTTTAAGCGTAATTTATGTGTAATTTAAAAACAAGAACATTTTAAGCTATAAAACCTTTGCATAGAGTATTCAAAAGTGCATAAAACAAAGCTAAATCTGCAATTTGTTTGACGTTCAACTTCCAAGATGTTTACTGTAAGCCAAGGGGATGTCCATTAGCCAAAATGGAGCAGGCTATTTTTGATTTAATGAGCCATGGTCTAATGGGTTTTCATGTTTGAGCTAACTGTAATTAAACACTCGCGCCAAAAAATACGGAAGCAGACATCAGTTTCTTTTAGTTTTCAAGTTGATCTTTTGTTTGATATAAAAAATTTGAATTAAAATATGCAAAAAATACACCTATTTTAAGTCAGCAATTTCACCATTTTTGATCTTCAAAGTTAAGTACAAACTCTAAGCTGCTGTTAATTCCCTGAAAAAATAATATTAAGCAATCAAATCATCAGGAAAACCCCAAAATACATAACCCAAAATCAAAAAAACCTCACAACAATTTCAGGGGTGAAGGTAAAGGAGGGCCGCAAAGCCAAGTGAAATAAAATAAACAAACAAATGCCTCATTACATGCGAAATTAAATTTAAATGTTTGCTTAATGCGATTCCAGAGAGTTGCCCGGGGTGCTCCGGGAGAGTCCGGACTACGGACTCCCGGACTGGGCACAACTGGAAAAAGGGGGCGGAAAAGGGGGGAGGAAAAGGTATACGGAACTAAACAAACCCAAGCACCAGGGCACATCAAATTTAATTTCATTTTGAAGCCCTGGGCTAACCAAGGATGATGAGGACGATGATGATGATGATGGCGGTGACGGTGACGGGTCGTCGACGCATGCTTAGAAAAATATTTCTGGTATTTTTCCTTTTTTCCCCCCTTATTTTTGTTGGTTTTCCTTTTTTTTTTTGTATTATTATTATTTTTGTGCTTTGCTGTTTTTGGGTTCTCGACTGAGTGGAGAAATTAGAATTTTTGCGTGTGTCTGCGGTCGCCGCACTTGGACGCCGACGGATGCCGACACCGCCCCCGGCCACGTTTCCTGACACTTCGTCCTTCCCGGATAGCATCCAGAATTTAATATATTTATACAGGGTAAGCACAGGAGAGAGCAGGTTGTTCAGGCTTCAGGGGAAGTCTTTATAGAGGTTGAAATCACTGGTGATTCACCAGTGGTGAAATGTTACCTAAAACTATTCGATGATTTCCGTTGGAATTTATACGGATTATGAATAATTTTCATAAAGTTTTCTAAACAGAAAAAAAACCTATATTGTGGATATGTCTGGAAAAATAACTTATAGATTTTTTGGTATTTCTAAAATGTTTTCAAAATATTGCCCTAAAAAATTACTTTTAGAAAAATAGTATCGATCAAAAAAAGTGACCAAAAAGGGAATAAACACAAAAACTTATTAAAAGATATTTATCCAATTAATTTAAAGTATTATAATATCATAATAATAAACATAAACTAAGGGTTCTAAGTGCATACGTTTTTATTCTCTTTTATCTTAAATTTTAAAAGTTTAACAGCGACATTTTTATTTACAATTTATCTCTAAAACATATAAAACGCCAAGGAGTATCCCCTGTTCGAAACAATTTCTCCAATTCAGACTCAGGCTAGTATCTGGCGAAGACAAAGTCATAATAATTTCAATATTTTTGTGGCCGCTGATGTGGCTGTCAGCGGCAAACTGTCAACGCAGAGCGTTTATTTGACAGCCGCTGGGGATTAGAGGGGGTATGCAGGGAGAGTGATGAAGCGGTGGGCGGCACGCTCAATTAAAATATAATTTTTGCAAAATATGACGAAAATAAAATACGAACCAAAAACAACGGGAGCGAAGATCCTTCGTCCTTTTTTTTAAGTTTTTTTTTTGTTGGTTGGGATCCGCTTGCCGTTGCATTCACATGGCCATAAATTTAAAACTTAATAACGAGCGGCGCACGGGATCCGAGCAGCAACCAGGACATGCCCAATACGTGTGTCCTGCTCCTGTGCGACGTCCGCAGTCATGTCACCGATGGCTCCTCTCTCTCTCTCTCGTCGTCCCTCGTCCTGCGTCCTGCGTCCTCCATCCTGCGCCCTGGTCGATGGGATGCGGCTGCGGCAGCAATAAATCGCTAACAGCAAATAAATCAACGCGCATAAATTCCAATGTTCAGCGAGGATGCCTGCCCCGACTTTATTTACGACATTGCGACAAAGACAGTTACGGCAAAATGCCGCTGCCCCTGCCACTGCCCCTGCCCGCGGGACCTCTACATTCCCGCGCCACCAGCCCCTGACCTCTGACCCCTGAACACGCTCTGAAGAAGTCCTACGAGGTCAAGCCCATGGACTAGTTCTTAATATGTTTCCCTAGAACTACTTGAGTTTTAAACTAAAATAAGACAGAAACAAAAAAAAGGAATCTAAATGTTTGTTTGTGAAAAATATTTGAAAATTAGTTTATTTTATTCAATCTTCTTTGATTCGAAACAAACCTTAGAAACTTCACTTGAGAACACTTTTAAAATATTAATAACATAAATAAAACTATCTTTACTACAACCTATAAAAAGGAATAAAAAATGATAACACCATTCCTCTATAAGTAAAGAATCCTTTCTCTGACCAGAAAATAAACTTAAATTGGTTCCTTTTTTTTGGTCACTTAAGAGGACCGGATAGGAGCCATAACAATTTCCATGATCAAAAGTGCAAAAATATGTATATATATATCGCACACAGCCAATGAACATGAAAAAGGTTGACCTCAGTGTCGTGGCAATATGTCCTGGAAAATGTCATCTAGCGTTGTCCGTGGTTAACCAACGAGGAGCAGACGCTTGCCAAGGGTTAAACGGGTTAACCCCGTGCTAAAACAAAAAGCGCTATGAAAGAACAAAAAAAAAGAAATCTAGAAAAATGGGAGTTGGCGGTAAAGTCAACGTCGTCGACGGCAAGGACGAGTATATTTGGCACATTAAAACAAAAGGATGCCGTGTGCTGGGCAAATAGACAAAGGACATGCCCGGACACATGCGAGGCGCCAAATCAAGCCTTGATTTATGGCCCAACCAAAAGCATTGCCAAAGGAATAGGAATAGGAACTCACAGGCCAGAGGAGGAAAAGTGCACAAAACTAACATTAGCACCCTTGTAAATGTGTAAAACCGCCAGGAAAACACTCTCCTGCACATACAGGGTCGCCCAACAAATCATTGGGAACGGTGGAATCCGAGTGGAAGAAAAAAAAAGGATTCACATCCTGGATCGAAAGAAAACCGGCATCTATTAGTTGCGCCACTCGGGCCGGCCTGGCCCGAGAAACAACAAAAAATAAATTACCTCCGGTGATAATTTATTTATTTCGGATTATTTATTGCACATACATCATAATTTTCAGGACTCGCCGGCAAATATATTTTATTCCTTAAGCAGACCCGTGTTCTCAGTCTCAGTCTCGGTTTCGGTTCCAGGTCCCCAAAAGATGCAAGAATTATAACTTTTAACAATGAAGGATGCGCCATAAATTAAAAATTCCAAACTTAAAAACGCAACAATAAATACACGGCTCTCGGGGGGTAGAGAGGGCGAATGAATAAGAAGTCCTGGCAATCGCCAGGAACAGGACATGCAGTTGATTTATTTCTCTTCTATGGAAAATCTCAGAGCGACGAGGCTGATGAGAGCAAGCGAGAAAGGTTCCTCACACCAAAGGCGAAGGACTCAAAGAAACGGAAGTATTTATTTCATAATCGTTATGATGTAATGAAGAAAACGGCGACATTGCCGAAGGATTAGGCGGGACAGCTGCTGTAGATCATTTATTCCTTCAACAAGGATGAATATCTTGATAGTTAAAAAGTTTTTATTATTTGGGAAAAATAAATCAATGGCTTTTTATAATAATTACATTGAGTTATTTAGAAAGCGGGACTATTATCATCTATAAAAAATATATATTTTAAAAATTTTTAATTTTTAAACCTTTACATTCTGAAATCAATCTGTACATCTTTCCACCCAACCCAAAAGTGTGAATGATACAAGAAAACTGCGCAGGAAAATAAAGGACGAATCCGTATAAACCGAAACACATCCTCAACATCAAATACGTGGCGCATATTAAATTCTTATAAAATCGGCGCTCGCTGAGGGATGCTCTTCTTTGAAGGGGATCCGCAACGGGACGAAGGGACGTACGTGTACAAGGACGAAGACAGGATATATAGATAGACTACTAGGGCGCTATTGTTAAAAGTTCGAGGCATTTTTATGGTACTCCCTGTACCTCCATGGATATGAGCTCCTGCTGCGATATTAAAAACTTGTTGCTAATAAAAAGATTCGGATACGCTTGTCGATGCCGCATGTTCATCATGATGACTATGCTGATCGTCATTAAGTGCAGTGGCAGATGGATGCTGTTGATGGTGACATCAATGACATTTGTTGCGGTTCAATAAATTTGAAATCCTTAAAAAAAAAAAAATTCTACTGAGAACGAACGCACTGGGGGAAATATGTTAAACTGAAGAGTGACAAATTTCTAAATAAAATGTTTATAACTGGGGAAGGACAAATTTAAATTCAGTGATAGTTAAATTTTTTGGGGACTTAAATCAATTAAAATATTTAATTTAATATTACCTTTATTTTTTGTAATAGAATTTGTTTCTTTCACATTTCAAAATACTTATTTTTTAGTGCTTCTAATAAAAAGCTTGTTTTACTATATTGAAAAGTAGAATCGAAGGGTTTTCTTTTTATGGCAGTTCAATTTTTTGGAGATTTAATTCAATGTTTTAACTTTAAAATAGTTTAAATAATAATTAAAAAAATATGTATCTTTTTTATTTTACCCTTATATTTTTTAGTAATAGAATTTGTTTCTTTTATATTGTGTAATACATATTTTATAATGCTTTTTTAAAAAGAGTTTGCTTTAATAAATTTAAAAATAGGATCGAAGGGGCTTCTTTTTATGGCAGGAGTTTTGATATTTAATTTTAAATAATCCAAACTTTGATTCATGACTATATAGAAGATATTTTTTCAGTGTATTCACTCTTATATTCAGCTTGTTTGTACCATTTAACAGACCCTAAGTAGGCCTGAGACTCACTGCGCATTTAATTGTTGTCGAGGGCACACTGGTTAAAATAGCTTCTTTTTTGTAGAAATTTTAAAAATTTGCAATAAAAAATTTTATAAATTTTAAATTTTAATTTAATTTTAAATTTTAATTTTAAAAGTTATATTATATAACAATTAGGTAGAAATTATTATGATTTTAATATGAAAATCAAATTTAAATGCAATTTAACCTTCAAAACGAGGAAAAAATGTTTAGCTTTCATCTGAGCTAAAATCAATGCAATTAATGGTTTAATATATGCATATATTTCTGTCAAAATTTAATATATATTTTAATATATATTATATATATATTTAATATATATTTGTACCAGTGTTCAGGGGTGGCAAAAAACAAAAAAAAATCATATATGAGGCAAAGAGCGTTTAGCACCGTTGTGGCAATTGTCAAAGCGAAACGCTCCTCCATTCATTGGCATCGGGTGTTGTTTAGCTGTCGGATAATCCGCTGCATGTTGCCGTTGATTAAAATGACACACACAACCGCCAACTTGCCCACAGTTTACCCATTGAGAGCTTAGGTTCCGGGGGGCCAGCCAGCCAGCCAGTCAGCCAGTCGATTGTCTATAAGCCAGCAGCCGGCTGCAGTTTCCTGTATTTGAAGTGCCAAAAAGCGCACTTCGGATCGTTTTTGCGCCGTTGTGCTCGTATTATTGAGTTGTCGAGTGAGCGCTTTAGTGAGAGGATTTATGCCCGATGACGATATTTGTTTAGCCGCTTAGTTTTGCCATTTGCCCATTGTTTTATCGGGGTTTTTGCCTTTGTTTTTTATATTTCCAATGCTGGCCCTCGATTTTTGGACCAATTTCTAGTCTGGTTTGAACTTTGGGAGATGATAGAGCATTCTTTATTTATTATTTTATATCTTAAACTTTTTTACCTCCAGCTGATCAATTATTTGTATTAACTTCAACCATCAAACAATCGAATTGCCAATAAAATGTCAATTAAAATGTGTGAACTCCTCACAATTGAGTGGTTATATCGTTATTATGGTAATTGCACACCACGGCCCGAAAATCTGAAAACAAACAATCAAACTCAGCAGGAATATACTGCAATGTGGAAGGAAGCATTGTGCTAATAATTATGGTGCTCTACCAAAATTCTTTTCCCTTTTTTTCCTTTTCCCGTTTCGAGTCCTTTTGTTTTGTTGGGCTTCACCACGCCCACTCACACACATGGGAATAAACGACTGAGTCTTGGATTTGAACACCCAACTTATTACGCTACCCGACGTCGAAATTACTTAATCAAAGTTGGATTATCTGCCCGGCTCAGCGAGTAAACAGAGATGGACTTCTCTGGGATGGGTTTCATTTGAATTAAAAGCGCCAACTCAACCGAAAGTCGGCAAAGCACAGTTTGACAGCCAGCATGGGGCACTTGGCACACATATGCCAGGCTAGACTGTCATGCACAGAGAGAAAATAAGGATAATAAGGGTTATAAAAGGCTTAAGATAGGACAAGATTATTTTCTATTTTATTTTCAAAAGAAGAAAGGGGAAAGAGGTTTAAGACTAAATAAGATACTCTACCGATTTATTAAAGTAATAATACATTTTAGTCGAGGTTTAAATATAATTTTAACAAGGAATTTTTGGTTTTTAAGATATATTTTTAATTTTTTGTACAAGTGTATAATTGTTCACTTTCTGCCTTTCCATTTTATTTTTAACAAAAAATAATGGGAGAGTTACCAGACTAAATAAGATACTACACCGATTTATTCAAGTAAAAATTAATTTTAGTCTAGATTTAAATATATTAATAAAATAAGAAAAACGTATGATTTAAGATCTTTTTTTTAATTTTTGGATTAAGTGTACAGTTTTTCTCCCTGTGCCCTTCCAGTCTGCAGCTGGAACTAAATTAAATTCCATGTCTAATGCTCGTCCAGGATTAAGACCAAACAACGCCTCAACTTGCCTCGCCTCATCGGCTAAGACGGGTAATATTAAATAATTTTACCCATCTTCCAGGACACAGGACTGAGGACTAAGGACTGAGGACTGAGGACACAGGACGCAGGGCTCACACACACACATATGGCATGAATTTCAGGAGTTCATTGTTTTGCATCGCACTGAAGTGAAATGAAGTAGAGCGGTGCGAGCGAGCCTGCTGTCCCAGCCAGGAGGACTGAACCGAAGATTAAAGTCTCCCGTGGCGAACTTAATAATAAAAGCCCAGGACACAGCCCAGGACTCAGTCCAGGACCCAGGATAGTCCTCCGCCTGCAACGCGAGTGTGGTGTTGGCACAAAAAGTATTTAGTGGACAGGGGCTCGGTTACGGGGTATTGGGTGCAAATCTTTTTTCGAGTGCCAGACATTAGCAGCATTAGAGCACACAGATATCATTCCTACTTATATATACATACAGATATAGTACGGATATATATATATATATATATATATGGATATCCGCATGGCAAAGCCTTGCTGCGCCGAAAGCTTCCACAACAGAATGCAAAACCGACAGGGGGGAAGTGGAAGCCATGGGTTCACCAAATAACCAAAGGACTTATGTCGACTCAGACCAAAGGGGATTTGAGGTGTTGTTGCCTGTCTATGAGGGTGGAAGCCGAAGCCGAAGCCACTGCAGTGAATGTATCTGCATTGTAAGCGCTAAATATGAAAAGCCTGCGGAGCGGCTGATACTGATAATCTCGAATCGACATTTTCAACTTGTAATTATCCTTGTGGTTTGCCATAAACCTCAAGCTTTTTTCCTACATACTTGCTTAATGAGAACTCTAAAATGGGGTTTGATTTTGATAGATTCAAAGAGGGATCTCCAGGCAGTGCCCTCGGGGATCTCAGAGTTATAAAGGTATTTCCAGAGATTAGAATTTGTAGTTTTGTTGCATCTGCACTTCAAACTGAAGAGATCTCTTAGAAATTAAACATTTCCATATTGTTTTCTAAAGATTCAATTGTGAAATTTGTATTATTACACTTTGACTTTAACAATTAAGAATTACACCAACTCCTTCTTGATAATAAAAGTGCGAATCTGCATGGGATTCAAGGTGACACTGAACTCGGAAGCTTCCTGGCTCTTGTCAGCTGCCAAGGGCTTGTGCAGACTCGTAAAGTACTCCGGAGTTGAGGAAATGAGTCCAGCGCCATCGTGGGGGAACTTTAGGCGCTTCATATCACTTAGGGGAAGGTTGCCATCCAAAGTGGTTTCCCTGATTTCCAGACCGCCGAGCCTATCAAAGATCTCTCGGATGTTAAAACTAACCGTGCTGACCTCCGTCTGATCCAAAAAGTTCTCCAAACGCAGCAGAATCTCATCTGAAGAGTAGGGATCCAGAGTAAGCAAGTGAACCGATTCGGGCAAGTCATTAAAGTCGGGCAGCGACTTGGAGACTTCCCCTAGGACCTCGCTGGCCTTGCTAAAGAATTTCCAAAAAGGCAGATGAATCTCCTTCTCGGCCCTACGCTCGGCGGCAGTGGCTCCTTCCTCGACAGCGCTGACAGAGAGGAAAAGTTTTCCCCTTGCAATAAGACCCTTTCCGAATTGCTGTTCGTTAATGGCTTCGGCAGCACCAGATCCATCGGCAAAAATGTGACGGCGATGCAGCATCATCTCCACACGTCCGTTCTCCAAGCTAGTTCCACCTTGAGAGCGATCATTGAAAAGGACCAATCGCCGGCTATTGTCCTGCATGGCAAACCGTGAGGTCACCGGATAAATGTTGCCACTTACTGGCTGCTCACTCAAATCCGGGCTAAAGTCCTCTCGCTTGTCCTTCTCGCGCCTTATCAATTCACGACCATTTGAATCGGTAAAGAAGACTCCCTCATTGGAGATTCCACTCTTGAAGACGGTGACTATCTCCTTGCCCAGCTCATCATCTATGGGAATGGGACCCACCAACCACTCAAACTCTACGCGGTTTACGCCCTCATAGATGCGAATCACCTGGGACACATACTCGTTGAAGTTCTGATGGATTTCCTTGACTAAAGCTCCATCGTAAACGGAAAACTCGACAGGATCTTCCAGGAGTTCCAAGTCAGCATCTTGGCGAAAAATGTAATGGCAAGATCGGGCAGTTTTATACAAGCCAAAGGTCTGATCAATGCTTTCGGAGACACCATTCATCTCAACGGTCTTCACGCGTCCTGAGTTGTTATCAATCACCAGTTTGATAAGCTAATTATAGGAGAGTATAAAGATTAAGAAACAATAACTTTAAATATTGAATTTTAAACTTACCGAAGTCTGCACAACTGTCTCCCCATCATCGTGGGTCCCAGCATCGCTTTTCAACAAGTGAATCTTCTTGAAGCGTTTGGGAATATCCATTGACGGACTCTGCTGCTTTTCAACCTTCTTGATGTAGAAGCTACCTATCTTATTGACGGAAGCCTTAAAGACCAACTCATGTTGAGTGTCGTTGCTACGGTGCTCCAAAGCCAGAACCTGCCAGGGTACTGGGACCACCTCAGAGGCCACAACTTGTCCCTTCTCATTAGTCACCTCGTAGTTTTCATTTTTCACTGGAACTCTCACATACTGCGAGGATGTGTGGGCCAATGGATTGTAAAGGGTGACAACTACATTATCAGCGCTGTCCTTGGTGAAGGCACATTCGCTGATGTTTAGCCTCAGACAGCTTTCAAACTCTCCATTTGGCTGGTTGGTGAGAACTCGGAGAGCATCGCGGGCTGTGTTTGCTCCTCCTAAGATGGCATCGTATAAAAGTCGATCGTAGTCATTGGAGACTTCCTGCTTCTCGGTTCCAGTGATGGCATCGTGATGCTGCATCACTCCCATGATCTGACGCAGTTTGTCCAAGTCCTTGGTCTGCTGCTCACTTGATAGATCAGCCAAGACACTCAGTTGTTTGGCCACTTGAAGCATGTGGTTGCCATCGCGCTCGAATCTTTTCTGGGTGGGACGGGAGGTGAAGAAGCCGGTCCAGAAGCTCTTTGCCTCATGGGAATGGGGAAGGAAGTCCTGGGTCTTGTTGGGCCAGCTCAGAAGACTCTTGTGTAGGGAATTCAAATAACAACTAGCCGTCGAGTAGAATATATTGAATTTGGAGCCAGTTTCTTGGCGTTCGTTGACATATCTATAAGGGGAATATTATTATCATAATGAAATATATTACACTCTTGCTTTTACTTGATTAGCTTGTCCATGTTCCTGTAGTTCATGTAGGCATTTTCGTATTGAAAATCATCGCCCATGGGCACCATAATGTGGCTGGAACGATAATACTTGGCCAGGTTAGTGGCGTAGTTGAGAAAGTCATCGATCCTAGATTTGACATTATTATCGTAACTCTTGCCATCAATAATGGGATCATCTTGGCAGAGGGAATCAAAACAGAAGCCAGGAGGCGCCGAGTAATGATTGTAGAGCATTCCCGTAAAGAACTCCATTTCCTTTAGGGTCTCACTGGCATCCCAGATCATTTCGAGTCCTAGATTATCCACTCGCTTGTTTTTGTCATTCTGATCCATGCGGGCAAAGAACTGCCCATCGAAACCCATTTGGGCAAACATCGAAGCCTGCTCTCGAGAGTGACCAAAGGCATCAATTTGCCAGCCGACGCGGGGTCGTCCACAGACGCCAAAGTTGTCGTTCAAGAACCTTTAAGTATTATTTGAGGAATTACAAACTCAGAGGTTCTAGGATTCCACCTCACTCACTTTAAGCCCACTGTGAACTGATCGATCACACTCTGGTAATTGACAGCAGCCTCATCGTTCATGCTCCAGGCACCACCGGTGAACTCCAGACGTCCTTCGTTTACCAGCTTCTTGACCAACTTCTTCTTAGTTTCCGATTGATCCTGCCACCATTTGGCAAAGAAGGCTGTCTCCACTTGAATGAATCGTCGACGTGAATCCTTTGCAAGTTCAGCCACAACTGTATCGAAGATATATTGTACTCCGGCATGCTGAATGTTGTGCTTATTGCCATAATAGTACTGATCGGCGGTCTTGAGCCAACCAAGATCGTCGTGGGAGTGAGGTACCAAGTGGATGTTGATCATATTGGACTTTGTTTCAGGACATGACTAAAGGTTAAGATTTTATTAAATATGAAAAATTTTAAAATTATATGATTTCCCTCACCTCATAGCCACAAACTGCCTCAGATGGCGTAAGGTGCCAGCCACACAAGGCCATTAAAATGACCAGAATCTTGAGGTTGGCCATTTCTTTGAGTTTGTCAAGGTTCCAAGTCTGGCCAAGAACTGACTTCACAACAGAACTTTCCCCATTTTATAAGCTTCTCAATGGGGGTCCTTATAACCCCAACATTGTTTTGATAACTAATCTGCACTTTAGAGTGTTTTGAATTTGCCTAATCGAGAGAGACCTAATCATTATGAATGGGTCTCGAAGGGTAAGTACCCCAGCGCATGCATTCCATTGTTGCTACCAATATAAAATCGAACTTGGTGGCTTATCTTCTTGTATTTATTGTCTGGGATTTGTCAAAAGCATTGCAACTCTTATCATTCGACTTCCCGATTACTTAAATGGATTTTAATTACAAATTGGCCACTTGAAGATAAGGTAACATTTATGATTTCGAACCGTAGCCTTATCATTGAGAAAGTGAAAGGCACACATGCAGAAGTGGGGCAAAAAGAGTGCAATTAACAAAGAGTGTTTTAATTTTTAAAGAAAGTATTTTATTTTTAAACCGTTTTGATTACAAAAGTTCGTATTTGCATGGGTTGCAAGGTGACACTAAACTCTGAAGCTTCATCAAACTTATTAGCTTCCAGAGGCTTGTGCGGCGACGTGGTGTACTCCACTTCCAAAGGCCCAGTTCCAGATTCCTGGGCGTGGAACTTAAATCTCTTCATCTCACTCAATGGCATATTTCCATCCAAGGTTGTCTCCCGTATCTCCTGTCCACCAAGACTGTTAAAGAAATGCAATATATTAAAGCTGATGACATGACCCTCGGTTTTATCCAAAAAGTGCTCCAAACGCAGCAAAATTTCATTCTCTGTAAAGGGCTCCAGGGTGAGAAGGTGAACGCACTGAGGAAGGTCATTGAAGTCTGGAATGGATTTAGTTGTTGCCTTTACATGTTCTGTTTCCTTGCTGAAGAATTTCCAGAATGGAAGGAAGAGCTCCTTCTCAGTCATACGCTCAGCAATGGTATTTCCCTCTTCCACCGAGTCAAGGACCAGGTACAGTTTTCCTCTAGCAATTAATCCTTTGCCAAACTGAGTCTCATTCAGAGCTTCGCCAACTCCACCGCCATCGTTAAAGAAGAGGCGACGGTGAAGCAACATCTCCAGTTGACCATCCTTTAAGCTGGCTCCGCCCTGGGAACGATCGTTGAACAGGACCAAGCGCTTTCTGTCATCCTGTAGAGCTATACGACTTGTCACGGGATAAAAGTTACCGCTCACAGCCTGAAGGGTCAAATTAGAAACAAAATCCTCGCGCTTATTCTTCTCACGCCTCATCAACTCACGGCCATTGGAATCGGTGTAAAAGACGCCGTTTGAGGTAATTTCACTCTGGAAATTGGTGACAAACTCTTTGCCCACCTTCTCGTCGTTGGGTATGGGTCCTACCAGCCATTCAATTTCCACTCGATTGATGCCCTCATAAATACGAATGACCTGCGAGATCCACTCGTTCACTTGCTGATGAATTTCCTTGACCAAAGTTCCCTCGTAGACTGTGAACTCAAAGTTGTTTTCAAAGAGTTGAATGTCGCTGCTTTGACGGAAAGTGTAAGCACAAGAAGCACGTCCCAAATAGATGCCAAAGTTTTGAACAATGTTTTCTGAGATCCCGTTCATCTCAATGCTCTTAAGACGACCTGTCTCATTGTCAATTACCAGTTTTATGAGCTGTAAATTGGGAGAGGTTATTATTATATCTTGAGGGAAGCTTTGGATTAAGTGAACTTACTGAATTTTCCACAATGGTCTCAGCTCCTTCGATATTACGTGGTGTAATAATCGTACTTCCTTCTGAACTCTCCGTTTTTTTGATATAATAGCTGGATATTTTATTTACTGTCGCCTTGAAGACCAACTCGTGCTGAGTATCGTTCGGCCGGTGACTTAAAGCCAGAACCTGCCAGGGGACTGGGATAACTTCCGAAGCCACTTTGTTTCCCTTTTCATCTGTGACTTGATAGCTTTCCTCCTTCACAGCTATGAGCCAAAGGATTGTACAAAGTCACTATAACATTGTCAGCTCCATCCTTGGTAAAGGCGCATTCACTGATGTTCATCCTCAGACAACTCTCGAATTCTCCATTGGGAAGATTAGTTAGCTTTCGCAGAGCATCTCGTGCAATATTGGCGACTCCCAACATGGCTTCATGTAAAAGACGATCGTAATCATCGGAGACTGCTTGCTTCTCGGTTCCAGTGATGGCGTCGTGGTGCTGCATCACACCCATAGCTTGGCGTAGATTGTCCAAGTTCTTGGTCTGCTGCTCACTTGATAGATCAGCCAGGACACTCAGTTGTTTGGCCACTTGAAGCATGTGATTGCCATCGCGTTCAAATCTTTTCTGTGTGGGACGAGATGTAAAAAAGCCAGTCCAGAAGCTGTTGGGCTCATGGGCATACGGAAAGAAGTCCTGGGTCTTGTTGGGCCAAGTCTGTAGGCTCTGGTGTAGAGAGTTTAGGTAGCAGCTTGGAGTTGAGTAGAATATGTTGTAAATTGATCCATTTGCCTGCCGTTCGTTGATGTATCTATATAATATTTATCTCATTAATGAACTTTGATTTGCCTCTCATCCTCTTACTTGATTAGTTTATCCATATTCTTATAGTTGATCTTAGCATCCTCGTACTGAAAGTCCCCGCCCATTGGCACCATTATGTTGTTTGTCAAGTAGTGCTTCGACATCTCTTCCGCATAACTGATGAAGCCATCCACCCTTGATTTGACATTGTTCTCATGACTGTTGCCATCGATAATGGGTTCATCGGTGCAAAGGATATCAAAGCAAAAGCCTGGAGTATCCGAGTAAAAGTTGTAGAGCATTCCACTAAAGAGTTGTACTCCACTTATGGACTCGCTGGCATCCCAGATCATTTCCATGGTCAAGTCCTTCAAGCGAGTGGCCTTATCATTGTGATCCATTCGCGAAAAGAACTGACCATCGTAGCCCATGTGGGCAAAAATGGCAGCCTGTTCGCGGGAGTGGCCAAAGGTATCGATTTGCCAACCAACTCGAGGACGAGCACATTCCCCGAATGTCTCATTGAGGAACCTACAACAGGTGAGGTTAATAAGGTTCTCATGTAATCCAGGGTCTTCTTCTCCTTTACTTACTTCAAGCCCACTGTGAACTGATCAATTACACCCTGATAGTTAACGGCAGCCTCATCGTTCATACTCCAAGCTCCACCAGTGAACTCCATGCGCCCCTCGTTGACCAGCTTTTTGACCACTTGCTTCATGGTTTCCGACTGTTCCTGCCACCACTTGGCGAAAAAGGCTGTCTCCACTTGAATGAAGCGCCTTTTGGGATCCTGGATTAGCTGAGTTACAACACTCTCCAAAATATACTGAACGCCAGCGTGATGAATCTTATTCTTGTAACCGTAATAAGACTGATCGACCGTCTTAAGCCAACCCACATCGTTGTGGGAGTGCGGAACTAAGTGAATATTTATCATGTTTGCCTTTGTTGATGGACATGCCTGAAGAAAAGTATATAGTAAAAGTGGTAAACCTTTTTACAATATACTCAAACTGACCTCATAACCACACACAGACTGTGACTGTCTTATGTAGACCACCATTAGGATGGTTAGGAGGAGAATGCGACAAAAATTTGACATTACTAGGATTTCGCGAGTGGAAAAAAGAACTGACTTTCATTTGCGCTAATTTGCTGCTTTATATGGCTTCCTATTCTTGGATGTTTTGATAAGCAATCAGTAAGTGATCACTTTGATAAGCCAAAGAAGTCGTCATTAACGCTAATTAGCTTATTTAGCTAAGTAAGTGATCCCCCATAAAAAAAACTGAAGTAGATCAATGTAATTGCAAAACTCGATATAGTTTCAAAAATAGTACTCTTGAACTTTGATCCCATAGCAGTGTATTTACGGAATATAAGTTATAGAACAATGTAAATAATTCTTACAGTAAAGATAACCCTGTTCTAAATTGAATATGTACTCATATCTTGAGGCCTTATATATAAAATCACCAAATAGTTATTAATTAATTCATAAATGATTAATTCACAACTTAGTTATGAACATTTTATAAAACTGAATACAAATTTTGACAAATCAATCAACAAAATAAAGTGTCACCTATTTAGGTTCCATATTTCAACATAATTTCTCATAGTTTTTGAAGCACTTGGAACTTAAAAATAATGTTTATATAAGTACCAATCTAAGAAGACTAACCCTAAAAATAAAATAAATTATTCTCATTCCAACATAATAATAAAAAATGTCAGTATACTTTAATGTTAAACAAAATCCCACAAACAATTACTATAATACAACTTAACCTGATATTCAAGTGTCCATTTAAGAAAACACAAATATTTAATTTCTTGTAAACAATAGTATTTATTTAAAATTTATTTATTAATTTACTGGGTCTTGATGATAAAAGTACGAATTTGCATTGGGTATAGAGTAACTGCAAATTCAGAAGCATCCTGCGTTTCATTTGCTGCCAAAGGCTTGTGGGATGACGTGTAATACTCGGGTTCGGTTCCTCTCACTCCAGAGCCCTCAGCGTGGAACTTGAAGCGCTTCAAGTCACTCAAAGGCAAGTTGCCATCCAGAGTTGTCTCGCGAATCTCCGATCCATTCAAGTAATCGAAAATCGGACGAATGTTGAAGCTAACCACCCTACCCTCCGTGTGATCCAAGAAGTTCTCAACGCGCAACAGGACCTCATCATCGTTGAAGGGCTCCAAAGTGAGGAGATGCACCGACTTGGGGAAATCATCAAAGCTGGGAACGGACTTGGCCACAGAGTTGCTGCTGCCAGTGTTCTGGCTAAAGAACTTCCACAGGGGCAGGTGGAACACCTTCTCGGCCTCACGCTCCACGGATGTCGACTCATCGGCAGAGTTGAGGATCAAGTAGACCTTGCCTCGGGCAATGAGAGGCTGGCCAAACTTCTCCTCGTTTAGGGCTTCACCTACTCCGTAGCCATCATCGCGGACAAGACGACGGTGTAGCATAAGTTCCAGTTGTCCATCCTTCATGCTGGATCCTCCCTGGGCACGATCGGTCAGCAGGGCCATGCGATTGTTGCTGTCCTGCAGGGCAATGCGTGACGTGATCGGATAATAGTTTCCAGAAGTCGGTTGGACGGCCAACTCTGGAGTAAAGTCCTCACGCTTATCCTTTTCGCGCCGGATCAACTCGCGACCATTCGAGTCTGTGTAGAAGACTCCATTGGAAGAGATTCCACTGCTGAAAACGGTAACCACTTCATTGCCAAAGTTTTCCTCAACTGGAATGGGACCAACAAGCCACTCGAACTCCACATGTTCCTCTCCCTCATTGATACGAATAACCTGGGAGATAAACTCGTTAAATGTCTGATGAATTTCCTTGACTAGAGCTCTATCGTAAACAGTAAACTCGACACCGTCCTTTTGAATTTCAAAGTCTCCTTGGTTATACTGACGGAACACATACGCTCCAGAATCATAAGTCCTATAAATACCAAAGCTCTGCTCGATGTTCTCGGAAACTCCGTTCATTTCGACTGTCTTTAGGAGGCCAGTCTTGTTGTCAATCACCAATTTGATTTTCTAATAAAAAAAAAGAAAAAATAAATAATAAAAAAAAACTGTGAAGTAAAGAAATAAATAAATTCTTACCGAAGTCTGAACCACAGTCTCTTCGTCGTCATGGGTTTCAGCAGCCGTTTTCAGGGACTTGTTTTTCTTATTTCCAACCAAAGGCAGTTCTTTCTTTTGGACGGACTTGACGGTCGTTGGAACAATGTTCTTACTGGCTACCTTCTTGATGTAATAGTTGGCAATCTTGTTGACGGAAGCCTTGAAGACCAGCTCGTGCTGAGTGTCGTTGTTACGGAACTCCAATGCCAAAACCTGCCAGGCAACAGGAACCACCTCAGAGGCCACAACGCGGCCCTTTTCATCGGTCACCTCGTAGTTCTCATTCTTGACGGGCACTCGCACGTACTGGCTGGTGGTATGAGCCAACGGATTGTAAAGGGTCACCACCACATTGTCGGCTCCATTCTTGGTGAAGGCGCATTCGCTGATGTTCATCTGGAGGCAACTCTCAAATTCTCCGTTTGGAAGGTTAGTCAGCTTACGGAGGGCATCGCGGGCAGTGTTGGTACCACCGATGATGGCGTCGTGAAGAAGGCGATCGTAGTCGTTGGACACAGCCTGCTTTTCGGTACCCGTGATGGCGTCGTGGTGCTGCATCACTCCCATGATCTGGCGGAGATATTCCAGGTCCTCTTTCTGCTGTTCACTCGAGAGCTCAGCGAAGGTGCTAAGCTGCTTGGCAATCTGCAGAATATGGTTGCCATCGCGCTCAAAACGCTTCTGGGTGGGTCGAGAGGTGTAGTAGCCAGTCCAGAAGCTATTGGTATCGCTGCCATAGGGGAAAAAGTCTTGGGTTTTGTTGGGATAGGACTGAACACTCTGATGGACAGAGTTCAGGTAGCATCCAGGAGTGGAGTAGAAAATGTTGTATTTTGAGCCACTGGACTGTCGTTCGTTGATGTATCTAAAAGGAGAAAGTGAAGATATAATATATATATAAAGAACAGATATAACCGTAATTTTCTTACTTGATCAGCTTGTCCATGTTCTTAAAGTTAACTTCAGCATCCTCGTACTGGAAGTCACCACCCATTGGTATCATAATTTGGTTAGTGCGGAACTTCTCAGCCACCTGGGCAGCGTAGGCAATAAAGTCATCCACCCTTGACTTAACATTGTTGTCGTAGCTATCGCCATCAATAATTGGATCGTCGCTGCAGTGAACATCAAAGCAGAATCCAGGAGTGTCCCAGTAGAAGGTGTAAAGCAATCCAGTGAATAGCTTGACATTGTCCAGAGACTCGCTGGCATCCCAGACCATCTCCAAAGCCAAGTCATTCATGCGCCTTCCCTTGTCATTGTGGTCCATACGGGAGAAGAACTCTCCATCGTAGCCCATTTGGGCGTAGAGAGATGCCTGCTCACGGGAATGACCAAAGGGATCGATTTGCCAACCGACACGAGGACGTCCGCAGACTCCAAAAGTGTCATCCAGGAATCTGTCGTTATGTGGAAATGTAGACTTACTAAGTCTCTATAAAGCTCTCTATAACTTACTTCAATCCCACTGTGAACTGATCAATTACACTCTGGTAGTTCACCGCAGCCTCGTCGTTCATGCTCCAGGCTCCATTGGTGAACTGCAGACGACCCTCGTTGACCAACTTCTTGACGATAGACCTCACAGTCTCCGATTGCTCGTCCCACCACTTGGAGAAGAAGGATGTCTCCACCTGGATGAAGCGACGCGCGGGATCCTTGATGAGCTCAGAGATCACAGTGTCGATGATGTACTGGACTCCGGCATGTTGAATATTGTTCTTGTGGCCATAAAAATACTGGTCAACAGTCTTCAGCCAGCCCACGTCGTCGTGGGAGTGGGGCACCAAGTGGATGTTCACCATGTTTGCCTTGGTCGGGTGACATGACTGCAAACAAGTATTTGTTGAAGTCCTGTGTTTTGAATGTAAGATTCCTTTTCCTCACCTCATAGCCACAGACAGCCTGAGCTGACTGGGCTTGGATTGCCAACAAGGCGGCACAGAGAACGATGCCTAGGTACTTCATTGTCGAAGTCTCAGTCTTTTCGGATCGATGAAACAAATGACTCGAAGTCGAGTCCACAACTGATTTCTTTACATTCATTCACAGTCCTATATATACGGGTCTCTGGTGGTGGTATACGGATTCGTTGATAAGCAATCGGTACTTGAGTTTATCTTGGATTAAAATGAACTCAAGAACATGCTTAAAATTCAATTAGGTATATTTAAGCGATAATTGAAGCGATTAGAAGCGCATGTTTATCGCAGAAACCATAACAAATACAATTCTTGAACTACTTCCCATATCTTAATTAGCTTTTATTGGGTTTATCTGAAGATTATAAGAAGGATTTTGGTTCAAGAGCATATGCATTGAACTATTTTCAAAGGAAAAGTCATAGCATTATGAGTTTGGATGTATCATGAAGAAGTTTGCGTTTACTGCTGCATTTCGATTACAAAATCATAACAAATTTCCAATTTTGGATCCACTTTTTATTAATATTGATATTGATATCTTAATTAGCCGTCATATAAGACTGCTTCTGTTTTGACGGAGCTGCAATGCTTATCTGTAGATTAGGTAAAATGATTTTAACAGTCGATTGCATATTAGCATTTCTTAACAGTATTGTTTATAAGGTTTATTGATTTGTACCGGAATTAATCAACTGCTATCGAATCACTTTAAAAACAGTGAATTGAAAGTGTAAGAATTAACACCCCACGCAAAGTGCAAGTGATGAGATATAGTGGAGTACCGCCTGAAATGATTAATTAATCCAAGATCAACAAAGTACTTAAGTTGACCTGGTTCTTGCTTAGTAACAATAATCTTGGGTTATATACTCTCACCGTTTGCAGTTTAATCAATTAAAAAAATTGGAAATTAATCATAGCTAACCCAAAAAATGCATTATTTTAAGTTTAGAAAGCTTCTTTGTGATAGTTTTTATCAGGTTACGAAGCCAGTATAAAAGGGTTAAAAGTGCCAAAATCAAAAAACCAATAATTAATTTTCAGATAAGTTGATTATATGAATATGAGTAAAAATATATAATAGAACTTACAGGCTTGGAAGTTCATAAAGTTCATAAAGTTGTGGGGATTTTACTAACAATATTATTCCCTGCATCAGATATGAGTCCCTCCTAAGAATTATCCCTGAGTTTTCCATGACAGTGGTCACTGTATTTTGCTCTTGTAATTTAACTCTTAATTATTTCCTCTTCTTTAGCTGTACTTTATACATATTTCTCCATATAAAAAAGTTCTTTATTTTGAAGAAATTAAGCAATTAATTAATTAATTCTGAAAATCGTTTTCGGAAGAAATTCAAAAAGTACTTCATATCTTGGGTCTTATTGACAATAACAATAATTTTAACAACAATTTTTTTCTGAGTTGTTTTTACTTTTCAAATTTCACAGAAACCTTTTATAATAATTAATTTAAAAACCTTTTTTATTTTATATAAATTATAAACTTTATTAAGTTCAGTTCAAGATATAAAATTGTCAAGCCAGGGCTTAAAACAACTCTCTTTACAGTTGAAAAATACTCTATACGATCTATATAAAAAACTCAAATATATTTGTTTTAATTTTTGACATTGATTTTATTCATCTAAATAGTTTACATTGCTTTAAATACTGAACTTCTCGTTGAGAACATTGGTTTACTCCGTCTTAATGATGAAAGTACGAATCTGCATTGGATGCAGAGTGACACTGAACTCGGAGGCTTCCTGTGACTTGTCAGCGGCCAGGGGCTTGTGGGCAGTGGTGTAGTACTCGACGGCGTCGGGCCTGCGACCACCGTTGTCGTGGAGGAACTTGAAGCGCTTCATGTCGCTCAGGAGCAGATTACCGTCCAGAGTCGTCTCGCGAATCTCCACTCCATTCAGGTAGTCAAAGATCGGGCGGATGTTGAAGCTAACCACCTTGCCTTCGGTGTGATCCAGGAAGTTCTCCACACGCAGCAGAACCTCGTCATCGTTGAAGGGCTCCAGGGTGAGCAGATGCACCGACTGGGGGAAGTCCTCGAAGCTGGGAACCGCCTTGGGCACCGAGTTGATGCTTCCGGAGTTCTTGCTGAAGAACTTCCAGAAGGGCAGGTGGATCTCCTTCTCGGCATATCGCTCGCTGGCCGTGGACTCATCGGCGGGGCTAAGGATCAGGTAGACCTTGCCACGGGCAATCATCGGCTGGCCGTACTTCTCCTCGTTCAGGGCCTCTCCCACTCCGTAGCCATCATCGCGGACGAGGCGACGATGCAACATCAGCTCCATCTGGCCGTCCTGCATGCTGGCTCCTCCCTGGGCGCGATCGTTCAGCAGGGCAATGCGCTTGTTGGTGTCCTGCAGGGCCATCCGGGATGTGATGGGATAGTAGTTGGCGGCAGTAGGCTGCCTATCGAGACCGGGGGTAAAGGTTTCTCGCTGATCCTTGACACGCTTGATCATCTCACGGCCATTGGAGTCGGTGTAGGAAACGCCATTGGAGGCGACAGTGCTGTTGAAAATGATGACAACTTCCCTGCCAAACTCCTCTTCCCTTTCGATGGGGCCAACCTGCCACTCGAACTCCACCTTGTTGTCGCCCTCGTAGATGCGGATAATCTGGCTGACGTAATCGCTGAATGTCTGGTGAATCTCCTTGACCAAAGCTCCATCGTAAACAGAGAACTCCACACCCTCATATTGGACAATAAAGTCGGCCTGGTGGTACTGGCGGAAGACATATGCGCCAGAGTCATAAGTCCTGTAGACACCATAGCTCTGGTCGATGTTCTCGGAGATTCCGTTCATTTCAACGGTCTTCAGAAGACCTGTCTTGTTGTCAATCACCAGTTTGATTTGCTAATCGAAAAGAGGTTAAAAGGTTAATCATATAAATAGAAAAAAAGATGATTAAGTCAATTACCGAGGTCTGCACCACAGTCTCTCCCTCATCGTCAAAGGTTTCGGTGGCATTTTTCAGAGAGTGAACCTTCTTGAATCGCTTAGGCACTTCGGCGGTTGATTCCTCAACCTTAGTGGACTTCTTGCCATGAGTAGGTTGAACGACCGTCCTGCTCTCACCACTATCGACCTTTTTGATGTAGTAGTTGGCAATCTTATTTACGGAAGCCTTGAAGACCAGCTCATGCTGAGTGTCGTTGTTGCGGAACTCCAGAGCCAGAACCTGCCAGAAGACTGGCACCACTTCCGAAGGCACCACACGACCCTTTTCATCAGTCACCTCGTACTTCTCGTCCTTTACAGGCACTCGCACATACTGCGTGGAAGTGTGGGCCAACGGGTTGTACAGGGTCACCACCACATTGTCGGCTCCGTCCTTGGTGAAGGCGCACTCGCTGATGTTCAGCTGGAGGCAACTCTCGAACTCTCCATTCGGGAGATTGGTCAGCTTGCGGAGGGCATCGCGGGCAGTGTTGGTTCCTCCCAGAATGGCGTCGTACAAGAGGCGATCGTAGTCATTGGACACAGCCTGCTTCTCTGTACCAGTGATGGCATCGTGGTGCTGCATCACACCCATGATCTCACGGAGATACTCCAGATCATCCTTCTGCTGCTTGCTTGTGAGCTCAGCGAAGACACTGAGCTGCTTGGCCACCTGCAGGATGTGGTTGCCATCGCGCTCGAATCGCTTCTGAGTGGGACGAGAGGTGAAGTAACCGGTCCAGTAGCTGTTGTCGTCACTGCCATAGGGGAAGAAGTCCTCGGTCTTGTTGGGCCAGGTCTGGAGACCTTCGTGCAAGGAGTTCAGGTAACAGGCGGGTGTGGAGTAGAAGAGGTTGAAGGTGGAGCCCTCGGCTTGACGCTCGTTGACATACCTAGAGGCATACTTAGCAATAAGTATCTTGAGCAAAGATTTCTTGCCTTTCCCACTTACTTGATAAGCTTGTCCATGTTCTTGAAGTTAACCTGAGCATCTTCGTACTGGAAATCGTCACCCATGGGAATCATGATGTGGTTGGATCGGTAGTGCTTGGCCACCTCCGTGACGTAGCTAAGGAAGTCATCCACGCGCGACTTGACATTGTTGTCGTAGCTCTTGGTATCAATGATGGGATCATCTCCGCAGTGGACATCAAAGCAGTAGCCGGGCGGAGCCGAGTAGTGACGGTACAGCAGGCCAGTGAAGATCTCATCATTGGCCAGCGAGTCACTGGCATCCCAGATCATCTCCATGCCCAAGTTGTCGATGCGGTCGTTCTTGTCTCGGTGATCCATGCGGGCAAAGAACTCGCCATCATATCCCATCTGAGCAAAGATCGAGGCTTGCTCTCGGGAATGACCGAAGGGATCGATCTGCCAGCCGATGCGGGGACGGGCGCAGGAACCGAAGGTGTCATCCAAAAACTTCAACCCCAAAGTAAACTGATCAATCACACTCTGGTAGTTGACGGCAGCCTCATCGTTCATGCTCCAGGCACCACCGGTGAACTCCAGGCGACCCTCGTTCACCAGTTTCTTGACAACCTGCTTGACGGTCTCCGACTGCTCAGCCCACCACTTGGCAAAGAAGGAGGTCTCCACCTGAATGAAGCGTCGGGAAGGATCCTTAATGAGCTCAGAGATCACAGTATCGATGATGTACTGGACTCCGGCATGCTGGATATTGCTTTTGTGGCCATAGAAGTACTGGTCAACAGTCTTCAGCCAGCCCACATCGTCATGAGAGTGGGGAACCATGTGTATGTTGATCATGTTTGACTTGGTTTTGGGACATGCCTGAAATCGTATTTTAAAGATTTGTTTAATATTTTATTAAGAAACGTTTAAGTGGCAGGTCAAAGTTTTAATCACTTTTATTCACATTAAAAATAATGTTATTTTGCCACTATTGGATTATTTTTGCAGGTAGAACTTTGATTCTTTTTCGTAATTATATTTTGTTTAAACATTCCGAAGGATTATCCTTTTTTTTTTAGCACTTCTCACCTCGTAACCACAGGCCTCCTCTGATGGCTTTATACTGACGGCCAACAGGGCGACAAAGAGCACAATGCCGCACAGGTATTTCATGGCGACGACTTTCCAATTTTTCTTTTCGAACTAAACCGTTTTGATCCGAGCACAGGACTGACTTTCTTTGAAAATTTTGGGGGGCTTTTATAGGAGAACCCCTTGCGGATTCCGGTTGATAAGTAATCAGTTTGGGCGCTCAAGAGGCTTGTGGTTGGTCTTAGGGTTATTGAGGAGCCAATAAAACGGCTTAACGATAGCCAAAAGCCCAGGAAAATACTGATACTCGCACTACGAAGTTCAAGTTCGCGTTTTTCATTGCATATCTTAAATGAGTATCTTAATTGGTTCTAATCGCTTGGCGAGCGATTAGTAAAATGAGTTCCCATTGACGAGTGCACGTCTTATACAATATTTATGGATTTGTACCAAGGCGTGCTTTAGCAATAATTTCATTCAGATTAAGGCTTTGGAGACCCCAAACAGGGAACTAATACTGGGAAAGGGAACTCAAAGTCTATTTTCGAATGTTTATATAGCCCTTCACGGCACCCATGAGTGACTGATTAGCCTTGAAAAGAGTGTTTTGAATATCAGGACCACATGTGGAAGTATTTTGAATTGTTATCATAGATGGAGCCTCTTGGTAAGAGGTAATCGTAATTTCTTAAGGTTTCTAATCGTTCAAGTCAATGGGGATATAAACTGGCAGGTAAAACAGGGTTAAGGATGTAGTTTTTATATTAAGAATGTTAGAAAATTTCATATTTGTACAGAAACGTAAATTGTAGGGCATGTTAAAGACCTAAAAATAAATATATGTTATATCCTTAAAATGCTTTCTAGAGAGTTTTAAAAACTACTTTTAGTTATTTAAAAATATAGATTAATTAATTTTTTTAAATCCAATATAATAATATAAAAAAAAAACCTGCTTATATATTCAATGAGATACTTATTCATCATATCGCCATACAAATTGTTCAACTTTTAATGAGTCTGCGAAGCCATAAAAAGATTTATTTTTTAATGAAGCAAAAGCGGCAATTATATTGTATACTCTGTATTTATGCGCACAAATGTATATCCCTTTTGGCATCCAACACTATCGCGAATGACGATGATTGCATAAAATCGCTTAAATGCAAAACTCATTAAAATAATTGCAAAATGCAAAAGTATAACAAACTCGTGAATGTCGACGCCCCAAACGAAAAAGGGACTGCCCGAGTACAGTTGGCAGCAGCAGTCGGAGTACGGAGCACACACTCATTAAACCAACCATAAATAATTAACAAAACAATTTATTTTCAAGGATATAACCGGGGGTGGGGGGTAGGACTTCCCGGCCCCTGTCTATAATTGCGCCGCATTATCCCTTCCAGTCAGCCAGTGCGAATGCAGTGCTTTGCCTGCACTCGCGTATGCAAACTTCAAAGCTCATTTATGGGTCCTGCCTGCTGCCTGTCTGCGGCGATGCCAAGATGAAAAGCCAAAAAGTACAGGCACAAGGCATATATATGGACAAAAATAAAGAAAAAACAAAATTGTGCTGACAAACAAACAAACAGCGTCTAAAAGTCAACAAACCATGGGACACAGGGCACATGCTGTCGTCGTTGGCTACTGATGCGCGATATCTGAAAACACTTAGGCAACACACACTCGCACACACATGACGCATACGCCATGTGGCACGGCCACTGCTCGCACTGCCCGTATGCGTGTTGCACGATGGACGTGGGTGTGGGTGTGGGTGTAGTTTGCGAGTCATTAAAAGCAAATAACCTCAAAGCAAAGAGCTGCCGCTTCTCTCGGTCTCTCCGTACCCACTTGAGCCACATAAACGCTGTTGAGCTGTCGAGCTGGTGAGCTGGTGGGTCGGCGAAAAGAAATGCCCTCCACAGCATCATTTCCCATGGCCATGTCCAGTTGGGGTTCACAGGATAAACACCCAGCGACCACGTGTACCGTGCACCATGTGCCATGTTGCTGGACGCCATTTGTCCGCAAACACTTTTGTAATTAATTGCGCATGGCCAGCGCAAATGTCAGGCCAGAGACCCAGCACCAGCCTCTCTCTCTGCAACACAGAGATCTGAGCCTTAGACCCACTTAAAAGTCATCCAATGCTTTGGTCAAAAGGTGGTTCCGGGGCGCCAAGTTGCTGGTTGGACGAGTCCGGAGACCCTTATAATATTTTCAGGGATGAATTGCCAAGTGTTTCGAGTGGTAAACGGTAAAGATTAATGGGTTTATGATATTCCTTGCGTTAGGTTTTATTTATTTAGCCTTTGAACTCTAGTTGAGGCTTACAAGCGGCATTATTAAATGTTTACTAATATGAAATAATGATATTTCGTAGAATTTTCATTGTGTTTGAATTACTTCAATAGATTTTTAGCTATAGAAATCCTTTACAAATTTTAGGATTCAATTACTACTCACTTAAGGTTAATTGTGCTGATTCAATGGAAGAAATTATGTTTATGCATTTATAAATACTTTAAATTATTATTCGTTGACACTACTTAGATTTTAGTAATACCTTTGCCTTATTTTCTTATCAAATGATAAAAAATAACAAATTAAAAAAGAAAGCTCTTGTATTTAACAATAAACTCGCAAGTCTCTCTGTATCCTTTGTGCCAGGCTTTGCGTTTCTCTAAACGAATTTAGCATAATTAATTGCCCTGTCGAAATGTGTGCAAATGGAACACGCTGCATTGCCGCCGGCTCCTGGCTAAGGATCTGCACACCTCCTTATCATCTTGTGCCCTGGCAGGACTCTCGTCCACTCCACTTCGCCACTGCAGTGCAAAAATTGTTTCGCCTTTTGCGAGTATTTGCATAATGCAGCGCTCGCTCGCTCTCCCAGCATTAGAAGCATCCTTTCTGCCGCCTCTCGTCCTTGCCGGAGTCTCCTTGTCACTGGGGGTGTTCTCATTAGCACGACTCGAGTGGATTCGGCCCTGGGGGAACTATTTAGCACACAACGGCGGCGACGGGGGAGAGAATATGCCAGAAAGGAGGCATTCGAGTGTTCCAACAAAACAATTGTCAAAAGACCTTTGTTGCTTCTGTTTTAGCTAATCTGGGATTCGACAGGTTAAGAAAATATATATATATATAAATTTATACATGATCCAGAGGTTAATTTTGTGGGGATCACTTGCATATAAATTTTTTGTATCTTTTGAGTGATATTTTCTAATGACAAAGTCAAGTAAAAATATAAATCTTCTATACTTAATTGCTTTAAGTGTTACCCCAGCTTTCTATAATTAAAATTCCAAATATTTGTACTTTTTTTACTTTATTAATTTAACAACTTTATCTTTCTCGAAAAAAACCTCTTGCTAGCGTCAATCATGAGGGGAGGTAGAAGGAGCTTGGGAAAAACAGGTCTGCGGATTCGCCTTGAGATGAGTAATTAAAACATTTTTCACTTTGAGTCTTCTCTCTTCTTTGCTGCTTATATTGTTGTTGTTGTTTTTGCAAAACGCTCTTCTAACAAGTTACTGCTGCACTTTCATGGAAAAAGTCATCTGCCTTTCAAATTAAAAAGCTAAGAAGCCAGATGAGCTTCGGTTTGGGGCATATCAGACAGCACAAGTGCCTCTTCACTTTTTCTTAAATTAGGAATTAAAAATTTTACCCAATCTAATCAAAAAAGTAATATTTAAATTTATGCAAAGTGCTCATAAAATTTGTTACCACCTAAAGTACCTAATCTTAAACTTATCGTTTTGGTAAACAAATGTGGTTGAAGCACCTTGATTGTTGAGTTGCTTGGCCGGGTTACCTTGTTGATTGATAATCCTTATTAAACACTTAAATAGTATTATTTTGCAATTAGAGTGTGTTCGTCTTATAGAAGGTTCAGCTCGCTGATAAACCGATTATAAATTGTAATCATGAATTAAACAATTGCCTTAACAGGAAAGCTCATTCAATAGAAATTCTTGATTATTGCAAACTTATCAGTAAGACTGATTGCTTAATAATCTCTTAATACATTTCTGTGAGTTTAGTAGAATTTAAGCTACATAAACATATATTAATTTCGAAACTGACGAATTATAATTACCTAACTGTAGAGTATTCCTTAACCCCTTTAGCTTAATGCTAACAATTACCCATTTCCTTGGCTGCAGCTCAAAAGTGTTAGCTTCAAGTGCAGTTGGGAACCACTGTTGTTGCTATTATTTTGCACCCAGCTCCGCAGCTGCTCCTGGTCTTGGCGTCACCTTTTTTGTCACCTGTTTCAGCACTTGAAATGTGACGGCAGCCGCCAAACAACCTAATTAGTAGGCAAAGCACATTAAGTGGCAGCCAACTACGCTGCCGCAGTACTCATAAAAGGCTCTAGCCAGGAGATGGAGGTGCCTCCGCTGGATTCTAGCCACCTGCCACCCGTATTGACAACCTTCACCTTCATCGATGCCCCGTAATTGGTGCACATAGCATAAATCGCGTGGAGGGACTCGACAGCCGCCAAGGGAGCTGTTTATTAATCATACGCCACGTTGGCGCCGCTCAACGAGTCGGGAGTCCTTGGCTGCTGTGGCAGTGGGTGTGTGAGTGTGTGCTAATTAAGCCTTCGATTAATTTGCGCCCTTTGGCCCCAAACGTCAGCGAGAAGACAAAGAAAATTAAAAGCCTGCCGCTTTCGAACTTCAAAAGCCGGAAACGGCACCGATCCCCCTCGGCCTGGACTCGGTCTGGTGTCTGGTTGTGCCCGAAAGGCAGCGCCATCAGAGTGGATGACACCAGTGTCTGGCTCCAGTGGCTCGGCCTTAGTCCTTGTCGTGAGGATTCCCAGGCTCCACGGGCGACATCAAAGCGTTGAAGCTTGGGAATTGTTGACACACCGGATGAGCAAAGCTGCAGCTCTCTCTCCTTTTTTCTTCTCACTCCCAATGTTTTGGTCCTAAATCCTTCTGCGGTATATATAATTTTTATTTTGCCTGTTCGGGTCTCTGCCCGGCTTTTTGTTTTTGTTAATACCCTGACTGCTGCTGCGCTTACTGATAAGCTTGGGGATTTTATTATGACAATTTTTTTTTTGTTATTGCCACATTTCCCCGTTCATCTGCATTTTTCTCTTTTTTTTCTTTTTTTTGTATATTTTTTGTTGACTCTATTACAATGCTTGGGGGCATTGGGGAGTTGCCATCATTGAATACTTTGTGACAGTAGCATTTGATGCTGGTTTGAGGGCTATTTATGGGTTTCAGATTTCCCTAATTTAATGCTGAATCAGTTGCTAATAAAAACGGAAAACACATGGGATTTTTTTGGGTGATCTATTGTTGAGATATATCATGTGTATTTCCGTAAAAGGCATCATATTCTACTTTGTTTTTAAATTTATGAGACAGGTTTTTTATTTTGTAACAAGTATAGCTAACTTTTAAAAGCTCCGTTCTGTAAGTTAATGCCTTCCCGAAACCTCCTAGGCTTGCCAAGCGAAACCGCAAACATCCTGGCACATTGCAATCTAATATCAGGAGTAGTTTCCAAATCAAAATCCAAATCCTGGCCCCAAATCAAACCAACCACTGGACTCACCTCCGCTGCCTCCGCTACTGCCTGAAATAGAAATACAGCTAAATCCCGCACAAAGGACCGCATCTGTGGCAGGGCGGGGGTGTGTGTGTGTGCTTTGAATTTGCGGAAATGAATTGGTATTTAATTAATAGTTTTACCCTGATTAATCTACCCCTTGCGCATCCGCCCCCCTCATCAACCGTGGGCCTTGCGTAAGCCGCAAAACCAACGAGTCCGCCCCTCAGCCTCAACCTCAGCTCTCTCCTCCTCTCTCCCCCTCATGTTGACCTAATGAAGTTGCCGTATAATTGTTGCTCAGACGTTCCGCTTCCCCCTCGTACTCTGGCGCGGAAATCAAATTGAAATTAACGTACCATCGACAGGCGGCATTGGACCAAGGGGATCGGGTTCATCAGGGGCTTCCATGAGACCAGACGCGGCGGCTGCTGTTCCTATTCCTTCTCCCAAATCCTATAGCTGTTGCTGCTGCTTCTGCGGCCTGTTGTTGTTAATTTGATTGGATTCTGATGATGGGGCGTAGCAGTTGCAACGCCCACGCACACGTTTCAACATTCGGTTGGTTGCTTGCTCGGTCTATTACTTTAGTGCTGTAGTGGCCCGGCTTTGATTTTTCGCCGGATCCGAGTCCGCCAGGGTAACAGGGAACGACGAAGGGCTGGCTACTAAGCTACCCTCTGCGATCCAAGGGCTGGCTGTGCCTGTTTTGATTGTGTAATGCAATCACGTCGTTGTTTTGCTTCACTTTTGCACCCACCTCCTGGAGGGATACACTGGGGGAAAATAATCATTATTTGAAAGCTAAGGAAATTGAAAGTTTTTGGGGAGTAAAATTAAATTAGAAACTAACATTTGTGCTTTGAAGAATTATCTTTTCCAAGAGTAAACTATCAAAAGACAATCTTAAATGGACACAACTACGGATAATTGTTTGCATAAGGATAAAGCCCTATAAAAATTTGTCAGAGTTCATTAAGGGGTATAAATGTAGGCATACTTTGAATGCGAAACCTTTGAAATATTTACATTCTTGTATCTCCTAATATTTTCTCTAAGTGCACACAAGGGCTAAGGCAAGGTAAGTTAAGTAGAAGGGTCTCTGAATTTTAATTTTCGACAGCATTTTGCGCTGCGCACGAACAATGTGCGTAATCATACGTGATGATGTGATGTGTCCCCCAATCCAAAGCTTCCAGTTACCATCCTCGTCCTTGTCCTCGTCCTCGCTCTCGTCCTTCGTCCTTGGAGCGTGGTGCGGATCTTGTTAGGCGGTGACAGAAAGTCCCCATTGTTGATGCCTCAACGGGAGGAAGACATTGATGTGCCTGGCACTTCATGAAATTAATAAGTTGATATACACTTGCGACTTCTGCTCGGCTGCTTGCTGCTCAATCGAAATGGGAGGCGTGCCCCACAACATGTGTACTTGAACTTGCCTCAAGGGTAGCAACGGCGACGGCTGCAGCTTCATTAGTTAATAGTAATCAACGCAAAAAGTTTGATGTTTTTGTTTTGCTTTTTCTTTTTTTTTACAGGGAATTCCACCCAAAAATATGCAAAAGCGGTATGCAAGTTGAGGGGACAACCCTCCGAGCTGGGTTCGCTCCCCCTCTGGGATTTGGCGGTGGGTTTCCTGCCGGCACACGCCGCTCTTGCCAGGAATCAGGACTCGGGACACGGGACCCTGGACCCAGACTCAGACTCAGACTTCAGGCTTCAGCCAGGATGCTGCTGTCTGCCGCTGTGCCGTGACATGCCACGCATTTAAACGTCACCGGAAGTCCTTTTGTTCTTGTGCCTCAACGATGACGTTCCCGCCGATGTCTAACTGACTGACAGGCGTTCCCTGTACCCCCAACCCCCCCCTGAAATGAAACCCCTTCCCTCAGTTAGCGCTCGACTGCCAGCGGAGTTCAAGTGTAAATGTGAAATTTTCTATTTAAAATAAAGAAAAATATATATATTTAAATAATGTGAATCGCAGGGAAGGTATTAAAGTTGCAAAGGAAAAATTCGAGAATATGAAATAATATTACTATAAGAAATTTAATCTTCACATTTAATATAATATATTAAATATAGCTCTTAGCTGTAAATGAAATTAATCTTTCCTTTATCCAAATCAAATATCACATATTTTATTTTCAACTAATTTTCTGCTGTTTCATAATTTGTAAAATACTTTTTACTTCCAAAACGTATAGCATCTATTCCCCATCCTGTCTCTCCTTTCAAATTGATTTTTGAGGTTTGGCAAACACGAAAAAAATCGAGTAAAAATCAATCAAACTGTTCACATGCATTTTTCACACTTTCATGGTCGGGGGGCAAGTAGAAGTGTCAAGTCGGCCTGAGTGAATGATTGCGCATTATGTTCAGGGCCTATGGAGGTATACCTTACACCTTAAACAACATGACATTGGCATTATTTATTGTTTACCCCGCTGCTGCCTGAGTGTGTGTGTGTGTGGGTGCAAAAAACGGGAATCAGGAATCAGGACCCAGGATGCGGGGGAAAATGTCCCTGAATGCGGCTGTCAGTGACACAATTCGACGTCAGGAATAATGCGTCATTCGTCATTGGGCATTGTTCGACTTTGCTTTCTCGGATCGAAGGAACACACTATATATTTCATGTGAATCGCCACCGAGTACCTGAAACTCAAAATTGAAACTCAGGCCAAGAGTCAAATGCTGTTTGTTTATTATTGCCAGTAATCCGCTCCGTCTACTTCACCTATTCCTGCATCACTCACTTTCTTCTCTGTATTATTGTATATTATTCTGCATTGTGAAATTTCTAATGAATTGCCACTATGTGTTGGTTCATTCATAAAAAAAATAAAGAAACAAGAAAACATTAAGGAAGGTAACCCTGAGGTTGGGTTTGGTTTGATTTTGCCTAATGGTTGTTCCGAGTTGAGTGGATCGGGGTATTATTTTTGTAATGCCATTTATCATTTATTGAAACCACTTTAGGCTAAAATACATTTTATAAGCAAACAAGGAAGGGGGGAAAAAATAATTGTACATGTTTTTCCAAAATCATTCTCATACTTCTCGGTTTATTCACAGTTCCTTCTGCAAATGAATGCAGTAAAATAAAGCTCTTTTTTAAACATATGCCCTCTCATCCTCATGTTAACTTTTGGCTAAATGTTTTCCCCAAAAAGTTTCTCCTACTGCAAAAAAGTTACAAAAAAAAGAGAGGGAGAAAAATATAAATATACAGCCGAAAAGTTCGCGCTTTACACCGACTAACAAAGCAAACAAAACAACAACCAAGCGGAGGGAAACCCCCTAAGGCCGTCACAAAGACTTTTGTTGGTGTTGGCCAAGGGGAAAACATTTGCCAGCCTATTCCCTTCCACCGACTTTGGGCCATTAGACCAGCAAATTGTTGGTAAAACAAGCGCAAACACCTTTACCAACTTGATCCAGAAGGAGAGATGTATTGGCCAAGTTTGTGTAGAGACACGCCACATCGATTAGTTGTCTATAATTTTTCCGTTCAGTGAGTCGCAAAGTGCCAAAAAGAAAAGAGAGAATTGTTGAAAGAAAACAGTATGAAAATTGCTACCTATTTTGTAATACATATTTAGAGTAAAGTCTAAGGCTAGGTTAAGTTAGTATTACTGTTGCTTTTCGAATTATATCTCCTTTCAAAAAGGACTTCTCTAAGCTGAGATAGAAAGATTTCCAGATACTCTGACAGCTTTATCTGGCAAAAGTCAGCTATGGGCCTCGAACTAACTCCCCGACTTGGTCTGAGACTCACTTGACTGCAACTGACTCCGAGCTGCCGCCTATTCTGTCTCCCCGAAACTCCATAGAAATCCGCTCTTCGGTTCCGGAGCAGAGTGACGAGTGGCCTCGAGAGCTTCTAGGGTTTGGGGGGACATTCGCTTGGCTGCTTGGCTGCCGCGGCCTGATACTTTGTTTAAGATTTCTTCTTTTCTTTTTTTTTTTTACAAATTTTTTTGCAACCCCCAGCCAAGAGCAACGCCCATGCACCACCGACTCCGACTTGTGCCAAGGGTAGCGCGCCACACGGCCACTGTGTGTGGCGGAGTGCCACCCCCAAAGTGGAGTCTGTGTGCAGACAGACATCGGATTGCTTCCAATTCGTCGCGCAGTCGGCGGTGCAAAGTATTTGCCAAAGGCATCATGAGTGCTAGGGATTAGTTCGCCCCATTCCCTTGCCATACTTGGCACGGCCACTCCAGGGAAAGGATCGCGCAGGATGGGATTTTTTCCTACGTTTCGTTTTTTTCGCACAACCTTGGCGAAGAAGAGCCTTTAAAGATGCGCCCCCGAGGGGGGAATACAAAAAAGGGGCGCAAAAAATTAGTTAATACCGGAAGTCATCGCACTGTTTCATGCATCCGCCTTAAGTCTCTGATTCGGCTTCTCCTCCTTCCAAGTCTTCCCTTTTTTCCGGAGATTCTGCGCACTCGAGTGGAAATTTTATGAAACTGTTGCCTGTCTGTCTGTCTGTCTGTCTGCGGTTTGGCAAATGGCTCCGAAGGTGTGGGTGCTGCTGGCGCAAAAGTCATAATTTATAATTTATTGGCCCAAGCGTATTTATGTGCGTTTTATGGGTGCTAATTAGCTTGGCCAGGAATCAGGAATTCAAGGAGATGGGTGAGCTCAGATGAGTTTACTGCAGCTGACAAGAAAAGAGGAGAGCAACTGAGGGTGTATTTATTTATTACGAATTTGTCTGTCATTTAAATTTTATAAATTCTTATTCTATATTTTATTTTGTTCAACTAATACAACTATATACTCCATTATAAATATTTCTTAACTAAAAAATTTCTGTGCTAATTTTACAAGTTCCTAAAAGCACATTTTCCGTACGACAATATTTTAAATCAAAAATTTCTCTTTAAATAAATATCTAATAATACAAAATTTCTCTGCTAATTTTACAAGTTACAAGTTACAAGGAAAAGGTATTTCCTTTTACAACAATTTTTTAAATCAACTATTTCGCACAGCTTTAAGCCTAATTCCCAATGAAAACAAAAAAATCAAAGGAAAGTAAAGGAAAGGCCCAATATGCATAAAGTGCCAAGTGCCCACTAAGACATCTTAAAATTAATGCGATGGTCACAGGAGCGTAACTAGAACAGGAATTGCGGGAAGGGGGCCGAGGAGCACTCGGCACTTTCCAATTTTCATTAAAATAACAGAGTCCTGCGCTCCAGCTCCTCCCCGATTTCGATTCCTCAATCCCCAGGACCCGGACATGGCCGGCATAGCCAGCGATTGGAGAGCCACCCCCGAAGGGTACTTTTTGCTGGTGGAGAATGGGGGGTCGTCTACGTGATTGCCGGGCGATGGATGTCTGCCCTGCTTCCTCGTCCTGCTGCCTGTGTCCTGCGTCCTGTTTCCAGCGTTCTGCGACCTGCGTCCTGCATCCCAGTCCGATCTCGGGGCCTTCGTTCCATTCGTTAGTTCAACGCACACCCGGGAGTACGATGAAATTAAATTGGGGAAACTTTGCCAGTCGTCGTCTGTCGTTTGCTGGTCCCTCTGCTGCCGCTGCTGCTGCTGATGATGATGATGGCTGCCATCGCCAGAGCTTCAGCAGCAGGAGCAGCAGCAGCATCAGCCGCATCCACATCCACCTACACTGGCGTCCTTCTGTTTTTGGGCCGGTTTAAATTCTCGTCCTGCCCCGGCTGCCATATTTTATACATACACATTTTTTGTGTGTTTTTCTGCTCCTGAAACATTTCACTGCAAACGAAAGCGAATGTAGATTTTTTTCCTCCAGCTTGTTTAAAAATTTAAACTTGTCGTGCACAGTTTTTTCTTCTTATTTTTATTTTTTCATTGCTTGTTTTAAGCTTTTTACCTGGCCAGCAGCACACGCTCTTGTTGGAAAATTTAATCAGTTGCCAAAGTTTTGCAATTTTAATTAAATTCTCCAAATTGGTTTTGACTGCTCTGCGCTAAAGTTTTTCATTTTCATTGTCGCCCCAGCTCGTTGGCTCGGCTTTTCTTTTTCGCTTTTCACTCACTCGACAGGCTACCCCGGTTTTCCTCGGCGCCTCTGTCATTGGGTTCTGGTTTAGAGGTTATCCAAATTGGCAACTTTGTAGGTAGACGAGCAAAGTTTTAATTGTTTAAGAAATGCAACCAGAAGTGCACTGGAAAAAATAGTTATTAAATAGGGGAGAAAGCATTTCGGATTTTATAGATTTAAAAAAAATTTAAGCAATATTGCTATTAAAATTGACTCTTACTTTTATTACACATCTAAAATATTTAAATTAGTTTTATAGTAAGATGACATCTCTTGTTTTTAATCAGAATTAGTAAATTAGGGAAACATCGGGAAAATAAAACAGATCAAAATTTAGATATAATTTCACTTAACCAATAAAGAGTTAATTTGATGCCGAAAAGCTGTTCTGTGAAATTTTTTTTAGCTTAAGAAATACGCCTTCTGAGGTTAAAATATTTTTAAATACAACTATTTTCACAATTTTTGGTAATTTTCATTGTGTAACCCCTTATAAAATTTTTAAAAAATTGGTACATTTAAGTGAACATGTCTAGATCGATTGAGCTGTTGATGCTGATCAAAAGTATATACGATTTATAGGATCGAAAATGATCCCTTCACTGTCTTACATGCTTCTGATTAAAATTATAAAATATTCTGCAAGAGTAAATCGGTACTTAGAGCACCTTCCAAAGTTATACCCCTATTTAAAGCAATTTCCAATTTATAATACAAATTTTTTCAGTGTATCCCGCCGCCTAGAACTTCGTGGAGTGCAAAGAAATGATATAAAAAAAGTTTTTGCTCATTTAATGTCGCCATTTTTGCTGGATACATAGAGACATAAACTATCGTCGCCTGCAGTGGTCGCTCGCCCCAGCTCCTTTGGCCTGGATGGAAAACAAAAACAAGAAAAAGGAGTAACTGCAGGATCAGGGGGGAGGCCAGGAGAAGTCGAGTTGGGATCCAACACAAAAACGCCATTTAGCGCACAGGAAACAGTTTTAAAAGCGCGACAGGCGACCATGTCGATGGCGACGTCGCGGCGGTAAGGAAAGTCCAGGATGTGCCAAGCGCTTGGCAGGACGAAAAAGGGGAGCCAGAGAGTGGCCCAACGCAATTGCGTTTAATTGCAAAAACAAAAAAAAAAAATAATAAGGAGGAAAAACGCCAAGAAAATGATAATGTGGAAAAGCAGAGGCAACGTCTGGCGGACAAATTACGAGTGGACCCTCGCTTTCAAATACAAAGTAGGAAACTTATGTTCTTGTTGTTCTTGTCCTGGCAAATTACCAAATGGATGCCACCACTCCGCCGCTTAACAGTTCGAGTTCTGCAGTTCCTCTCCGATGGATGAATGGAAAACCTTTTTGGTCGCCTCAGCGAACAAAACAGATCGAAATCGCAACGGATCGGTCCATCTTAATTGCGCAACAACAAATGAGTCAACTGCATTAGGGATGGTAGAATAGAAGCGATTAAAGCGATAGTTGAGGGAAAGAATTAATCGAATTTCAACTCTGTTTCCGGTTAGCAGGAAATAACTTTTTAGGGTAAATAATAAAATAGTTTTAAGCATAATTACATTTTTTTTAGTTAGTTTAAACAGCATAAAGTGATATTTCAGAAAAACAAACAATCGAATTTCAATTCTGTTTCCGTTTTCTATAAATAGCAAGGAATCCTTACTTAGGATAATTAATTAAATAAATATTATATATAAATAATATTATCTATTCAGAAACTAATATCGTAAAAATCTGAATTTTTTAAGTGCTTATAAAATATATTTCACTAAAACTCTATTATTTCTTTCTTATTTCTTTCTTATTTCTTTATATTTCCGATTTACCAAAATATGACATTTATATAGGAAATAATTTTATATTTAATACCGGAACATTCCATGCATAATTTTTATTTCTTTTATTAATTCACAAATAATGTTCGCTTTGAAAGGATAATTGAGCTCCATTATGCTTGCCGACATGGATAACTCCCCGAAAATGGAACAATCGCCTCCGTTCGATCGTTATTCCAATCACGCAACACATGTACATCCGATTGAAATATGCTAAATCAATCGATGGGGAGGAGCTCGTGCCTCTTATCGCCGGCGCACTATCGGATGGCAGGAGCAGAAGGAGAAGGATTCGAGAGCTTGAAAGGAGAAGGGGGTGTGGGGTGTGGGGTGTGGGTCAGCTCAACGGAAGCGCGAAGATTAGTTGATTGCATCAATATGCTAGCCGTCCGATTCACCCCACCAAGTTTTCGGATTCCCGGCCGTGGGCTTTATCTCATCGCTCATGCGAATCCGAAATTAAATTATCTCCCAAACTGCCGGCAGACGTCGAAGTGGAGGACACAACCCTTGTTTCAAAAGTCCTTTCGTCCTGCCCCCAACCACCACTCCTTCCTCCAGCTTTTATTCCAATCAGATTGTTTCCGTGGCCGTCTCTATCTCTGCGACCCCGGGTGTGTGTGTGTACTGTGCCAGTGTCTGTGCCTCAAATAGGCTTTTTACTTTGTCGCTGAGCCGACCGAGCCTTGCAGATTGAATTCGAATTAATGCCTTTGACCCGCCCCGCAGCAACCTCATTACCATCACCCCCTCATCGGCAACATCATCATCATCGCCACCGTCGTCATCGTCATCGTCATCCTCCTCATCATGGCAGCATCATCCACACGTTTCGATTCGGTCCGGGTCCTCGGATTTATCCTCGTCCTCGTCCTGCTTACTCTCCTTGCGGCGCGTGTTCGTACGCCTGATTAACATATGTCAACAGTATTATATAAAGTGGTATTTCGGGCCTCATTTTCGGGGGAATTGGAATTGGGATTCGGATTCGGATTGGGATTCAGGCTCAGGACTCTCTGTTTCGGTTTGCGGATTTGCAGTTGGCGGACAAGGACCAGGACCAGGCGGCACATGTTGCTCACGAAATTCAATTATGGCACAGCACTTGCTTATTTTTGTAAGAAATTAACTTGTCGATTAAGGGACAGGGTAGCAGCCAGCCCTTCCCTTGAATGGGGAGAAAAAGAGTTGCACACAAATCTGGTGACTTAATGGAATTTACAATTTAACTTCGGGCTATGAGGGTAGCTCTTGCAAAAATATGTTTTGTATATTCAGGTCTAAGAGAACTAGGTTAAGATTTAAGGTTTGTTAAGCAAAATGAATGAGGTGGCTTAAAGGGTGTTGTTAATTTAAAGTGGTGAAATTACGTGATTTGGGTTTTAATATTTGAAATTTATTTGTTCAACAATAATGGTGAAATTTATTAGGCTGAAAAATATTATTTTATTATTAAGAGAATACAAAAGAAAGACATTTTAAAGCTTTAAATTAAATATTTATTTTAACACAAATGATGATTGTGATGATTGATACATGTCTCAGTTAATCATTAACATTTAAGTTAATAAATGTACAGGATTTTTACCTAGAAAATATAATACTTATTTTTATTTTAATTATTCTTAAGATCAATGCTGTTTATTTATTTAAATATTTCGTTAAAAATTCGTTTGTTTCCACTTAAAATATTTCCACAAAAGCGGGTTGAGTAAAAATACGAGTAAATTTTGAAGAATTTTCTGTCTTATGGAAATCCTCATCGTAGAGAAACAATTAATATAAATAATTAAATAAAATCATATTCATCTTCATACTCTTAGCCATTTCAGAATCCAAATTCGACTGGACTTCAGCTTGAAACTTTTTCAGGCAAAACTTTCGGACACAAATCTGGAAAAGTGGAGGAGGTACAGGTACAGGTATCTATGGAATGGATTCGTTCTCTTGCAACATCGATACATACTCCCTCCTGAATGGAAAATTGCACTTGAAATTGCTATCATCCCTTTTTGCCTGGCGGTCAACCACCAATAAACCCAACCATCATCGTTCTCCACGAAATGCAAATGAACAGCCGCCACCATGGCCTCCAGCCGCCCATTCGAGTGGGTTTCATCACACACACAACAAAAAAAAAACAAGGAAAATGAAAAAGGGGAACACCAATAACTCGTCTCTTTCCCAGGACCAAATAGTCCTGGGTACCGCTGCTATAAATCAGAGCTCCAATAATTGAGTGGTCCAAAAGGGGCTGTTGTGGGTCGTTTGAGATGAAGTGAATGGAGGAGGTGGAGCTGGTTAACTGAGAGCCTTTCGTCTACCTGGTCGTCTGGCCTGGTCTGGTCTGGTCAGCGTTGCCAGACACTCGACTTGGCTCAATGAGCTTTTTTTGGCTTTAACCCGCTCCAGTCTCGGGATTTTGATGCTTTTAATTAGGCCCATAATTTGCGAAATATTTCCACGTGATATTCAAGTGGCGGCTGGCTGACTGGCAAAAGGCTAAATATGAGTTCAGCCATTAATGCACTCGAAAAAATAAGCGAGAGATCTTGGGAAATAGCTTTTCATAATTATGTATTTGGTGCTTTTACTTTTTAGATTTAATTTCTTAATCATTTTCCAAAATAAACTCTTATTTACAAATTAAATTTTACATTCTACATTTCAGTTCTAAAATATTCTCTCTACTTTTCAAGACATCTTATATTCCAAGTGTAGTCTAACCGGAATCATTCACCCAGATTTGCCTTCTAGAGAAACAATGATGGGCAATAGCAGCTAGTCCTTGTACAGAGTGCTACACCCGTGTGCACTTGAGAACCAGGCAAAGGGTTCATCATCATCATCCTCATTCTCATTCTCATCCTCATCGGCATCGTCCTGATCAACAACAACAACAACGTTGTGGTATTTTCTTCGCTGACGAGTTTTGTCTTAGGAAGAAGGACCTGGAGGACCAACCGCAACCAGCCGCACTTGAAATATTTGTGGTTGTTGTTTGATTGAAGCAGAGCTCAAGCCGTTTGCAACGGAAGTGTGTTTGATTAAACGCAGAAGGACACTCCCGGAGTGGGGCATGGGCTCACAAGTGGCTCAGGACTCGAGCGATGGGAATGGGAATGGAAAGAAAAACGGGTACAAGAGCACAGGGGAACGCAGGTTAAAAAGGTCCCCTGAGGATGTGCCTTGGGGTACTGCTGCGCTTTAAATTGCAGGTAAAATGTACCGAGGACTCGGTTGAGTGAGAAGGAAGGATTAGTCAAGTAAGCTCCCTAAATGTTTCAGACATGCCAAAAATATAGGTTTTAGACTCTAAACAGAAAGCAGAGAAAGAAGTAGGGGATTTTAGAGCAACTAAATATGTAAGGGTTATATTTTAATCTTTAGTATTTTTTAGATATTAAAATAAATGCAACTCTGCTGAATTCCCTTAAAATATGCTATACAAAAAATGATCAAATATCTCATCAAGAGACTTGGTAAAGTGGCAACTGTGATAGCTTGTTAATCTTTAGATTATGGTTATGCTTTTCGTCTCTCTCTTATCAAAGAAATTGATTAGATAGGCAAACTTGGACTTATCACAACATAAAATAATTGTGAAAGTCTCAGTCGTCTGTGAATTGTTGATAGAGTTAGACAGCAAGAAGGAATTAAAAATGGTTTGTGAACTTTATTAATTATTCTAATTATAGTTTGTTTGTGCCTAAACGTTTTGTAATAATTTTCTTAATTCTTTTATCTCAAATACTTTTGATTATTTGTGTCCTAATTCTGTTATCACTTTATAGAAGTTAAAAACAACTCTACATACAATTTTTCGAAGCTTAGTGGCCCTGCATTTTCTAGAATTTGCTAATGGCTCTCGAATTTTGGCTGCCTTTTTCTTTCCCGGCAAAAGTCACTTTATGATGACAAATGCTGTTATACGAGAACTGGTAAAAAGAGGACACGAAGTAACCTTCATAACACCATGGTCCTTGGCCGAGGAGAATCTTGGCGGAAACTACACGGAAATATTAATAAAACAGTATGATGCTTTGGGAGATAGTATGTAAATATAATTAATAATATTAAAATAGTAATTTAAAGGACTTCCTAAACAGTGCATAAAATAAGCCAGCAGAATACCCTCCTGGAAAGTTCGGACATGTCCATGCCCAATTACATAAAAATGCTTTATACTTTGGGAGTACGCTGCACAGACTTTGCCTACGAGCAACCGGAAATCCAAGCTGTAATCAATGCCAAGGACAAGATTGGCAAATACGATCTTCTGTTGACGGAGCAGTTCTTTCACGAAGGACTTCTCATGCTGGGCCACATCCACAAGATTCCCATAGTGACCATGTCTACCTCCAAAGAGGATAATTTCTTCAGCCAGCTGACGGGCATAATTTTTCCCTGGTCCTATGTCCCTCATGCCTTGATGGGTTACACCGATCGCATGACTCTGTGGGAGAGGATTGGAAATGTTTTTGTTAGCGGTTTTGATGACCTTGTGAGGGAGCTGTCCTATTACCCGCAGCACGATGCTGTCTTGAAGAGGCACTTCTCCAAACTCATGAAAAGAGTTCCGCCCGTCAAGGAACTGATGCGCAATATCTCCGTTATCCTGGTCAACTCCTATATGCCTTTGTCCCCGGCTGCTCCCACCTCTTATAATGTGATTCAGGTGGGCGGGCTACACATTCAGCCACCAAAGAATCTGCCGAAGGATCTGAAGCAGTTCCTTGATGGAGCTACAAATGGAGCTATTTATTTCAGCTTGGGTGAGTGTGTTTTTAGACTAGATTTTAATATAATTTATTGAAAATAATTATAATCTTTTTAGGATCCCGCATGAGCAGTGCCGAACTTTGCCCCGAGAAGCTTAAAATATTCCTGAAAGTCTTTGGCAGCTTGAAGCAAAGAATTCTCTGGAAGTTTGAGGATGACACTCTGCCCAATCTGCCTTCCAATGTGAGGCTGCAAAAATGGCTGCCGCAGAATGATGTTTTAGCGCATCCCAATGTCAAGGTCTTCATCAACCATGGCGGTCTCTTTGGCATTCAAGAGGCGGTTTATCATGGAGTTCCCACTCTGGGTATGTCCGTTCATGCCGATCAGTACTCCAATGTGAATCGTGGAAAGCAGGTGGGCTATGGATTGGCCCTGGATTTGCGCAGGTTTACGGAAGACGAGCTCAGACATGCGCTTAAGGAGCTGCTCGAGAATCCCAAATATAGAATTAGCACAGAGAGAGCTTCGCGAATCTTTCGGAATCGTCCTGTTAGTGCCATGGACACGGCCATGTACTGGATTGAGTATGTGATTGAGCACCAAGGAGCTCCTCAACTGGTAACTGCTGGCGTCAATCTGCCTTGGTATCAGTTTTATTTACTGGACATCATTGGTCTGGGCTTGGTCTTCGTTTTTATGACACTCTTAGTGATGGTTTATCTTTATAGAAAAGTAACTTTGATTGTCTTTAAAATTAAAGCTAAGAAGGATTAAATCAATTTCTCAATATAATATATAAGTGAGTGCTAAAATGGCACTCAAAACTTCAAGAAGATAATCTGAATTTTTCGAAATTAAAGGAGCAGGTTTAAGGCTATATCCATTCCATTTCACCTAAGCCTTAATTTTAATCCTTGTCCACCTCTGCCTCAGCGTGTTAATAAGAGCAACGGGGCAGCAGCAGCCTTTAATGGAATATCGATTTATGGTTAAAGGGCAGTCGGGGACAATCCTGTTGATGCTTTTGCTCCTGATCCTTTTCTCTCATGTTGCTGTTGCCACCTTTCGGTCAGGCTCATCGCGGCCCGAGTGCCCTCCGTTGGCCCATCATCTCTCGTCGACGACACACTCCCTGTGCTGTTGTGACATTGTTGCCACTTAATCCGTTTATCTAACTTCGTACACCGTTGGACTTGATACCCCGAAAAACTAGCTGAGCGTGGTTTTAAATCCCCAAAACTGAGTTGAATCTTTTGCTCCTGTTGCTCAGAGTCCACTTGAAATTTGAAATCCATTCGACCGTATTCTGGTGATGGTGTTGGGAGTTGGAGTTGCCCACGGGAATTGTATCCCGTAGACGTAGTCGACGACATCCATTAGCAATCGCAGTCATACAGACTTCCGCATCATACTTGCAACTTCCGCATATTTTATGTGCCACTCTCTCGCACTCTCCGCACAAAATGGCGGAATCATGTTGGCCATGCGCGAGCTTCGACCTTAACAAACTCCATTTTTGGGGCCAAAAGTTTGCCTTGGCAATCTTATTTTGGATTCAGCTAAATTTTAGCATGGTTTTGATTGCCTTTATTGGGTGTTGCCCTTGTTTTTTAAAGCCCGAAGGCATAAATAATAGAAAATGTAGCATATTTAATACAGCTAGTAATCATTTTAAAAAGGGGTTTTTCTTTAAATATATAAAATAAATACTAATATTTTTCTATAAATTTATTAAGCAAAATAAAGTTCATCATTAAAATTCCCAGAAACTCACTTCTTAATCTTCAAATTAAATGTATTCCCCTTTAGTTTCATTCGTAATAAAGTGGTTTCCCTAATTCCCATTAACAAATTCGTATTTCTATTGTATAAAACCAAAGAAGAGAAAAAAAGGTCAAGTTTAAACGACAAATTTGTTTGGAAAGAACCCAAAAAAAAGAACCGGCAGTACAAATAAACAAACAAACCGAATGCGGCAACCGAGTTTTAGCCGGTAAGAAATCAGCGACAAAATATGACAAATTCGGGACCCGTGAACAAACAGGAAACTCAGCGCCAAGAGTTGTGGAAGCAAAATGCTCCTTGAGAGGTCGGATCCTGCCTCCATCCTTGGAGCTCCGGATGCCCACTGTCTCTCTCTCTCTCTCTCTCTCTCTCTATAAGTGTGTGTTTCTTAAATGCAAATCCTTGGCGAAACCTGCGAAACTTTTTTAAAGTTATGTACCGCTGTCGAGCGCCACCCTCAACTTTTGCTACCTTGGCTGCCATAAATCACGGGTGCCCCAGGACCCCGAAAAACCAGAGACTTGTAGGCTGGTTTGTGCTATACGTATTCACGGATTCTTTTGGCTTTGTTTTGTTGAGGACAGCATTTCCTGAATTTACCTTCGTTCTTACTTTTTTCTACCTCTCACACTCGCACACACTGGCTTTGTATCTGTCTTTTTATACCTTGAAAAAAATTTTTACACTGTGAATTGAGGAAGGTTTTTGGTTAAAACGGAGATATAATTTCTTTTTAATGCAAAGTTATCAAAGATTAAGCTTGAAGAAATATTTTGTAAACTGATTGGAATTTATGGGAATATAACTTTAAGTTTAAAGAACTTAGATTTTGTAAATGTAAATTGTTCGTTTTCGAAAAAATTACCAAAATGTAAGGGATTCGCACGCGACAAAAACAGAAGTCGCTTTTTTAAAAGCCCGTTCAAGGACTGATTTCAGCAACACCTGATGAAAAATTTTAGTGCAATTAAATTTAATGTATTATGAATAATGTTATCTTAATTAAATACTCAATTTGACCTTAAAATATTAAGTCGTTTTTTTTATTGAATTTTTATCGATGAACGACACTTTTTATCATCATACTTTGCATGCTGTTTCAAATTTGATCTCTTAAAACATTTCCCAAAGTCACTATCTTGACAAAAATCATTTTTTAATTCTAAAATTTTCCCAGCGGTTGTTGCTTCCAGAAAGTGATCCATATATTTCTCCCCAAGATTTTAAATACATTTTTCATTAATATCAACCTAACAGAATTATTTTCCCAGTGTATATCTGCTATACTCCCATTCCGGAGCCTTTTCTCTTTCCGTGTTTGTTTCGAGAAGCGTCGCAAAAACATAAATCCGAACGCCAAGACAAATTTCGCAGATCCGCCGCCGTGCCGTTGGCTGTGCCTGTGCTTCGGGGGATAAACTTTCGCTCCAAGTTTTTCCCTTTGCGCGCCGTGATTTATGCCTGGCACGCCATTGGGCTAGGGGTGTCCTGGCCGAAAACTTTTCCTGGGGGCTGCGCGAAAAATTATTTGCCCCGGCAATGTAGGATGAGGACCTCTCACCACCACTCAGATCCTGGCCCTAATGCCACCCGTTGTTCTAAGCCATTTGCGTGGATTGCCTGCAATTTGCTGCCCAGATTTCCCAAGATGTTCTCGTTTGGCCCCGTCCTGGAGTCGGAGGAGGGTTCAACTCTGCGAGTCGTGTGTCTGTTTCAAAATTATGTTTGTGCAAAAGATTTGCCCGAGTCCTGGAAGCGTGTGTGTGTGTGTCTGTGTGTAAGATGTGGTGCTCTCATCTTTTTTGGGACTCCGGTCCGGAAAAGCTTTCTTGGCTCTTGAGATTTTATATGTCCGCCAACGCTGTGTCTGGGCCCGCTGTGCGGACAACGAAAATTGCGTTTAAATTAATTGCAAATGGCGCATGATTAAGGGGAAGTAATAAATGGCTAATTGTTCATGATTTAATGATTTCGGTCTTTCCAGTTTATTTCATCTTCTGCAGCTAATCGAGGTCTTAGCATGGGATGATATAAAGCGAATGAGATTTATGGGATTTATAGAAAATAGAGAGATGGAAGAGAAACATATGCTTGGAAAGGGATTTGATTTCAGGGGTAAATAATGTGATTTTAAAAGTTTATAAAATTTATAAACCTGATATTAAGTTACATTTAAATTTTAAATAAGTAACTTGAGGTTACTTTTAAATTAAAATTAGTTAGTAAGGATTGAAAGTCAAAATAAATAGCAAAGAAAAGTTGTGAAGAATTTTCCAGACTTGTCAGATTTCTATATCACAAACCTTGAGATTAAATTGAAAAATATTTTTACCTTATTAGGACATGATATCAGTAGGGGTCCTGCCTCTTGAGAACCCCTTTCCCGAAAACTCCTGAACAACTTCACAGCTCCTGCTGTAATGACAAATGTAACCCTACTTAAAATAATTACTTCGCCTTAATTGCGCTGTCAGTTGGTGTCTACTTAGGGAAATATTATCCCGCATCGCGCACAGACATATAAATATTGTGTGAAAGGGGTGCGAACGGACAGCTATATGTGTGTGAGAATATCCTGTAGGACTCGAGAGTCGCTCTGAGAGTGCTCAGCATATGTCAATTAAGTTATAATTCCGTTCGGCATGCTGGGCCTCAACGAGTTGAGACTGACTGACTGTCAATCAAGCTATTTCGCCTCCGTTGCCTTACTGACTTCCTTAAAGTCTGGTCCCGTGGAACTGGCTTTAAGACGGAGGAACAACCACATCGGGCTGTTGTGTCGTCAACAAACCAACCCCTGGAACCGTCGCAGAGGGGGGAAAACTCACAATTATCAGCGATAATTATGCAATATTCCAAATCCACAACGGATCCGCTGATGCTGCTGGGAACGAGCACAATGCTGAGCTCCGAGGCCCGGTCCCCAATCCGGATGCTTAATACTCATTTCCCAATTGCCTAATTTTCCCATGCAGCATGCATCATGCATGGCATCTGATTGATTGGAAAGCGGAACTTTAGAGATTTTCCCAGCTATAGATGAGTATATAAGGCCATAGGTTTTCGCAATAGATTGATTTTTGCCAGGTTTAAAAATTAATATCTTTTTAATAAGAATTAAATGTCGAAATGAATATATTATGCATTATTTCAGCCTTAACTTTGCCAACACAATTTGTTAATTATAAATTGATCCGATAGTTTAAAGGTTTATAATTAAGTTTGAACTAACTGTAAAAGGTTTTCCATTGTATATGAAGAACATGATATTCGCAAAGACATATCAAAAATGTTCCTACACTTTCTATAGTTAACGAAACCCGGAATATGTTTCACTTGGCACCCCAAAATTCGAATCCATCAAAACATTTGCATCTCATTCTTGTTTTAATTAGCCGCCTTGCCGATCTGATCCCATTCGAATCGAGCTTGTTAATTGGCCCGAATGCCAGACGTGGCTTTAATTCCCTGTTAGTTCCCGTTGGGGGCTGTGTTCTTGTTCCTTTTAATGCCCCATTCGCTGGATCCTTGATGCTGGCGCGCCAATTTGCGTCCAGGATCTCAGCCAACTCAATGGCGTGTTAAGTCAGTCAATAGGCGCCGCCGCCAATCAGTGCTTCATCGTGGCAAAGGAGCCATGATGGTTCTAGCACTGAGAGAAAAAGGGTTCAAGTTAAAAAATATCATATATTAATCAAGTCTAAGCTTAAAAATATATTTTAAGTATAAGAAAAATAAGTTAATTAAGCTTAAACTTATAAAATATCTAAAAATTTATATATTTTATAAGCAATTTAATAAGAAAGAAGCTTTTTAGAAATGAAATTACTTTAAAAATTGCATATTTAATAAAAATTAAATAATAATGAAGAACTAATAAAATATATGTATATAATAAAATAATATAAAAATTAAAAACAATAAAGGAAGGTTTTTAGTTAGTTTTATTTAATTATTATGATTACTTTACTTGCTAAATTTTCCGAGTGTATTTACACCCACAATTACAAGTCCATAGACAGGACCCCGGACATACACACACACACATACACCCACACACAGAGACTACCCGCAACTGGGAGATGGCAACCCTGGCGCGCGTTCTTAATAGAAAAGCGCTTTTCAATTATGTTAGCCAACTCCTTTTTTGCCAAGAGTTTCTGGCTGCCTTTGCCGACAGTCCTTCGGCCCTTCATCTCCACTGCTTTACTCCTCGTCCCCCTCCCAGGTCTGGCATGTTGTGTACCTTTTAATTTACTATTTTTGCTGCTCCGTCTTTGGCCAGGTGCTGAGGTCCGGAGGGTCCATAGTTATAGTCGTCGGGCAGCGCCCTGCTGTTAGTATCCAATTAAAATCGAAAATTAAATGTCAGAAAAGGAGTCCGGCTCCTGGGAGATGGGCCTGACCTCGGTTGCTCCTCTAGCTCCTTCTCTCCTTTGGACAGTCTCTTCCTTGCCCCTTTTTCGAGCGAAAGGGTGGGGCTAAGGCGCTTACTTATTGAATATTTCCAGCACATTTCCGCCCCGAGGCCGCAAAAACCTAATTGCCTTGACCGTAAGTAAACAGGTCGTGCCTCAAAAATGCATGAAGAATCCACAGCAGCCGCACAACAAATAGACAAACATAATCAAAAAGTACGGGAACGAGAGTTTCAGCCACTTGAAAATCACGCCCAATTTGACATGCGCCTAAAGTAAATATATATATCCGAGTTCAGCCTCAGTCCACGAAACAGTTTGTTGGCTTTGGAAAAATCCGTGTATAAATTCTCTGAATAATTGATGTCAGCCAGTCAGGAGTGTGTGTGTGCTCGGACGCAATGTAAACTTAGTCATTAATGGCCCCGGGGCTCTTAATATATGTATTACGTCGATGTGTATACACTGTATACAGTGTATATAGTATACCTTGGCCAGCCTCAACCTTATCCTTAGAGGCTACCCACGGCGTATACTTATCGCTTGGGCCCCATCCCTTAGCCCTATCCTTGACGTGTGTCGCAATATTTTCTTTGTGCATTTTAAATGCTTTGTTTGCTTTGGCTTATTGGACGGATCCGTCAAGTGGAGCGGGTTTATATATATATATATATAGCTTTTTATTTTGGGGTAAAGGGTTCATCTACTTCGAGTGAAGTCAAAGGTAGAAAAAGCTATAAATTGTTGTAGGATATACTATTAAGGGTAAAGAATTTAACTTAAGAAATAGGATTAGTATTTCATGAATTTAAATGTAGTACATAAATTCATTAGGATTTTTATATTTTCCATCACTTTTTAATATCCTTCTTATTTCAAAAATTTAATTTAAAACTTCTTGCTTAATATTCGTTTATCCTTTGACAATAGTTTAAAAGGACTGTTCCTTTAAAGTTCTTAACATAAAAATAAAAGATGAAGGCTCTATATTTTAACAAATTCTTAAGCAATAATTTAAGGCCTTTCCTGGTAAAAATTCTGGGTATTCAATAACTTTAAAGGCAATCAATTTTCATATTAAACTTCTTGTAAGCTCTTAACATAAACTTAAAAGATGAAGGCTCTATACATTAAAAAATTCTTAAGCAAAAATTTTAGGACTTTTATGGTAAAAAATTCTCGGTATTCAATAACTTTCAAGGCAATCAATTTCCATATTAAACTTAAGCCCAGCCTCTCTCCCTGGCCAACCGGAATTAGGAAATGTTCCGCTCATTATGCAAGGGAAAGGGGAGGCTGTGGATGGTGCAAGCCCTCGAACTAATGTAACTAATGCCAGCGATGATCAACAAATTATAAAGGGGAATTATTCAAGCATTAATGCGAAAGCTGCCAAAGCCGAGATGGATGACTTGGATGGACAGAAGGATGGATGGATGGCTTGCTCGATGGATGAATGTTTTTGGCCTGGTCGGATGGGTTGTCAGTCGGCTCATATGAAATTTTAATGCCTGGGAATACTTTAATATGACGCTGGTGGCCCCGACCTCTTATCCTCCTCCTCCTTTTTACTTATTTTTTTATTCGAATATTTTTAATAACACAGAGGCACGCAGAGAGAATCGCATGACACAAAATGATATACAAGAAATGTAAAAAAAAGGAGATTTATTACGCAGACGGTGGCGACGTTCGTGAGATGCTGATGACGGACGGACCGTAAACAAAAAAATGCTAAAGCAAAACACCAAAAAGTATATGCTATATATAAGCTATATATATCCTTGTACATTATGTGCAGCCCGGACAACCCAACGACTAACTACTGCGTGCCACACAAAGCCATCAATCATTTTGAGCGAAAGGGGCAAGCAGCGGTGGGCTTGGATGCCAGCGAGGACTCCATGGACTGAGGTTCTTGGGGGTCGCATTAGAATAATCAGCCAACGTCATCAGCCGGGTCTCATGATTATTAAATATGGCAAATCCCGAGTTTCAGAGCCGCCAGTGCCGCGGCATCGAGCTAATCGATTTATTATGCTAACCAGGCGATGCAGCAAAGTGTGGAAAAGCTGGGAAAAGCTGGGAAAACCAAGAGAGAGAGAGTGAGAGGTCATCAAGTAAATGAAGCGTGCGGTTAGCATGGGCTATATGCCCGGAATGAGATTTATTTCGAAACTTATAAGAGCTTATTTAAGGAATTCTAAATCAAGAATGATATTTATTTTAAAACTTTAAAGGGCTATTTTAAGGAATTTAAAATCAAGTACTACATTGAAGATTACAAATGAATAGTTGTCTTTTTTAGTCACTCTTTAAAAGCTTACATTAAATTCCAAAGAAATCATTGCAACAAAATTGTATTTTATTTTTATTAAAATCTAACTAACTAAGCTTCAACTCATAATGAAGCGATTAAGTGGGGATTTCTGTTTATGATTTTTTCCATGGCTATTTGGCACATGATTTATGGAATAAACTCACACACAGACAGACAGTTTCGAATGTATATTTTTGGCTAATTAAATACGGGGCGGAATGGCAATATCCCACCACTTTAAATTCAACTCATTTGCCAAGGCAACACCATTAACCGACAGCCGACACCCGGAACCAGAAGCAGACAACTGTGATGGCTCCGGGCGATGGCTTCGGATGGTGATGGTGATGGTGATGGTAATGTTGATGCTGACAAGGATTTGGACTCGGACTCGAACTGGAGCTGGAGCTGGAGGAGTCGCAGCATGAGGCAGCGTGGCCGGACACGTGCCGCTAACTTGGCCAAGCGTGTGCAGCATCAACAACAACGAGAAATACGACAACGACGATGGATGATGGCGACGTCGAAGCCCAAGGCGCTGCGGTCTTGTGGTCAGCCAATCCACCGCCCCGCCCACTCCGGGCACGCCTCAACGTCCCGGTGTCCTCGTCATCAAGTTCATCCCCAGACATTATCGCCGGCAGGGCCGCCTGCGCAATAACTTTTGACATTAATGACCAAGGAGAAGCATCGGTTTGAGTGCACTCAAAAAAAATCGAAATAAATTAGGAAGTGAAAAAGGATTCATATATTTAAATTAGAAAATATTTAATTGTTATTAATTTAAAGTCTCCCAAACTTTATCCATTATAAAAAGTTGTGCAGAATATGAATTCCTTCTTTTAGTTTAGCTTAAAAGTTAACTAACTTCCTCACATTGCCTTGAGTATTTATTATCAGTTTAGAAAATAACTATTTTTTAGCATTATTATTTCCTGCTTTTATTTTCCTCAGTGTATTCCTGACACGCTTGTAAATTGCCATTTGTATCTTTCACTCTGCATTCGGTTTGACAACCAAACAAATTTCTATCTGTGCTTCGGCATTCAAGCTGTCCTTGGTCCTTGGTCCCTGATGTGTTTATCTAAACTTCGCGCTAGAATGCTCGTCTCGTCACCCGTCGCTTCGACGGCGTTTCTACGTCATCTGCTCCATCGCTTCATCTTCATCATCTGACTTCGGCATCAGTTCCTTGGCCCACCAAGTTCCAGAATATCGTGTGCTATTAATAATAATAATAATAATAATATGTATTTGCCGGGCCTCTTTCGCTTCACTGGGCCCTAGTTCCGGCTTAATGTTAATGCAAAATTTCAAACTTCTGCTTGTCAACGATTAAATGATTTGGTGCTTGTGGGAAGTAAACTTGCGGCATTTCAATGGGTCAGTGCTTATATTGATGGATTTATAAGCTTAAAGTTGAACGTTGAACTTAAATGATGGAACGAAGGTAATTAAAGGCTTTCAAATTAACAAGAAGTTTTGAATTAGCTAAATTATGGTTAATTAATTAGGTATTCTGTGTACCCTGAATACCAAAAGAATATCGCATTATTTAATATGTTTTTTTTTAGGACGAATAAACCTAAAATGAAGTTTATAAAAACATTTTTTAAGTCAGAAAATTATCATTTGCTGACTTAGAAAAGGCTCTATAATTTCGAAATATTACCAATAATTTTATAAAGTTTATAGAATTTAATTCAATCAGAAATCTTGGCTGGCAATTTTCGCAGAATAAAAAAAATCCTCAGACTCTCCATCATGCTGGGCATCTTTCCTTTTGCCAAATGCCATTTTCCTAGTGTGGAAGGAAGTAGGAAAAAAACTTGAAATTAAATTTGCTGCTGACACCAATTTTCAGGAACAGCTTTTCCGCAAACTTGACATGTTCCTAATTGATTTTTTTGGCAATTTAATTTGGCAAAGCAAGCTTTACCTGGACGACGGGCGTGTGGGCGTGGCGGTGGTGGTGGGCCGAAGAGTCCAAGGGGCACCGAAATCCTTTTCATCACATGTTTCTTGGTTCGCCATTGCCGAAAAGGAAAAACCCCACAGCGGTGCCCGCCTCCTCCCCCCGTGTAACCTTTTCATCACCATTTTCGTCTCGTTTTTTATGCGCCACATGTGCCAAAAGCATTCATAAAGCAAACATACACCATGAACGGCCCAACCCAGAGCGGCCCTGCCCTGCCCAGGCTCCTCCTGTACACATATATTATATATAGTATATATGATGTATGTGTGTGTGGGCGTATGTTCATCCCTGCGAACCACTCGACCATTGGGAGCTGCATTGGTTATGGGAATTTTTGATTGACATCGGGTTTCAGCCCCATCGCTGTATAAAAGTAAGCTCAACGCGTTAACTACACAAGCTCAATCCGTAGCTGGAGCTGGAGCTGGAGATGGAGCAGGAACACTAGCCGGATCCTGAAGCTGAAGCTGTGGCTGAAGCTGGGCACAGGAGCGGCAGTTGGTGCCTCCTACCACCTGGGGCGGCTCTGATGCAATATTGACAGGTGGGCACATATTCTTGCACACGCGTATATTCAGGCGAAGGACTACAGGATGAGGAGCAACATACAGCTGGGTGCTGTAGGAGTCACTTACAGTGGTTTGTATATATGTATATTTGTGTTTAAAAAAAATATATAGGGTATATAATATATACCTAAACTATGTGTATATTAATGCTTTTAATTTTTGGGAACTATAAATATAAATTTAACTTGCAAGGCAATTTTTATTCAATTTTATTCCTAATTTTACTTTTATTTTTGTATTAAAAAAATATATATGGTCTTATATTATATATCTAAATTACGTGTACATTATTCTTTTAATTTTTTGAACCTATAAAATAATTTTAAGTTTCAGGGCTAATTTTATTTAAGTAATATTGCTTGAAAAACCTAGAAGTTATTTTAAAATAAAGTTTCAATCTTCTATTGCTATCCTGCTTGCACACACCTTAGATGGTTAGTCTAGTTTCGAACCTTGGCTTATAACTGGGAAGTGTCAATTGGAGTAATTGTATTTTTTTTAAATATGAAAATATTTGCAGTTTGCAAGATAATTTTTATTTGGGTAATATCACTCAAAAAACATATAACTTTTATGTTTGTTTTACATATAACTTTATGTTTGTTTTAAATAAAGTTGCAAGCCATCTATTGCCATCCTGCTTGCAGACACTAAGAGTGGTTAGCCTAGTTTCGAACCATGAGAAGAGTCAATTGGAGTAATTTGAGTTTTAAGCTTTGTGTATTCATTAAGTATCTAATAGATATATTTCGAACTTTGTTGGGTTAAATAAATGCACAAAATTATGTAGTAGTTTTCATTTTAAATTCTTCAATTTAGTTTTTATCATTTCATTTACACTTCCAGGACACTGTGACTGGCTTGCTTCTTTAGCTCCGACATTTTGTGAAGCATAAATGAAAAAGTTTTTCGGTTAGCACTCAGAGCGTACCCAATTTTCTTTTTGCTTGGCCAAAATACGTGTATGTTTTTCTTTAGCCGGAGAGAGCACCTACATACCTTGCCGTTGCTGAAACCTTAACCCTCGATAACCCGACCCCTCGGCACACACGCCAGAACACACACTCGCAGTAACACACACACACACATCTCTCCGGTGTTTGCTTTTGAAGCAGCGCAAATTAGTTTTTTCACTTTGGTCGCGCTCGTTCGCGTTCTTGCCCCTTTCCAGTTTTATTTTTAGCTTTTTTTTCTTTTCTTTTTTGTTATTTTTTTTGGTTGTTTGTCGTTGGCCTTTGTATGGCCCGTTGCCTTGCTTTTAACGTTAAATGACGAAATAGCTTTACGGTTCATTGATGCACGTAGCTCGTCCCCCCGAAAATCCCCATTCTGCCTCCTTCTTTTTTGGCCGGCAAGTCACACGCCCAATTAGTAGACCAAGTTTCGTCTGTAGCGCTAAGCTTCATTGAATTTCCACTTTCTATTTGCATTGGCCATTTGTTTAGCCCAGCCTCCTCCCTCCCATCCCATCCCAGCTTTTCACTCCGCCCCTGTGCTAACCCTGGCAGATGTCAGTTTTTTTTCCGAGAGAAGAAACGTGCACTTTTTGGCTACAGTTTTTTCTCCACTTCCTTGCCCGACGTGTGTGTGCTTGGTGAATATAATAGCCAAAGCTATTTGCTGCAGCCAATGAAAGCCGTTAAGTTTAGTTGGAATTTTGAAGCGTTGATTTATTCAATAAACACGAGTGGCGGAAGAAGCCCTTTTTGGCTTGGAGTTTATTTTGTTTGGCCAGTTTTTCTGAGAGGAGGAAGGTGGTCGGAGCCACCTGCAGGTGAAGTGTTGTCAGGGCAGGAGAAAGATGGAAGCTGAATGGAAACCAATTCAGAATGAATTGCATTCAAAGATACCATTTAAGTTGGAGTCAAGCGAGAAGAGTTAAGATTTGGGAAAGGTGGGGATCTTAAAGCTGGAAAGTGATGTGGTTTTATTGTATTTAAAATTAAAGTATTTATAATTTTATTTAACTTATCTTAAGCCACATTACAAAATATTTGTTCAATAAAGAAAGCATTGTTAGTCTTCCAAATATTTATGTTTTAGGATAAGTTATCCCTTACAAACCACCACTTTCTGCCTTCCCTGCCCAAGCTTATAGCTCTGCTCCCTTTTATGATATATTTTGAGGTCCATTTGTTAATCACACGAGTGTCCATAAAGCGGAAGTTACGATTTATGATCTTGCACATGAGAATCTACTTAGGAATCCATTACCAGCGAGTGACCGCGTGAAATGCGTGAAGTGTGGCGAAATGCGCGTGTGTTCCTGTAAACATATATAATTGAACACTTGCACGCAATTCCATATTTTACGATTCGAAGACACTCTCTCCCACACCTTTTTCCCGTCTAAAGGTCATCAACCTGGCCAAATGCCTGTTAATGCTGCTTAGCCAGCAATTTATGGTTGATTAAAAGCGGCAGATATCACGCAAGCTGCGCCTTGCCTTTGCCTCGACCCAGAAATGTATGCAACGGAATTATCAGAGAGAGAGAGCCTTGATTTATGCCGAGTTTCTTCAGAGTTTCAGAGATGTCAGAGGGCAGGTCGAGAGTTGGCCACCTTGTGAAAACATTCGGGCTTTGGCCCCTAGCTGTTGACTTTAATGTTGCCACTGTTTGCGTATATGCTTTCTACTTCCTGTTTCTGCAGCAGCAAAGTAAAGTAAATTGCTCTGGACATGCCAGCTTCCTGCAGAAATCATTTTCAAATTGCTGGGCAACAAAAAAGGAACTCAAATCCGAAATGGAAGCTGCACACACACAGGAATCTGGACTCGAGCTCCGTTAGCATAGCAATGCACTATGGGGTTTTTGACCACTTTATGTGGCATTTAATCATTTTTTAAAAGTGCTCTAATTTAAAAAAAATTAGTGGGAACATATTAACAGAACATCAAACTGTTATACCTCATACTCAAAATGTTAATGCTTAACAGCATATGTTAGCATAACAGCTGTAAAGTCAGCTGTTGCATCCGAAAGCACGAGCGCTAAGTTTGCAATTTTTACAAAGTGATCTTTGAAATTAAACTATTCGTGTAAAACACCATTTGTAACGGAAAAAACTTATGGATACTGATTTCACATGTTTTTACTACATGTTAAATGTATTAACTGTTTAAATTGTGCGTGTTTATACTAACATTTTGTCATTTTATAAATGCACTTTAAGCTGAATTTTGAGAAACAAATTTT